>JBBYHQ010000018.1:4313902-4345621 GCA_038382645.1 Spergularia azorica
TTTTTTTTTTTAAATTAATTAATTCGGTTCGGTTTCGGTTAACCGGACACCCCAAAAAGACAAACCGAAACCGAACCAAAAATACACTAAAAAATTCGGTTCGGTTACCGAACCGTTCTGTTCGGTTATTTAACAGAAAAAACAATAGGGTTTTTCGGTTTACGGTTCGGTTAACCACGGTTCGGTTTTTTTTTTAACACCCCTATCTTATATACCAGTGGACGGGGTTCGTAAGAGTGACCATAATGCAGTATATTCCAAAACAAGCAGATCAAACCATCACAACAACCCGCGATTTCCCAATGGTTAGGTACATCAGGACAATCATGGGAATAGGTGGGTAATGCAGATGAGGCTTGTACCCCTACCACATCGTCTTCGGACAACAGACATCCGTAGTAGCAGCCAGATTTTTCGATCTGTAGGAAGAACTGCTGCCGAGAACTCGAACATTCGACGTGGGATTTCACTAAACTAGAGCTTGAGATTGTGGAATTCCAGTGTTTCGAAACCGATTTGAAGCGTTTGAGGGATTTTGCAGGAAGTCTTGGTAGAATTTTGGTCATTATCAACTCATCTGGTATGTGTTTAGGGTTATCCATTGTAGCTGCTCGGATTATTCGAGGCTCCTATGAGCCTCCTCGTGCCCTCGTGAGCTTTTAAGAGGGGATAATTTGGACGAGGGTTTTAGGTAGAGCTGGCAATCGGGCGGGTCGGTTTCGGGTCGGGTCATATCGGGTTCGGGTCTTGGCGGGTCGAGATGAACTATCGGGTCGGATCGGTTTTGGGTCGGGTCATAATCGGGTTTAGTTACTGATGGTTATTAATCCGCCTCATTTCAAGTTTTGGTTAATATTTTTTTGGTTTTTTGGCATAATTAGGGGAATTTCTTTAGTTAGTAAGTTAAAACCATCAATATGCATACTAAATTATTTTAACTTGGATCATTAATTAAGCTTAATTATTATCGGGTCATCAAACGGGTCGGGTCATTGTCGGATAACGGGTCACTACGGGTCGGGTCGGGTCATTGTTGGGTTGGACATTATTGGGTTGTATCGGGTCATGGGTCGTTATCGAGTAGGGTTCGGGTGATCACAATTTCGGGTCCAATCGGGTCGGGTTTTGGGGTGAGTCGGGTCAAGGTTGCCAGCTCTAGTTTTAGGGTTTTTGCGGACTTGCCACCTCTTAATCTATATGGGTGCGAATCATACCCGCACTTTCCAAATCTAGTTAGGAAACAAATGAATTGCAATATCTCTATAGTGAGACCGTCTCAGAGGATTAAGGTTGGCCTATTGGTTAGGAAACCAACATACTTGGAGGATGCCCGGGTTCAAATCGTCATATCCCCAATGCTGCTCCCACCCACTGGTGCGTTAGGGGAAAAAAAGTGGTCACAAAAAAAAAGTTCTCATGGTATCACACTTTTCTATTAGTTACTCCCTAAAAGAATCGAATCGTAAAACAAGCGGAATCGGGTAATGTTAACGCGGTTCAAAATTGGGTTGTAGCTCATTCTTCTCTAAAAGGCTAGGGTTAAGCTTATGGGCGAAGTACTCCACAATTATGAACCCTTCTATTTTTTTCAATGTGAGACATTTGAAGTTTTGGACATATATAGGAAATTCCCAACAACCACGAAGGCGTCGGATTTCCCCATCTCATAGTTATTCACTTATTCACGGTAAGTAAACTGAGTTCACTTAATTTTAGTCATGTGTTCAAGTTAACTAGAAAATTAAAGGGGAATGAGTTTTACTCTTACAAGCTTGCGCTACTTCAATTCAATGAGTGCTGTGACACTGTCGTGCTCTCGGAGAATGACTTATATTAGCTAAGCAGCGGTAACTTGGGATAACCCGATCTCAATCACCAAAACCTGTATTCTATTAATCTTTGAATTGATTGCGCGGTACAAGTCAGACCAAGGATAGAATTCGTTACAAGTTCTGCTAGCACGAATTTCAGCTCAGAGGCGACGGCTAGATGCTACGTTGATCTGATCTCGTCCTCTTCATCATCATTTATCATCGTGATGAAATAAGTTTTTCGACACTATAGTATCGAAGACGTCTCCATGATAACCCTTTCTTTTTATGCAAAGGAATGAGACTCTCAACGTAAGAGCATACACTTTTACTAATAATATCATCGTAATTAATGTTTTTGCAAATCGATTGTTTGCGAGCAACTTGACAATTCAAATCAAATACATCAATCTGATTCTTTTCCTCCTCCTTGAAGAAGAAGAAGCTTATTATTGCTCTGTAGCCAACCACACATCGACCAGTCACAGATATCTTAATCAGAAAACCGCCTTCGAAATCGACACCATTCACTAGTTTCTCCCAACTCGTACTACAACTCAAGTCATAACTATCTCGCTTTAGAGTCCAAGCTAAAATTATCAATTTATTCGATGATTTGTCATAATCAACTTTTCGTTTTCTCTATTGGATCTATATATGTTGATACAAGAGAGTTTTACTCTTTCTCAATTGAAAATAAAGTAAGTTTATTATTGATTCTCGCGTCCAGAAACTTTGCGCTACCAAATAACCATAAACTTGCTAGTTACAACCAATAATTAGACTAGAACAAATTTGATAAAAGGACCATAGTCATTAAATCGAAGACATTCATGTACGATTTGAGCAAATTAGGAGCCGAAATACTAAACACCTTACAATTGGCAAATTGTTGGATCTCTACTCTCTAGTAGTGCTAGTCCTCTGCATATCCCCGTGCGGCTGCCTTGGCCTTAAGAGGGTGATATGAATTTCATATTTGTCTTGGCAAAATCATCGCCCATTTTTTAAATATTGAGCATGTCGTGGTAGTTTTTTTATTATTATTTGTGTGGATAGAGAAAATCAAGGAATATAAAAAAAATTTCAAAGTAAGGATATGAGCAATTAATTCCATCTACTATCTATATATGGTGGCACCCGATGCGAGAGTACATCGACAACTACACTATATAGCTACTACAACTTCAACCACTATAAGTCTACAACTACTACTATACAAACTAAACTAGAATACTACTATGAAAAAAGAAAGAGGGCAAGCTACGCCCAAAGTATCGAGATACTTAGAAATGAGTAGAGTGAATCCATGTGAAAGGGCAAGAAACCGGCCGGATCCATCAATCTCACGGCTAAGACCCCAACACACATGGAAACAAGCTAGGCCCAAGCATCGGCAGACGCATATATGATACCGCTCCTAGACTGCAAGTCACCAGGATTAAACAGCCACTCATGCAACACCCACGGAGCCAGCTTTGCACATGTCGTCATTCCTGCCACACATGCAAGGCTGAAACAACAACACCACCAATCGGTCACCAGGACGACGTGCGAAAAAAACTCATGAAAGATCACTCAAACAAGAACAGCATCGTACCATCAGATGCACATGCGAACTATGTAAAAGAAAAATCACAAGAAAATTTTGAGCATCAGACAAGGACGCTTATTACAAGAGTGATAGGCAATCCAAATCCGTAAGCTAAAGAGTAAATCAGATTAATTAGCAAGCCAAACAATTAAGCCAACTGGAAAATTTTCCAAATTAAAACCAGGTTGAGGCCGGGAGTGCAAGTGTGTAGAGACATAATTCAGCGCGAGCGAAAAAAGTGAGAGATAACTTACAAGAACAATATGAGGACCTTACAAGTACGCCAATTGGAGAATCAAGAAATCAATATTTCTTACCAACACCAATTGGAGAATTCTCCAAATTAAAACCAGCTAGAGGCCAGAAACGCAAGTCTCGTGAGACATAATTCAAGGGATGAGCCCATGCCACACAACAAAGTTGTGATGCATAAAACAATTAAACAAACAAGGCACAAGAGGAAGAGGATCTACCGGAGTACTTTTCAGCACCGGGAGGATCGAGTGAACTGAAAAAGAACCCCACATGCAAGAAACAATCTGAACCCTAAAAACACAACCCTTGAAATCTGGACAAGGGGAGGGAGTGGAAAAGATTAGGGGAAAGAAAGGATAGAAATGCTTAATTAGAGAAAGGGAGATTAAATTTATGGAGATGATAGGGGGAAGGCAAAAAGAAAAGGAGCATAATGATTTTCCATGGGAAGCAGTAAAAAGAGATTTCTAATTAAGGAATATAATTGGATAACCTTTATCAAAGCTAATAGAATTGTGGTAAAGAAACTCTATTGAGAAATGAATCAGTTATAAATGATTTGTAATCAACAGGATTTTGACAATCAATAATATTAGGGAAGCAATCAACTCTAATAATCTTTTATTGGAAGAAAATGACTTCAAATTATTTGTTCTCTTATATGCTCCACCTTTTATAGGAATCTATCCTTGCACTATTTATTCCTCTTATCTCTATGATCAATTAAAGAAATGGATCAGTTATAAATGATTTAAAATCAACAGGATTATGAAAATCAACAATATTAGGGAAGCAATCAACTCTAATTACCTTTTATTGGGAGAAAATGACTTCCAATTATTTGTTCTCTTTTATACTCCACCTTTTATAGGAACCTATCCTTGCACTATTTATTCTTCTTATCCTCCATGAATCAAAAAAAAAAGTTTTATGATATTTTTATTGAGATAGTTTTTTATGATATTTTTGGTGGTAAATGTTCTTTTACTGAAAGTCGAGATGTGTAGAGAACATAAGAACTCATTATTTCTAGGTCAAAAATTATCTACATAAAGGGGGACTGAAACTCAATGTGTAGCATATTTACTTTTTAATTAGCAGGAATTGATCAATAACTAAAAATTAAACTTAGGGTACTAGCTCTCTACTGGTTCTTATGACGATGTTTTTTCTTTTAAGTTAATACTATAAATAAGCTCTTCGATACTATATTTTTTACATAATAATGCATTTAGACCGTCAATTAATAACTTACGATTTAGGCTCTCGGGTTATCATGACGATGCTTTTTCCTTTAACAATAATACTATAAATATTCTCTTAGATATTATATATCTATATACATCATGTATGTAGATCATCGTAAATAACCTACGATACGAGCTCTTCGACTATCAATTATAGTATCTAAATAACCTACGTACAAACAAATCTAAAAGTCTTCATCATTTATATTAATTACATCAATGATCCCGATGCATCTACTATTACCATAGACTTTGAAATATTATGATTTCAAATATGGCACGCAATATACAATAACCGTTAGTTTAACAAATCAAATTGATCTTTAGCTCGACTATATGTTCTCATCAAGAAGTGATATTCATGTACTATTTCCTTTATTTCGCACAACCTTTCCACGCCATACATGGATGGACCCAAACCACCTATGACCTACCCTAATGTTGTAATTTACCTCACTAGAGGATAGCTCTAGTTAAAAATAAAATAAAAATTACCTCTAGTCCAAGACTTGAGTGAGTATAAATAGAACACCCTTAGACTCACATTTTCATTCTCAACAACCTAGTCTTAAGTCTAGAAATTTCTCTACATACATCAAATAAGTCTCTTTCAATTCTTGTTATCCTTTCTTCTCTCCTCTAGTCCTCTCTCTAGCTCTATAGAGGGAGGGAAGGAGGAATAATCCTCACCAAACATGAGGCCAAAAAGAAGGAGAAGATCAACCCCACCCGCACACACCTTTCCAACAGACTTGTGGCCTGACGTACTACCCAGACTACCAGTAAAAACTCTGCTGCAATTCAGGTCAGTTTGCATGTTTTTTTGCTATATTATTGACGATCCCGAATTCGCTTCGAAACAGTTGAAACTATGCAAAGACAACCGTATGAGCACCCATATACTTACTCATGACAAATCCACCATGTGGAGTCCTAAGGAATGTGTCCTGCGCCGCATTGACACATTCCGCAAAACTAGAAATTTTGAGTTTGAGTCATACATCTCGAAACACAACTACAAGATTGTGCAAGGGTTTGTGAATGGGCTGGTCCTAATGCAAATGAGTCGCTCGCAACACATCGGGGAGATTATGCATGATGACACTGATAACGTGTTAGTTTTGTGGAACCCTTCCATAAGAAGACACGTAAACTTCGTAACTCCAAAAATTCAAGGATTCTACCGGATTTTTTTCGGGTATGATCCGATGTCAAACGACTACAAATTGTTGATCACTTGTTTCCCGTACGATTTCGTAAATGGACCGGTTATACTCTACATCGCTAGGCTCAACAACAACCCTAACCGTGAGTGGACCACCAAAACCGTCCCAGGGTTCAATCTGTATCCTTCGGGTAAGTGTGTGTACTTAGACGGTCATGTATACATGACTGGTAGTGATAGGTGGTGGATGAATCTGCATCAAGACCAACCGCTCTGCAATACACATTTGATTGCATTTGATTTGGCTAATGAGTCCATAACAAGTGACACTGAGTTACCTAAAATGAAGATCGTTATTACCACCAATGTCGAACGATGTCTATTTAAATTTGGTGAATCCTCGCTTGCGTTGTTTGAGGCTGGATGTTATCATAACTCTATTTGGGTTATGGAGAAATTGGATGGGGTTATAACGTGGTCTCATAAGTATAAGTTTGACTTGTCTATTGAGATGTTTTATTATATGTGTATTGGAGAAAAAGGGTTGGTGTTTTATGAAAGCAACAAAAGAAAGTGTCATTCAGGTGTTATGTCTTACGACCTTGAGACTGGTGACAAGAAAAGTGTCGCAAAAACTAGTTATTTTCCCGAGAATCTAAGGTCTGCTTGCGTCTATGAGGAAAGCTTGGTGCTCTTTGGAGTACCACCACTTCCGGCATTGGTGGCGCCGCCGGAGATCGTGATCGAGGTCGATGCCGAGGCCGAACCCGGGACTGAGGATTGAACAACTGCTCGGTGATTAAATCCATCTATGCGCGCGGTAAGAAAGTATGGTAATTAATTAGTTGCTCATCTTTTATTAGCACAAAAATTAAATTTTAACATTTTTGTGAATAAATTTAGTCTATTCTTACGTGTGACCAATGTATTCTCTATTTGTATATAGTGGAGACTTGACAAAACAAAAATATTATCATGTTAATATCGACATTAATACTCACATCTTGTATTATTCAAGTTAAAATACTTTTAACTTAAAAAAAAACTTAGATAAGTTTAAATCAAATGAATTTGGTTATACATTTTCATGGCTTTATCCTCCAATAACATTTTAACACCATGAAACTTCACAATCAACCGTACCAACTCAGATCCACTTCGGTCACTACTCCACCACCCCGGTCCTGGTGTCATGCACAACCGGAGGGTTTCACTTGGGGGCGGCAGCACAGGGGTTTGGGGGGTGTTTAATTTGGGAATTGTGGATGTGCATGTGTATGTAGGTGCCCTTGGTGGCCAGTCTGGCTACTGCTAGCTATTAATAAAAACACTTGCAATAATATATGATGAGATTTAATTTTGAATTTTTTATGCTTTTGAAGGCAGGTGTAGCCGTGTAGATGAAGCTTAATCCTCTTTTGTGGCATCATCAACGTTCAAGAATTTGTCCTGCTCTAGTTTTAAGTGGTTTTTTTTTTTTCCTTTTATTATAATGTATTGCTCCGTGAATCACAGGCTTTACATAAGCCCTAAGTTTCATTAAGTTTTCGTTTCTTGTTTTTGGATTCAAGTTTGTGTACTCCGTATTAATTAATTAATCTCTTCGATATGAAATCTATAGATTTAAAGACATGGACTCTCCTTTGGGGTTTTTTAATTTGTTTTATGGCTCACCTTTATGTCGAAGTTTTAGATCATACGGGATATTTCACTACATATTCAAAAGAAAATATAATAATGGTCCAATGTTGAGGGTAGCCCAATACAACATGGCTAAGCTAGCCTAAGCATATACGGAGTGCACTATTGTCCCAGGGAATACTCGTGGGGTAGTCTAACACTAAAATGTCGTTCATATTCCGTAATCAAAGTGGTATTTGCTAACATCTTTCTATGATGCGAGTATCCGACATGGGAAGAGCGGACTCCAATATCACTGGGGGCCTGAAACTTACTAACATGTCACTAAGCAATTGCCGTGAACGTTGTAGTCTTGACCTGATCGACTCGATTAAATACGAGAAACACCAAGAGGTGCGAGCTAAAAAAAATTAAATGTAAGCTACCCATACATTATTAAGCAATTACTCCCTCCATTCATTTCCAAGCTTCATGTTTTCCTTTTAGGGGATATCACTACCAAGCTTCATGTTTCCAGTTTTAGTAATTTTTCAGCCAATGAGAAGCCTTGAGTGCTAGATGTCCCTTTCCCAGTTGCTTTTAATAGTTTTTCATGAATTTCTAAAACTTTGTGCAAAAGGCAACAGGAAGCTTGGAAATGAATGGAGGGAGTACCTAGCAATTACATTATGTTGATCAACAACGTACAAATTCATGTGAAGTTCTCTTGTTTATAAGGGCCGTGGCTCATTCGGACCCCAATAACTTTGAATTTCCTTCAAATCGACGAGACTCTCAACATAAACCCATCCTTTACGTACAGAATACCCAGATTTCAATTGAATCTTGTGTTGTTGTTCATCATATCTTCTTTGATTCCTATCAAATAGCTCGAGCCTCAACTTCCTTTGCTTAGAGTCGAACCCCAAACAACGGTAATCAGTATCAAATACCTTAAGCAAAAAATCGCCATTGAAATCGATAGTGAACAATTCTTCCCGATCAGAATTCGAGTGACCTTTAAGCCTCCGCGTCCAATAATCGTACGTATCATTGCTACGACCACGTAATGAAGACAAGCACCCTTCCAACATACTAATAAGCCAACCATTAGACCGGTACCACAGATTTCTAACTGGGTATACTTGAGCATGTTCACTAACTAGATTAAACCCGACATTTTCATAGCGCGTATAATTCCACTTCATAAGGAACCAATAAAGAGTACCGTCGATAAAAATTGCATCAGAATTCTCCGTACTATCAGTACCAGGACCAGACCGGTAGAATAATCGTGGTAAGCTACTAATAATCCGTTTCCAAGCACCAGACCGAAGAGAAAAAACGTAAATTGCAAGGAACTCATCAGTATTAATGTAACTATGATCATCGTATAAGAGAACGATTTTGTAGTCGTCTATGGAAGAGGCATACACAAAGCCGTAAGCGGTCAAGGGCACACATTCTAGAGGTCTAATAAGTTGTCTGCTAGGAAAGGAGACATCGAGGCACTGATGTGGATAGCAGGGTTCCAAATTGCGAAATTGCTACGGAAACTTGTGAAATACAAACACACAAGACTATTACAAGATCCCACGGTATAGCACGGTGTAGGCCGCCAATTAGGAGAACTATTGAACATAGTACTCAATTCGAAGGGGCGTTGGTATTCAACATTTGTGTCGTCAATGTAGTGTGTTGAGTGTCCGACACTTATTTTTCGATCCTTCGACCACAAATACCAGTCGAATGCTTCAGGATATGCGAGAGATGCGCTAGGGTTAGAAGAACTGTTAATCTCCAACATAACGAACGGCATAGAACGGGAATATTCGAGGTGGAAATATGCGAAACTAGAGCTAGAAATTGTAGAGAGCCAGTGTTTCGAAATGGATTTGAAGCGACTGAGGGATTTTGTAGGAAGTCTTGGTAGAATATTGGCGATTATCAAGTCATCTGGTATGTAGTTTTGGTGATTCATTATATTAGCTTGAAGTTCAAGGCACAACTATGAAAATCTGTGCCCTAGGGTTTGATACATATGCCTCTGAAGGTAGAGAAAAGTTTTAGAAAGTCGATATTATATATAGACTCCCATTATTATAACTACTTCGAATACCACAAAGTCAAGTGAAAGAGTTGACTATAAAAGGGAGACTTAGACCCTGTGCGATTCAACTTATTCAACAGTGTTTTCAAATCAGATCAAATTTATTCAAATCAAATCAAATCAAATCAGTTTTATTCAAATCAAATCAGTTTTATTCAAATCAAATCAAATCAGATCAGAATTATTTAAATAACAACCAATGAATCTAATCTATTTCTAGTTATTAATTCGTTTAATTGCAGTTAATTTATCAATTAATTCAGTTCAGATCAAATCAAATCAAATTTATTCAAATCAAATCAAATCAGATCATTTCAATTCAAATCAAATCAAATCAAATCAGAAAAATGCAGTCCAATCGCACAGGGCCTTACTCAGTTTACTCTTATATTCTCAATAATCAATTAAATTTACTTATTGGGCAGTTGGGCTACTAAATTTTCTCAATAATTCTAAAGAAGATATTAGGATATGATGATCAATTGATATCTTGCAACTGATAAACAGGTTTCGCGACCAGGTTCACAGTGGTGCAAAGGGCATTCGCAGCCACCAGTTTAATCAGAGAGTGTCTTTAGAATACAGAACAAGAAAAGAGACGTTATGTAAACGTTGTCATACTGTGATTAATAATTAGGATCATAAGCTCAGTGGCTCCAGGATCCACGGCTTTCGTTCACGGTTCACATAACTAACACCGGTGTGCAAGAGATGACAAACCTGTGATCAACTGTTCAGAATGTAGTAACTCTAAGCAAGATGATTAGAATGAAAAGTTGGGTAGGGATGAACAAGAAGAGTTAACAAATTCCCAAGAAAGTGGATAACCCCCATCTACATTGACCATTTCTGAAACTGTGATTGCAATGATACAGCAGCCTGATGTCAACTACAAAGCCCTAGCCCCTAACTGTCAGTATATAAGCCAATAATTCGAACCATGACGAAACTGTGAGACAGGGGATGGGAAAAGAATGACTAATTACAACAAGATCATGTTTCTCACTCTTTTTTTAATGGTAGCTGCTGAATCTCTTACTCGTCATCGTCATCATCATCATAATCATCATCATAATCATCATCATCATCATCATCATCATCATCACTATCCTCATCATCTTCATCATCATCACTGTCCTCTTCATCATCGTCAGAGTCAGAGTCATCATCGTCAGAGTCAGAGTCATCCTCATCATCATCGGAATCGTCATCTGAGTCATCCTCGTCATCAGAATCATCCTCGTCATCATCATTAGAGTCATCCTCATCAATTCCCACATCAGCATTGGTTGCAACACCATCATCAGGGAATCCCTTATCATCACTTCCATCTTCTACAGAGTTCTCATCCACCTCCTCTTCACCACAATCACCTACATCACCAATCTCAACATTTGGGGATCCCTGCGCATCACTTCCATCTTCTACCAAGTTCTCCTTCACATCCTCTACACCAGCACCATCTACATCAGCATTCTCATCATTTGGGGATCCCTTATCATCACTTCCATCTTCTACAGAAATCTCATCTACTTCCTCTTCACCAGCACCATCTACATCACCAATCTCATCATCTCGGGATCCCTTCTCATCACTTCCGTCTTTTACAGAGTTACCAACACCATCTACCTCACCCCCGCCTTCAGTATTGTTAGTCACTAGCATTTTTGTTAACAGCTTCCGCTTCTTTCACCTTATACTGATCAGGGAGAGATCCACTGACAACATTCAAAATAATTAATCACCGAATCCACAGGCATTAACTAAATTCCGAAAATGTGGCACCAAGGGGAAAGAAGTAGCTACCTATTGCTTGTTTGAAGATTGTCCGGTATCAATTCAAGACTATTGGGCTGCAAAATCAAATCATACCAAACAAAAAAAAAAAAATTAGATCGGAATCAAGGTTTTCCGCAAACCCATTTACTACTTCAAAACAAGATTTAGGGGGCGTTTGGTTCACAATTTTGCGGGGTTTGGTAACTGGATCAATTACCAATTACCGTTTACGTTACTCTTTGTTTGTTTCAATATATTTTGTTTCCACTCAAATGTGGGCGAATCTAGCCTCATAAGATTGGGGTAGCCCAACCTTTTTTCACCTTTTTCCATGTTTAGGCAATATTTAGATGTTATCGAGGAATTTGGAATAGCCCGTGCACCCTAGGCTACCCCGTAAATTCGCCAAAAATCAACTCTTTTGTCTATGAACGTCCTTAAGCCCAGAAAATACTCAAAATGCAACAATGTCCGCAAAAACCCAAGTTCAATTAAATTAATCAACACCATTAAACAATTAAACCCAGAAAACCCCTCTACAATTAGAAATTACCCAAATCAAATTACACAATCAAGGGAACACCCAGATGAATAATTTAACTTCTGAGCTAAAAAAGAACAGAACTTTATGATAATAAACAGTATCATGTGACAAATTAATTCAGAAATTGGTAAGAGAAATTGGAATAATTGCAGAGCAGAGATAATAACTTGAGAAAACTAACCGTAGAAGACTTGTCCATTGTAGAGGTGCTTGTGCTAGGCTGTTGAGTATCCATTGTTGAGTTTTACTTTGGAGTTTGAGAGGGAAGCTTGTGAGAGAAGATTTTGACTGAAGAGAGCTTTGGTGTACACTTGTACAGAGTGTAAAAGGGGGATTTGAGATTGGTTGGGTTTTCATTTATTTATTTTCTTTTCAATGGAGTCGGAGACTAATTATTGTTTGCCTTAATCGGTGCGATTCTCGAAATAATTTTCATGTTGGTTCATCCGTTCACGGCCTCTTTTGGGTGTAAGGCTTGCGTACATCTGACCTCGCTTACCCCCGCCTTATGGCGAAACCTTTAAGGCGTTGGGGTAAAGATGTTGCTTTGTTGCGGTTGAGGTTTTATCTTTAAGGGTTTCCAAATGGCCAAGGAATTTGGGGGACAAACCCCGATTGACTCTCATCAATTATGATATCAAAGATTAATAAAAAGAAACGGATGGAGTATCAAAGATTGCATCTTTTTGTATCGTGTTGGCTCACAATTTTGGCTAGACGGCTGTTTCGTATCTTGAGTCAGCAAACTTGGTATTGGAAGATTTTCCATCCCCTCTTTTAGCTTCTGTTATGGTAGATTGTAAGAGTTTCGAGAAATGGGACACGTAACAGAGAGTAACATTGTCTACAATATCGGATATGTCAATTTGAATTCTCGCCCAAAAGGGCTAAAATGTTCACTCTTTGTGCTATATGACTGTCTCATCCAAAACTTGTTCTCATTATGAATATTACAGCTCCAGCTCCCAGCAAATCATCTCAAAACTCTTATGAAAGTTTTATTAGTTGTAACATTCACTCATCATAAATGTACACTTTCCCTTGTATATTTAAAAATCATCATAGTAAACAAGCTTTAAATCCCTTTTCAATTTCCTGACCATCCAAATTCTTCCCAATGAATACTATCTTGTTGGTCCTGGGCTCATCAGGCCCCCATGGCCGGTCCGGCGAGCCTTGAAATATGTCGTGAACACCCTGCACAAGTAAAGGAATGTCTCAAGCTTCAATATTATAATACGAAGTTTATCGTATAGCCTACAGCGATAGAAACATATAAGCTGTGCCATACTGGTAACATATGCATGTAATCTGTGTTATTATGTGAACAGACAGTAGAGAAAGGGTTTATTATGCAACTGTCTGCCAAATACTACAGACTTGACTGATGCATGATTTAGGGTATGCAAAGTTCAGGAAGGGCTTCGTACCTGGAACACAAATCTTTCGTCCATACCCTGAACAGATAGGAGACCTTTCATCCGATAAATGTCTTCACTTCTTTCTAGTAACAAAGTACCCAGCCACATGTTGGCCTGAAATACAGAAGCAGCATCAGATATCTTTTGACTTGTCAATTGAAATATTGTTCTGACAATTGAAAGTGCAGCAAATACTTCAAGAAGAATATCAGGACAAATGATTCATAGTTGCCTTTCCTTACACGAGACAGTTTACTATTTTGCAAATTAACAGAAGTTTCCATAATCCACAGAACCAACCTTTTCTAAGTCAAGGCTCCCCTCACAGACAATGCTAACTGAAGAAACACCAGGATCATGGGTGTGATCGTGCGAATGGTGATCGTGATGATGCCCTGCAGCAAGTATAAAAATTGTTTTATATCATACTAGAAATGATAAATGGGCGATGAACAGCTCCTCAAATCTTTATGTTCGAACTGGATGTGATGAAGCCATAGCAGCAGAACTGAAGACAGAAACAGCTCAATTGATCGAAAAGGTTACTAGCTTACCATGCTCATGCTCGTGTTCATGTCCATGGTGGTGATCGTGGTCATGATGATGTTCTTTATCATGATGATGCTCATGATCATGATCATCTTTTGACCCCTCATCTGTGACAGCACTCTCTATCCTGTCAATGGAGCAACAAATGTAACTTACAAATCCACAAACCCTGACCTTTCCACCAAACCTTGGTTGCCATACCAAAGAACACCTTATTTTCATATATTTAATGCCCTCAGACCTCACATCAGTACATCGCCTATACTCTGTCACAGCAATGAAGATGTCTCTAAACAGATACTTCTTTTTTTGACACTAGAACTTTCATTATTTCGTTGTAAACTTTCAAGTAACACCTACTTCTACAAGCTAAGACATGAATGTTTACAACTTCATATCCAGCGTTCAGATAAGAAAGTAAATCGGTACAGCTCAGAACCATACACAGAGAGCTAGTGCTGTCAGAGGTTAAAAAAAAAGGGTAGTGATGTGTCAATGAATAGAATATCACCTCTCTAAGTCAAATCCTCCGATACCAAGAACATAATCCAGATCAACTTTTCCATATTGCGTTCGTTTAAGATTAGCCATGCTGTTAATTTTCTGCATAAACCAAACCATTTGTTTCAGTGCTCAGATACAAATAACTGGAAGTCACAAGAAAAGAGACAGAGGTAAACCAACATGAGGCACCTAAGAAGAAGACGGACATTACCCTTATTCGTTGTGTAAGAGAATCAATTTGTGGCTCGCTCACAAGATCAGTCTGGAAAGATGACAGACATTAGAATGAATGAGAAAAGAAACCCATACTTCCGGCATCTTAGATGAGAAAAATACCAAAATCAAGAGATGAAATGCTTTACTACAAAAGGAGAAAGACAACAAGAGTCTGTAAGTCTGGTCCACGAAGAAAACTAAATTTCATGAAAGGATGATTAATTATAAGTAAATCCACGGGCAACAATTAAGCAATAGAGAAAACTTCCATATACACGTTAAATGTCAAACAAAATGGAGAAGAACACAACCTGGTTAGGGTGGTTTAGCATACAAGGCAGTTCACTATGGCATTTTGTTTAGGTTCAGACTGACTTAGCACAAGATAGAATATTTTTAAGTGACTAATAACCTTCGTTATAGAGGTAGGGCAAAGAGTTCAAGGGTGAATTTTATGCCACGAAAAAAAAGAAAAAAAAAACTTTGGATTTGCAAGCAGAGAAAAGAATCACCACAAAGTTCAAAGCTAAACATTGCACACTTAAGGTGTGAAATCTACCCTAGACTATGTTCAATAGCTGAAATAGCTGCATATCAGATTGGGAAACACTTCGGTAGCAGTAATTCTTACTCCGTACAAAACTACACACAAATCCTACATTCAATTGATGATGTATTGTTCAATCTAACAGAAGTGGTGCCAAGAGCAAGCAACTTCCAAGGATGAGTTTTGATCATGTCAAGATCTGAGTGTGGCAAAAATAACTAACAAGCATGCTAAGCCATCAAAAACATATAACATGCCGCAAGCCAACGAGTTAACCCAGCATCCATTGTATTCGAGATCATATCTTCTCCAAAAGACAAAGTTACCTTATTCACTATGATACGATCTGCATAAGAAATTTGCTCGATGGCCTCATTAACTACTCCTTTGGGCTTAACCTCATCCAGGTGAAACTCAACATGTTTAGCATCAACCAAAGTGACAACACCGTCCAGCTTAACATCATTAAAGACTGAATCTTCAGCATAAAATGTCTGAATAATAGGGGCAGGATTTGCTAAGCCTGCCACAAATAAGTGTAGTACATCATTACATAGACCAAGCACGTACCAGCTAACAAAATACAATAAAAAAACCCTAGCAATGGATTAGCACAGTATGCCATAATACAAGAAATCACACATAGCTAAGTTGAGTCCAAATCAAGCAGAATCTGTAAATTCCTTGTCTCTCTCCAACTGCAACTTTCTAAGCTTCTAGACATAAATAGGTGGACAACAACTATGTTCAAGCACTATCAAAACAAAACATGATCGTCCATACATTCATGACAATAATCATACCCGTCGTCTCAATCACAATGTGATCGAATTTCCCTTTCTTCCTGTTAACCAATTCTGCAATCATCCTCACGAGATCACCTCTCACAGTGCAACATAAGCACCCGTTGTTGAGCATGACAATATCTTCAGCTCCCGTAGTTTTCGCAGCAACCAAAGAACCATCAATGTCTACTTCACCAAACTGCCATCAGAAAAGGCCATCAGAAAAATGAACAAAGAGATTAATATACTTGACAAGCGAAGCGCTATGTCACAACGTTTCTGCGCAATGTTTGAAGACCAGCATACATTACGTAGAAGTAAACAGAAACAAACTCCTTCATGACAGAAGTAGGCGCCACATACATCACCCATCCAATAGAACCAAGGATATGCAAAGTTAAATTATTACCTCATTTTCAATTACTGCAATTCGCTTTCCATGATCTGCCGTTAATATATGATTCAGCAATGTTGTCTGTTAAGAAGGTACGGAAAACAGGTCACTAACATGTTTTTAACATTCTACAAAGAAACTCAGCGATTGAGAAGAGAGCACGACATGATTCACGTAATTCCACTTTAAATCTAAAGACCCAAACAATACGAGCTACAGTCGCTCAAGCAAAACCCAGATATGTAAGATTATAACCTCCTAGCTTCACAACTTTACTAACAATATCAATACACTTCACGCACACCCAAACTAGCGTCCAATACAATAAAGCCCAAAAATTGTGAAACTTTTCTATGATTACGCCAACCAGCTAAGTACTACTCCTAACAGACAACAGATATCAATACCAGTACACACAACCATATACCTCTCGCTTCCTATCAAAGTGCCATTAGACTCTAAAAGGCTAAAGCCCGAATCTTAAAAAGAACTATCCGTCAAGGATCGTAAATACAGATCCCACAGTCAGTACTAGTCTCAACTCTCAATATAGCACCATTAAGTCCAACTTCGTCCACAAATGTCCAGTAAGGCTGTACTTCTACTTTCCAATGTCCGAAAGTGTGATGAAGCTACAACTTCTCTAGCTACAAAAGTGTGATGAAGCTCATTTCCTTATACTTCACTATATCAATAGTGAATTCCCCACCATCATAAATTTCTACAAGACTTATCCATGAAGTTTCAAATACTACAAAGCCCATAACTTTTATACATAACACCAATACAAAAGTACATAAACCAATCACCACTTCGCAACCGATTTCGCCCGCAAATTCAACTGACAATCTTCACCTTCACACAACCCAATTGAAAAATCCCACCATAGTAAAACATTTCTACCTCCCACTTCACATACATTACCATGATAAACAACAAACATACATATTAAACAATAACCACAAACACAAATAAGCAGCAATTAGCCTTTTCCTTGCTCAAGAAGATACAGACCCAGAAAAAATTCAGTATCATATATTCCAATTCAATCAAAAAAAAATTGCATCTTTCACTAACATCCCAAATTAAACTTCTCACATACTAAACTGTAATAATAATACAGTAACCCCAACAAATAACTAATGAAAAACATCAAAAAAAACTACCTTTCCAGAACCCAAAAATCCAGTAATAATAGTAGCAGGAACCCTATTATCAGGAGGAATTTTGGTGTCAACATCATCATCAGAATCAACTTCAACTTCAACACTTGTAGAAGAAGCAACAGTGCAAAACCTCCTAATTGTTGAAATGGGTTTTCTGGGTTTAGAGGAGAGTGAAAGAGAAACACAGTTTGTGGTAGCGTAATGGTTACGTGTTCTTCCTATGCTAGTATGGTTTTTATTAAGAAAAGATGTAAACTTTGGGAATTTTTTGAATTGGTTTCTTCTTGCAAAAGTGAAGAATGTTGTGGCTCTGTCTAGTGAGAGAGAAGATGCCATTTTTTTGTTTTTCTGAGGTGAGAAAAAATGGGGGAAGTTTCTGTTGTTTTTGCAGGGTTTTGAAGAGATGATGTTAGATACTTTGATGTGAAAAATGAGGAAATCTTGTGACTGTGCTATATTGAGGGTGGTCTGATTAATTTGGGAATGTTTTGGAAAAAAATCGGGGGCATATGCTGTTGAATTGGTGACTCGATATATGCAACGAAGACTGAGGGTGACGAGAGACTCGGATGCGGATTATGGGACAAGAGAGGCAGAAGTAAAGGATAGAAATTTAGAGTTAGAAATAGAACGAGTACGAGTACGAGTACTTCATGATTGAATCAGCGTAAATTGTAAATGTAACCTAAAAATTCTCGGAAAGTCGAAAACGCTAGGAATCATATCCCAAAACCACACAACTTGTTTATGTACTTTAAGACTTCAACTAGTCCCCAAAGTTCCAAGTATTCACAACCGGAGAAAACATTGACTTGACTCTTTGATCTTGTCTTGCCATTGTACACGTGTCACTCCTTTGTTCGTTTGAATTTCCACGTCACCATTTGCTCATAATATATAAACACATTTTTTTTTACCTTACGTAATTCTTCCGCTACCTCTTTCACTTTCTCTCTCATCTAGGGAAATGATCATGGACTGAACAGGTATTTACTGTTCCTGTGAACTGTACTAGGGTAATTTCTCTGAATTTTCCTAGAATTTACTATTCTTGTTCTTCTATTATCTGGTGAATATATCATGTGGGTAGTTGTTTGATTTCTGCTGTTTGTGTTTTTTTTACCCAAATTTTGTGTTACATGCAGTCTGTGAATTTACCTTTCATATTCTCTGGATTATTGTTTATTGTGTGATCGTTTTTGTAGGTAAGATTTTAGGGATGAAGTTAAGTAGAACATTTCTGTATTTTGCTATTGATTGTGATTCACTGATTCTTATAGTACTTATGAAGTACTTAATGTCATTAAGAAAGTTGCGTAAGGAAGAATATTTATCCATTTTGGTGAATTAATGTTCACGTCTTAGTCCTTTATGAATCTGTGGCATCATATTTTGTAGTGAGAAAGTTTGATGCAATGAGTGAATGAGGTGATAAATCAAGTGTTGAGTTTTAATTATTGAGGGGCTAGAAAAAGAAAACTCAAGGGGTTTATTGTGAATGTGGGGGAGATTCTTATATGAATGCGTTTTCGCAATTATCATGTGATTTGGTTGGAGAGGTTGAGGAGGTATGAATGTCTACTCGAAATTATGAGGTTTTGAAGTTGGCATGAATTTCATTGATTGGAGCTCTATATCATATGCCAATTAGAGACTATGTCGACCTTTTCGTTTCTGTCGTGGGTTGTGATGTTTTTATTATGCTCCTTTTTACCAGGCTGTTGATTGTATACAAATTACACTACCAAATAGAATTTGTTGCTATCAAGTATTTTTGCGATGGGTGGTACTTGCTCTAGGAAGAGAGACGTAGTTGCTGGTGAGCCTGTTGTGCAGAGAAGCTATTCTTATAGATATTGCAGAAATGGAAGCACAAAATGGCTGGTAACGTCATCTGGTCGCCCCTCTGTGGAAGCTCAGCAGGGAACAGAAAATTGTCCATCCCTCATGGATCTCTGTCTACATACAATATGCCGGGTAACATTGGATTAAATTGTAGTCAAGATTTGATAACAGAAGCTTTTTGGTTGAGTTGATTAATTACCTTATTTCTACTTCAGGATATACATAAGTATACTTCCTTTTCGATGTTGCCAAGAGACATCAGTCAGCAAATTTTTGATGAATTGGTTTATTCTGGACGTCTAACTGATGTTTCGCTTGAAGCTTTCCGAGAATGTGCTCTTGAGGTACACTCCTTATATAAACCATCCTTATCAGTTTCTATATTAGTGCGTTCTCGCATCATCTCTTTGATCAATTCATTTCAGTTATGTTTGAGTTGATCCTCTGTACCCATTTCTTTGTCAGGACATAGACTTTGGAGAGTATCCTGGAGTCACCGATAGCTGGATGGATGTTGTATCATCACAAGGGTCATCTCTGCTTTCATTGGATATTTCTGGTTCCGACATAACTGATACCGGGCTGACTTGCCTCAAAGAGTGCACAAACTTGCAGGCCCTAAACTTCAACTTTTGTGATCATATATCAGACACCGGCCTACAGAATATCAGTGGTAATGTTTCTTCACTGTGTAGTTTCTAACCACTTCGTTAGTTGACAGTTAGATTTCATCGCATTCGAATTGTGAATTCTGAACCGCTTAATATGTTTTGTTTGAAGTTATACCCTCTGCTTGGTTCCTTGCTTGATTCCTTTTACCATTTATCATTTTCTTTAGTACATTTTTGTTTAGATTTTTTATTGAGATAAGCTATTGAGTTTTATAAGTATCTGCCTATTTCCAGGACTTTCAAACTTGTCTAGCCTTAGTTTTAGACGAAACAGCGCTATCACAGCTCAAGGAATGAGTGTTTTTGCCAGCTTAGCAAACATGGTGAAGCTGGACTTAGAACGGTGCCCTGGAATTCATGGAGGGCTTGTTCATCTCAAAGGTGCGTGTTTACTTTGGTGTTTTGCAAATGGTACCAACTTTTCCCAAACCTAGTTTTAGGATGCTTTTTTTTCTTCTTAAAATCTACCTACCTTTTACCAATTTTTGCGATTGACATATTGTTTACCATTTTTGTCAAAGATACCCAACGTTTATCCTTTACTATTTAAAAGAAAATTCTTAGTGAGGATAGCTTTAAGCCAAAAAACGATTTTAAGGTACTTTGAGCCCTCGAGGAGATTTGGTGTTGGATTGGAGGCAAAATGAAAGAGAAAGAAGCAAGAAAATAGGAAGAAAGGGTGTGTCACGCGCTCCGGCGAGTCAATCCGTTGGGGAAAACCCATTTTGTTAAGTCTCGCAAAAAAACTAAAATAATAATAATAAGAAGATTATTCTCACTTGGGAAAGCTAAGTAGATTTGACGAATAATCCTTTAGTGTTTCTTAAGTTATATTATGATGTGAGCTTTTGATGTTTCTACATCTTACTTCCCCTGAAATTATTATGAAACCTAATCCAATTCTGATGCCTGATGCTACTCTACATAGGTAGTCTACCTTCAGGGAACAAATATGTATACTGATATTTCTTTCAGTTGACTGAGTAGCATGATAATACAGTTGTGCTATGAGCATGTTTGTTATGGTCTTCACCTCTCCCTTTATCACTATTGACACTGCCCCCCTGGAGGAAATGGCCAGAGTTACTTCATATATTTGTTTTGAATCAATTCAGAACTGAATTTTCAGTGAGTCCTTGAATAATTTGTATGCCTGATGTAAGTAATAAGTCGAGATGTTTCTACAGGTTTGAGTAAATTGGAATCTCTCAGCATCAAGTGGTGTAACTCCATAGAGGATTCAGATATGGAGCATTTATCTGGTAATTTTGTCTTATTTCACAGAATAAATCACAACTAGCCTTTTGCTTTGATATCTATGTTTCATATGGTTTAGACTTTAGACCCTTCTGGTCAAGTGTAATCAAAGTTTTAGTGTTACTGGACATTTAGAGTGTGAAAGGCTTTTGTCGAGTGTCAAATGTGAATTTCATTTTCCTAGTATGATGAAATTGAAGCAATGGCATAATTTCATGCTTGAGTTTCTTGGCTGATATTATGTCCAAATGTCTTCATGATATTTGCCTCTTATTAGCCATACTCCATGGTTTTTTGGTACTTCAAAGGGCACTTAGTTGGTAAACAAATGTCAGGAGAATGTGTGAGGCACCAAGGTTGACTATGAGGACACATTTTTTTCGTGCAGGGCTTGTGAACTTGAAAGACTTACAGATCTCATGCAGTCAGGTCACTGATAATGGTATAACTTGTTTAAAAGGTACATTGCTTTCTTCATATCTGGTACTCTTGGTAGTCTATTATGCAAATGTACCTTTTGAATGCAGATTGTGCTGGGTACAGACTTGTAGTGTGCTTAATTCTCAAGTTATGCTTGTATTCATAATTGTTTTTCGAGTTTTATAACTTATTCTTGCTCTTATATACTGAAACAAAAGCAAAATATATATGTATGCTTTAAATCATTATTTCCTATATGAGATCTCTAACTCTACTTCACTTCAACTTCAGAATTTTCTTGTTCATACCCTTAGCTGATTTATCCCCTACTTCAAATTGAAGTACTTTTCTTACGTGATTGCCATCCTCAGGATTACACAAACTTGCCTTGTTGAATCTGGAGGGGTGTCCTATTACTGCTGCAAGCTTGAAAGCACTCGCAGGTTTAACAATTTATTCCTGAAAGCCAAGCCAATTCTTTACTGGAGTACATATTCCTTGCAAAAGGTGTCGATACTCTGGTTCTAGTCGTTGATCTTCATAATGATGCTTAATTTACTTTCTGTCCTTCTGTTCAGCTCTTGGTTCCCTTTTATACTTAAATCTTAGCAGATGTGACCTTTCTGGTGCTGGATGTGAAAACTTATCTGGTAAGTATTATGGAGATCTTTCTGTTTGGTGTTTCTCGGGTCATTGAGTGAGTCTGGTCCACCTTGGTAACTGCAACATGTTTTTTGTTTACCACAGAATTGAGAAGCGTAAAGATACTGAATTTATCATACAGTAACATTACGAATGAATGTCTGGCACATCTCGAAGGTAGATTTTTTTCCTTCCTGAAGCAGTTCACAGCCTAATATGAATATCTTAGCATTGTACAGCTGACTTTACCTAATAAATGGAGATGCTTCCCATACTTCTTTAGAAGTTCGTTGTTTTCTTTTCATTCCCCAAATTAAAGGAAAATGTTTGAAGTCATGTAGATGAAGCTGAAGAATGGTGCTCTCCTGTACACTAGCTGCTTTCATCATCTTGAATAGGGAGAAGACTTCTCCTTTTTGTCACTGTGGGTGGGTCTGATTCATTTTTTTCTCTGCCACCTTGAGCAGGTCTTTTCAATTTGGAGGGCTTGAACCTCGACTCATGCAACATCACTGACAAAGGCCTTGTTCACTTAGCTGGTAAGTCTCCACCCATCCTTTGCCTTGAGTCGTAACATGCATTTGAATCAATGCCCAATGGATACTACACATATTACTCACCCCAAAAAAGGAAGAGCTCTTGTTTTTCATCCAGTGCCCCATTCTCAGCCTAATATACATTAGTAATCTTATTCCAGCTGTAAAGTCGGACTTTTGTTGGTGGTTTAGGCCTGAGTACATGATATCAAGTATGCTTATGAGTTTCAGGTCTATACAAATTGAAGTGTTTGGAGCTGCCTGATACAGACGTTGGAAGCAGTGGACTTCACCATATCGCTGGTGAGTAATTTTGCTTCATAATATCTTGAATATGGTCCATGTTAATGTGTTCTGGTGGTATTTTACGCAACATCAGTTTCTCCTTTAGTAATTCTATATACTGCTTAAGATGTTCATCATATCACCTTTCGTGCATGACAAGCTGTTATATGTCTTCTCGCTTATGTTAATGTATTGGAATTTTCATTCTTGAAGGTCTGACCAATCTGGAAAGCATAAATCTCTCGTTTACTCAAGTTAATGACATAGGCATGGGCAAGTTGTCTGGGTTATCTTCTCTTACATCACTCAATTTGGATTTGCGTCAACTTACAGACACTGGGCTTGCTGCTCTCACAAGTAAGACTACTGCATCAATGCCCTTCATATGGCCTTCTGAACTTGAAATCGTTTGAATTATCTCTTATTTTGACTGCTGTAAGAGTTTGGACAGACGGCGCTCTAGTAAAGTCTCATTGCTTGTCAATGGGGATTTTGAGCCGGTTTTTTTGTTTGGCTGAACTTTATTGCTACTGGCATTACCTGTGTCAATTGTGTTATCCATAAGTAGCTTTTCCATAGAGGTAATCCTCGAGATTTATGTAGTAGGTTTTTCCGTGATCAAGGCTACCAGCTTAAATCACATTTCTAATAAGCATTAGTCATCATATGAGGCTCTAGGGATGGCAAGTTCAGATACTCTTGGTGAAAACAAGGAGCAGCATTTGGCCGAAAGGATTAGAATTTAGTGGTATGCTAAGTTGTTGCGCCACTGCTCCAGTATTTAACTCAAGTAATGCAGAATTGAAACCGGCGTTAATCTCGTGTCTTGGAAGGTGAACCTATCTTTGGTCAAGCACTAATATGACAATGGTGAATTGGTGAATGGGGAGGCTCAAATATCATGTTATTGTCTGATGTTTGAGATTGTGTAAATCCTCTTATGTTCTCTTGTACCTCATGACTGTAGAAGAACTTCTATGGATTCAAGATATTACTTGCTGCTTCTGATAATCTACATACTTCCTGAATGTCGTTGAACATAAGTTTCTACTCTTGAGTCTTGACTAGGTAAGGGAGTTTTTAGTGAACTCGAACCCTTCCTAGTTCCAAGCCCACTAATTAGAGGATCTACTTTGGTCATTGCTTCTCTGTTTAGTAAGGTAAGTAGGTTCCAAAATATAGAATGTGAGACTAACTTCACAGTTATCAACTGATGACCATGCTGTAACATTACAGCTATGAACTGATGAGTATGCTGTAATGTGTAATCTACAAATCCCGTGACAGTTATATTCTAAAGTCTTGAGTACATGATCTTGCCCTTGTTACTGATCACTTTTCTAACTTTTTTACTGAGCATTTGAATGATCGAATGTTTCAGGCTTAACGGCATTGAGGCACCTGGATCTTTTTGGAGCACATATCACGGATCTTGGAATGAGCTACTTAAAAAGTATGTTCCTTGTTTTCTATTTTGGAGTCTCCTTCCTCTCTCTCCTTTATATGTTGGCAGAAGTGCCAAACTTTGTAGCTTTCAGGGAGTAGATGGTCAATGGATGATCTAGATCTTTGTATCTGGTAGTTCGAGCGATGAGTACTCATTTGGTTCTCTGTTGTTACTTAATAGTGTTACTGGTTAATTTCTTACTTATTCAGTTGCACTACCAGTCTACTCCGCACTTTGTTATACAAGATTTGTTGGGGATAACTTCGGCTATATGATATCATCTTCTGGTTGTATTCTTTATGACATGTCTTTTATTTTGATGAATTACTGAATCAGACTTTAAAAACCTTCGACTGTTGGAGATATGTGGTGGAGGCGTAACTGATACTGGTGTGAAATATATCAAAGATATTTCGTCCCTGACAGTGCTGAATCTATCTCAAAATCGAAGCTTGACTGATAAATCGTTAGAGTCCATCTCTGGTATGTCTTGTACTTCATTTAGATATTTAGTGTTGTATGATTGTGTTTCTGACATCTCTTTTATAAAGTATCAGTAAATGACATAATGAATCACATTAAATCTTATACTAGTATATTGGCATCCTACAAGTTCAAAAAAGCGTCTTGGTTAGCCATTGCTTGTAAGTGACGTGAAAATTTGCCTGGTGTACTCTCTGTGCAGGGCTGACAGCACTAATCTCTCTGAATGTTTCTAATTCACGGGTGACAAGTGCTGGATTGCTGCATTTGAAGTCTCTTAAGAATCTGAAATCGCTGTCCTTGCAATCCTGTAAAGTTACTGCAAACGACATCAGAAAGCTTCAGGCCACGGATTTACCCTATTTGGTTAGCTTCCGCCCATGCTTGTGATTACTGATTAGAGCATTTTGGGAGAGTTCTCTGTACGTAAATAAAGATGCGAAGAATTAAGCCTCAGTGTCGTCTATTTTTAGTTTGTACATAAGCGAACAGAACAAGGGTTTTACATGTTACTGACAGTAAACGCTGAGTCTGTATCATATTAGCCATTTTCTTGAATTTGACTGATACCAGTCACACGTCCTCCTGCACGTCTACATTGTCTGAATTTACGATGGATCCAAAATGTTTCTTTATAAATCAATAGACCTTGGGTAACTTTTTGCATATAATTTTGTTCGGATTTTTTTTTTCTGTTGACAATGATTTTAGTTGGAATCTGATATAGTTTAGAAAGGGTGATGGAATTGACTGTTAAATATAGGGAACACCATGCAAAGTTGCGAGACCGCCTCACTTAATTTTTACGAGTATGACATAGTATGGTTTTCAAACTCCTCCTGCCCTTTCTCCACGGCGTTTACTGTTTACCACACCAGCCACAACCTGCCCCTACAAAAAGACCACCGCGCACAAGAAGCCATACAGAGACAGCAACGCCACCCAAAGATAAGAGAGATTATCCATAGAGAGACAGCATGAAAAAAAAGAATCCATTCAATTCCATAGCAAGCAAAAATTAAGCCAGACAAAGAAATTCATTGAACTGGCCCATTCGGATTTCATATCTGGTCAATAAACCCTCGAATATAGGAAGAGATCATCAAAATCAAGGAAACTGTTCAGAATATCTTAGTAGAGTCTGTAAATTGGAGTCTGATCAGGACAAGGCCTTCTGCACTTCTTCTTTGACATCCTTTGGTGTTTTCTCAGCATGTATGGTCGAGACGACATTTTTCTTCGCATAGTAATCAATAACCTGTAGAAAAGAAAATGTAGAATTTTAGAATGATCTGAAATCACAAACATCGCCCAAACAGGTCACTGAATAGAGCTTATATAAACTAACTCGACTATCACAGCCGCCACCTCTAAACAAAACTTTCAAAAGAACCCAAAAGATGAAAGCTTTTCCCAAACCAACTTCGCCAAATAGAAGGCACGTTAATTCGTCTGCTCCACTGACGCATAACACCAGAAAGAGGAGGGAGCTAGATGGCTAGGATTTGATAATTAAAGGGGAGGGTAACGTGACTTCATAGACCACTATTTTATACCATGACAGCTCAATCAGAAACCACAATCATATGTTAACAGAACAATTTACTTCCAGAAAAATCAAAATTCTCAAGCTTTTTCCTTTCTGTTCATTTCACTATTTTTGGTAAAGTTTGATGAGGGAAGATCACATACTGGTTCAGTTTGTCGGTGGAAGGCCTCTAGCCTCGATTTAAGTACTGCTGCAGTATCATCTTTGCGCTGAATCAAAGGCTCTCCAGTCACCTACAAAGATGTAAAGTAACAATCACTCAAGATAACAATTGTATGACACACGAACAGCTACAGCAACAACGTATCGGGATTCACACGTCATTATGCATCAGAAAGACACATACTAACAATGGAACAGTACGATGGAGAAAAAAAGGTACAACCCAGGATCATATGTATCCCGTATCATGGGAAACTACAAAAGGCAGACAACACTACCTACTATTAATTGAAGCAAATGAAACATGTCAAATCGTTGGTAATCATTCAATGTAAATCAGACCATGGTCATCATATTGCTTACATCATCTACTCCTGGCACTTTGGGAGGCGCAAACTTTGTGTGGTAGGTCCGACCACTTGAAGGATGAATCCAGCGACCGGTAATTCTCTCCTCCAAAATGGAATCATCAATAGCAAAGTTCAACACTTTATCAACCTTAACTCCCCGCTTTCCAAGCATCTCATCAAGCTACATCAGAAGAGTGCATTAGCATGAAGAATCCTTTCTCAAAACCACGGAACATGAAAATTCGAAGATTCAGAGGTGATCTTATCCACAAACAGCAACAAGAGAAACATACCTTCTGTGCCTGGACAACTGTCCTTGGAAATCCATCAAGGATAAAACCTTTTTGGCATGAAGGTTTCTCCAAGGCTTCATCAATAATCCCCACAACCAAGTCATCAGAAACAAGCTCACCCTAAAAAAATTCAAACATCAGAAATACCATCTGTTTTTCTCCCACTTAATCAAATACGGAATACGCATTAATTGATAGCCAAAATTCATGAACACTCATGTATAGCACATTCACCAAATCATTTACCTTGTCCATGGCTTCTTTAGCCTTGACCCCAAGAGGACTTTTAGCGGAAACTGCAGCTCTCAGTATGTCACCAGTGGCCAAATGACATAAACAGTACTCATCCTTGATGAGCGGTGACTGGGTTCCCTTACCCGATCCTGGGGGTCCTGCAATATAGAATTACTTGATTTTACCATATCAAGTCTAGCAGAGTAACAGTCTATCATCCATTACAGAAAGCAACTTCAAGTACATGAATTCTCTGATTAATCCTCCTTTTGTCAATGATGCTAACTTAAAACTCTTGGCACGAGATCAACACACGAATCCAAGCACTCACCAACCATAGACCCAATAAGAGGCAGCATACAAAAGTGTTTAGTCAGACTTTGACAAAGACTAATGCTGAGATCAGTCGTTTATTGGTAAAACCGCCACAACAAAACTCTGTTATTCATTCGAATCTCAACTGAGATAATTTCTGAAGAATTCTGACGTTGATATTTTAAACTCATCCTTCACTGAAAATACTGATGACTATGAAGCAGCACGAACAGCATTTATACATTCGATTATGTACTTCCTTGCATCGTTAAGCTCATAAATCCACAGATCTTGCTTTCTTTTTTGGTACAATCTATAGGGAACTTCACAAACGAAAGTCTGAACTATAACAAGGTTTCCTCAAGTGGCCAACCAATGCATCACAAAGAAACATGCATCCTTCACAGTACACAAAGCTAACAACAATGCCATTACCATATCCTCAGTTCGTCACACGTGAACATCTCAATTTGAAAGGCTAACAAGGTTGCCTATATCTAGAAGACTAGAACTTATCAATGGTGACATGAATGGTGAACTATAAATTGTGAAGTCTGTAAAGTTTTGACCCTACATCTTAACAACATTCTCTACTTCTTACCATTCTCTTGAGATAAACTCAAAAATTCAAACAAACTCCACAAGAAAGAAAGCTCGAAACTTACCTCTAAACAGACATCGTTAAAAACAAAAAAATACAAAAAAAAGTCGTATCTGAAACTCAATGGTCAAATTATCTCAAACAACAATAGTAAATGAAAAAACCTACATCTTAAATTATATTAACCCTGAATTCCACATCCAAAAAGGAGCAGATTTTTAGTCAGCTTCATCTCCAATTTTCAACGACCAAAATATATATCAAACACACTACACCGATAAACTTCCACCGAATCCATCACCACATATAGTGCTTATTTGGTTCATCATACGAATTAACAATACCTACAAATTTCTAATTCATGCTAAATTCCAGTTCATGAGAAGTCGACAAAGTGACAAAGAAGTCGACAGGAAGTTGAATTTCCTACACAAATACGAGTTTCCCACATACCTAGGAGGCTAGGTACGCAATTTCCTCCATTTTGAGGAATATCCAATTCCTTTGTTTTTTGTCAAACAAACAGCTCAACACTTTCGCATTTCCTGAAAACTCGAATGCATCTGTTTTGGGGTGGCAACAAAACGTTCAAACAACCACATAGTATAATGCAGCAAGATCCAAACCAACAACTAAACTAAAAAACAATGTTAAACCCAACAAAATACAGCAACTAATCAACTCAAAAGTGCATCAAAGATTGAAACTTTGAACACGAAACCGAACAAAGATAACAACTTTTAGGATCATTAACATTGTTAATGTAACAACAATCGGGTAAAACAAATTACCAACGAGGATGAGGCGTTTGTCGGGTTTCTCGGAGCATTTCATCCGACGAAGGAGCTCATTCATGAGATCAACAGACTCCACATCTTCCAAATTGGCAGCCATTTTCACCCTCCTCAACAATCTGACCATGCAGAGGATTTTACAGTTGATTAGTGAAACAAAAATTCATTAAATTTCAATTGCAATTGAACCTCACTGTCACATAATCTCAATTACGAGGATCAAGGTTCGCCTAGTGGTTACGAGATCAACCTGCCTGGGGCTGTCTCGGGTTCGAATCCTCATAATCCCGATTACTAAAACATTGAGCAAATTGATACCCCATTTTTTTTATGTTATGAATCAATCTTAATCTACACGCTCCAATTCAGAAATTAACTTATGAGTTCAACACAATAATTCAAACAAAAAAAAGTTGCATGATGTTGGAATTTTGGGGACAGCAAATTTCTACGATAAATCGCAAAGAAAAATTATGTCGAATTAATAAGAAAAGAAAATTACCTGGTTGTTCAAACCAATTTTCTGGGGTTCCGGTTTGCTGGAATTTGTACTGCGATTTCTGGGTATAGTGTGATGACTGACAGCCGACGGCGTGTATTAGAAATGTTTTCCTGATTAAAATATACTTTACAGCATATTACGAGGCTCCCAACTATGACGAGGTAAAGTCTCGGGATCGGTTTTGGCCGGGGTAAATGCAAGCTTTTACGCTTATTTATTTTAGACCGATGATATAAAGATGTTGCTTTTCGGTTTACCCGTATTGGATTGCAACGAAGCGTTACACCGACCAAATGCTACGGAGTACGGAGTATTTCACAATGCAAAAAGCACAAATAGTGTCGTTGGCCTTCTGGCAACCACAAAATGGTGAACCTCAAAGAAAACTTAAAAACAGTAAAATACATGATGTACAATTGAGTGTTTTGAGACTATATCAGTGTGTTCGTGAGGTAAACCGAGTAACTCGACTCTCGGGGCTTCGGGTCATGATAGGTCGTTTTGAATTTTAGATACAGTCGTTTTTATAGGACGGTTGTTTTTTTTTTTTATCTAACATGAGCTCGTAAAACTTCTACGGAGTACAAAATTAGAGAAAGGCTAGTATATTATGGACCATTGTGTGACCATTATTGAATAGTGCAAACCAAAGGCAGTGAGACATAACTTGTAAGATACTACGGAGTAGATCCTTTACCGAAGCCTGGGAGAAACATGATCGTCACACAAAACAAGAATACGCAAAGTCGAAAATACAAGCAACAAGATCTCCTAGAAGCATGCCTCTTGCTAAACCCGCTATACATAGACTTCAGAAAATAAAAGTAGAAAATTCTGGATTATATCCAACTGTTGGTGCTGATCCTGATACAGAGATCAGGCTATCACTCTGATGCTGTGGAGTAAGGACCAAGCACCCAAGACACTCAACACGGGTCTGAGGCCGGAGCAGGCTGAGGTCTGACAGACATTGGTCGAGCATAGTTTTACTAGTAAACTTGCTTAACAGCATTCACCTCTCAGCCAGAGGGGACACAGAAGTCCGCTTATAAGACTGGCTCCACGCTTCATTACAACAATGAGAAGCTTTGCACGTCAACAATGACACGAGGAATACATGTCAAGTGCAGTTACAGCTTCATTAAACCAACGGGTTTCATCATAGGCTGCTTTGTTCTTGCAGTATACAAGAACAAGCGTAGATGAATTTCAGAAGTTGGGGTGACTGCAGACTGTACGCTAGTCGCAGGTCAGAGGACAAGAAATTACATTTGAAAATAAGCATTGGCACGAAAATGAAGAAGCTCAAGTTGGATTCATAGAAGATATTTCATTAACACGAAAAAAATAACTGACAATCAATACTCTCTCATACTCCTACTCTATATACTTTAAGTTGATCTTACCCAAACAAGTTAAACCCTAAACGAACTGCACAAGGGAATAAATACATTATCCAGAGCCGAAACCTGCATATTGGTTAAGATGATGGATCAAGATCACCATATTTCACCACAAAAGATGAGGTTCGATCCAATTATGAGCCATTTTTCAAACAGGAACAGTTAGCGATACTTGCCCTTGATTGACAAATTTGACACACATGGCGGCCATGGAACAACTGGG
>JBBYHQ010000018.1:4363730-4376711 GCA_038382645.1 Spergularia azorica
ATTTGGAAACGGGGTGTTTAAAGTGAGACACCCAAATGAGGAAAGCGGGGTGTTTAAAGGGGGACGGAGGGAGTATTGTATTACAATTCGAAGGCACTAATTCAGCTAGACTCATGCCTTATAGTCTCGTCTGATCTATAGACATAAGCTCCTCCAGGACTTCATCATCTCTTGACCCATAACATGTGGTTTTTTATGCTGGCCGCGACAAGCGTACCGCAACTCTCCTCCTTTATCCGGGCTTGAGACCAGCAGTAAATGTTCAAAAGAACATTCACAGGCGGAGTTAAAAACTTTTTTTTTTGTTTTGACACAAATACACAGTAAAAAAACATACGGATCATAAAACCTCTTTTAAGCCGGAAATAGAGCATGGGTCTCAAGTATTCACCCCAATCAGAACTGAGCTACAAGCCCTATACGCCTAGTATCTCAAATGTTATTAGCATGTTCTGCCTTGATCATTAAAACATTCAATTAAAAGCTGGATAACGCCCCCAAGGCAAGCTTTCCCACGCACATCTACCTCACTTTTGTTAGTACTTAGCCGTTTTCGGAATTATGAGTGCTATCCAAGTTAATCTGCAAAAAAAAAAATTTAAAATAAAATGTTCGGGTTTTTATTTATTTATTTATGCGCTTCCCTTTCCCTTTTTTTTTTTTGCTTTAACAGCATATTTTGGTTTGACATTTTTTGTCATTTATTTATTTTTGGGGGGCTAGACACATTTTTTTTTTATTGCATTTGCAATATCCCGAACATAAACACAACACACAAACGCACGCACAAATTAAAATAGACCGCAACATAATTTATAACAAAAACTGAGAAGCAGCATGTTACTCACAGGCTCGGGTTTGCTAGATCGTCCCCCAAACAAATGCCAAACACCAAGATGCAGTTTTCTATTTACACGAGTATCTAAAAGCGTATAGGTTTCTAGTCCAATAACGTTGTGGTTAGTCTTTGAGGCCCACAATCTATTTCCAGAAAAGAAACTTAATGATGACATATGTTTTATTAAGCATGTATAAGCTGTCAATTTTTGAAGATCATTGGATCTCTTTATTCCCTTCGGGTATGGGTGAATTTCCTGCAGACCCAAACAAAGCCTTGTGTCGAGGAGTGCTTTAAAACTCACTTTCCACACCCGAAGGGTTCTCTTATCTAAACACAGTTTAGACACACTAATAATCCGAGTCTTTTTATCTGGTGTGAACACGTAGTTTATTGTCTACCTCTAGGTTGGTTATGAATTCTCCATAGACACAGCAAAAAAAACCACCGAAGTGGGATGGAACTATGTCAAGGTTTAAATTCAGTCCCCAATCCAGAGGGATCTCCTATACATACACAATTTTATTCCTGTTTGTTTACGTGACCTACTTAGACACTAAGAGTCTAAGACACAACACACTTACGAAACGAATAAAACAAGACATGACAATTTATCAAGTTCTTTTTTTTTTTTTTTTTTGTTGTTGTTGTGGTTTTATTACACACATTATCGAGTCCTTATTTTTTTTACTTTTTATTTACTTTTTTTTTTTAGATTTTTTCTATTTTTGTAGGATAATCAGCAAGCCTAAAAAAACAAGCAAGCAAATTACAAAAAAAGACGAGAGGGTAAGGAGAAGATCTCACCGGGGATTAACAGGCGGAGACGCTGGAGAGTTGCATAGCTCCGAATCCGACCATGTTGCTCAAATTGCATGCATCAATGTCATACCCACTCTTTAACGTACCTACCAAGTTATCCGAATCCACGTCCATAAAATCGTCCTCCAAACCATCTTCATCCTCGTCTAGGTCTTCGATATCATACAATTTATGCCTCAGTACGAAAGGCAGGACTTCCCTAACGTCCTTGCTCTCGTAATTCGATTTCCCGTCGTAAAAAACTGTATGGACCGCCCTTAATGTCTTCAAAACCCTCATGAGCTCGACATCCATACTAGACCACGACTCGACTTTGAGTAGCGTCTGGATGTCCAATATTGTTGAGCCAAAAAACCGATAAGGCGCAATATCTACCAAGTTTGCAGTATGAGCGCGCCAAACATCCTTAGTGTCGTCGACTATCAACACCCTACGCTCGTGACATAACAGCACATCGAGCCCCTTTTGGCCGAGCGTGGTACAATCTTCTCTACAGATGATATACTTGAATAGACGCCCCTCCGGGTCAAGTATCTTCGCCACCAACATGGCGTACGGACGACTAGCCATAGTGTATATGGACATGTCGAACATCGAACTGAGCTCCTGAAGAAAAGCTTTGACCCCGGGCCTTAGCTTAACCACGTAAAGGCCATCCACCGTCATCATCTGACGTATGTCGTGATTGTGGTGTTGCGATTGCGGCTGATGATCAAACGACAATGACGACACGAAACTTCGGTCCGTAGGGCTCAATCTATCGAACCTTGTCGAATGAATAAGTGTCTTGTCGAGGTCCAAAATCAGGTGCAACTTTTTACGAAACACCTGACTTTGAAGATCGAGGTTTCGATGGTGGTCGATTTTAGGGATGAGAAGGGTCAGGTTGGGGGAGATGTAGTGAAAGGGTGTGGTAGTGGGTGGTGCAACTCTAGTGTTTTGGTAAAATTCCATGGTCGTAGATTATGATGTATGTGTGTGTTTTTGGGAGATGTATGTGTTTTAGATGATGTTTTGAGAGTATCCGCTGATGGAGTATATATACTGCTATGTACTCCGTGTATTGTAATAGTAAAAACGAAATATGGAAAATACTAATTAAAATATTTATGTAAGGACACTTCATAAATTATACTCCGTATAAGGAAACTATATGTGTATGGAGTATTATAATTAATTAGGAAAGTTTTGAAAAATTAAATAATATATTAACCTATTAAAATTAGGAGTATTAAGATGAGAAAATATTAAAAAGTTAAACCTGTCCAATCCAATAGAAATCAATATAAAATCTCTACAAAAAGTTTGAAATTTATTAATTACTGAAAAAAAATTGGTTTACCATAATGGACATGTTGATATTGTTCGTATAGACACTTTAGTCGACAAAATAAAAATAAAAAAAGGATTTTGTATACGCCCCTAAAACTTACGGAGTATGAGGCCAATGGTAGCGCGTCTTAAGGCAAACATAAACATTAATTGGCTAATTACAGTATTACAATAAAATTGCATGGTGTGTTTAGGTAAAATATTGATCTAACTTGTCGTGCAATTTTTTTTAAGACTTTGTGTACACCCATCTTAAAAAGCGTGTCCGTCGACTCTACATAGTTTAAAAACCAAACGGAGGGAGTAGTAGTTAGTAATGTGGAGGGGACACGACAAGCAATTAAGTACAACAAAGAGTTTTTAGCGCCATAACTACAAATGCTGAGGATGCAACTTAGCACAGACAAAATTGCTGCACCACCAAGGAGTTTTAGTCCATTTACATTTGAGATCAAGCTACATACTAGAGTGGCAAAGACGATGCATATCGCCCGTCAAAGCGAGGCAGTAAAAATTGGATGAGCATCACCTACAAAAATCATTATTTCTAAGTCCTAACCAAAGGGTTCCTTCATCTACACACAGTAGCAGGTTCTAAGATGGGATCATTTGTACCAAAGTTTCGATGTTTACCATCGGCAATATTGGCAAGATGGAACCCTCTTTTTGGGAGCTGATTGATTAGAAGAGTTTCAAGCTGACATGCAATGCTCTTACCTTGAACTATAAAGGAAAGGAAAACAGCGTTCTGCATACCATCCTTTGCTCGGTGTGCTTGGACTCTACCTTGAAGATCATCACTCTGCACCCATCATGTAAACAGAGTCAACACTTAACAGTGGAGGAGATTTATAGGAGTAGAAGAAGCTAGGTGAGTAGGTTCTTGTACAAAACAAAAATCTTATGCCTATATCGATAATAACTCAGCTAGAACGCCAAAAATCTTACTAAAACGAATCCAAAGCTGCCAATATACAGCATAGGCCACAGTTTTACCTGTCCAACATAAAGTCTGTTATCAGGCCGCAACATCACATAAACGCTTGATGCCCCGATTGTTGATGGAGGTGGCTGTTCCCTTGCAGCAATAGTTATAAACTTTAGCTCTGGGACTTCAGATGAGTCTGGCAATTTGTAAAGCTCCATCAACTTCTTTTGGCATATTGCAGTAACAGCACTCTGAACTTCTCCTTTTAAGGTATCTGCTTGGGAAGCCAGGCCAACGCTTAAGGGGTCAGAACTCATCGTGCTAGCCGCTTCATAAGCACCATTCACAGTTGGCTCATAATCAAAATTCTTGGGGTTTGCAACATTCAATGTCAAATCATTTGCCTGTACAGAATGATAGAGTTCTTCAGCTCGTTTGACGACAGTTTCAGGTACGCCTTCTCTCTGGGCAGTTTCAAAAGCAAGGCTTTCTTTACAGATACCATCAACTAACTGCCAAGTTGGCATCGTTTGGCCATCAACATATTCTGCACTCATTGCTTTATACACAGTATTCCTTGTTTTCAGCGGCAAATCAAAGATTCCGTGCAAGTGAGTTGATACTATACCCAGACAGCCAATTGCATCCAGAGTCTCAACAATGCTGCCTGCGATACATGTTCCCTTCACGGTTTCTGTTCCTCGGCAGATTTCATCTATAAGAACAAGACTTCTTGATGTGGTTGCAGACAACAAAGAGCGAATCTCCGACATTTCAATCTGAATTTGACATCCAGCAAAAGATTTAATAATCAGAATCCAGCAAAGAGTCCTATGTGAATGAACAAAACAATCAGCCATAGAACAATAAGCCACCCATACAAGAAGTAACTAGCAAAACGGCACAACCTAACATATGGAGTTATATTAGCAGGCCGAACCGCCTATGTAAGTTTCCATATTTGTTGCATTGTGAGGTTACTGCAAGTTCGAAGATGCTAAATATATATAAAGTCAGCCACAGAAATAATCTTAATGATAGTAAGTACAGGAGGAACATTCTGTTTAAACTAGTTTTGGTGAAAAGGACAGCAAGTACCGGGTGAAAGTTCCATCTTCATTACCCAACAAGTTTAGCCAACAAATGGGAAATGTATCCCGGCTATATGTGTCAAATAGTTGGTTTTTTTTATCCAATTTTTGATGTTTTTGGAGTAGCTGATGTCATAAAGGTAGAGTTATAAAAACTACAAAGCGGTTCAAATCATACACCAAACACATGGCAACATACCTGAAAAGAACTTTTTCCATCAACAGGGCTATCATAAGATTTCATGTGGAGAACAATAGCATCAAAATGAGGTATTAAAGCAGATTCTGCTGGAACCATGAAGCCACATATTCCAAGCAAAGCAGCTGCACAAACTGATCTGAGTAAACTTGATTTACCACCTCCATTTGGTCCTGTGAGAAGGAACAATGATTGCATATTGACTGTATTACGCACTGCACTGCCTTGTGCTACATCAAACCAATAAGGTGACAGGCCAGTAATCTCCATCCTCGCTGAACCTTCTGGGTCACCAATATGTTTCTGATTCTGCAAACATGAACACCACAATTTTAAATGTGATCAAAGTGTTGAGCGTCATACCCATGCCCGTATGTCCTACGTCCGACATGGGTACAATGAGGGAGAAAATGAAGAGTGCTATGTCGGACCAGTAGCAATTGATTTAAAATATACAAGTGTAAAGGCGTAGAGAACTTATAAGGCTAATCCAGCTCAGAACTAAAATGTTAGGTAAGAAGAAAAACTTGAGATTGCAACTTCTAGGGAAGTTTCATAGAACATAACTACACGCTTTACATACAACGGACAACATACAAATACAAGCTGTTCCTCATAGATACAGCAGAAAGAAGCACTTGAATGAAAGCACCATAGTTTCCCAAATCCGCGAAGTCCTAGATAAATGGTCAATACCTCAGTATGTCTGGATTCCACAAGGGTAGGAAAGACCCATTTTCTTCTTCTCCCTTCACTGCAAATAAAACAGAAGAACCATCAAGATTTGATGTATGGTGTACCATTAAAAACTACTGTCCCATACCAAAAGAGTGCTCAAGTTCCAAATCTTGATTATCCCAAGATATTTGTCCACTTTCTCAATTTAGTAATTTTCAAACAGCAGCTTCCTCATATTACCGTCAGTTTGCAGGAACTAATCCAAAGCAATCAAACAGGAGGACAGCATATATGGCAAGGGTACATGAAAAATTTAAGTAGCTCTATTTGCTTTCTAGAAACTCTAATTTCATGTGGGCATGGGGCCGAACTTTTTGGAATGGAGGGAGTCAAGGACTAGTTGTATTCCCTACGAATAGGTTACACAAGTATCTCTAGTATGTCATGAACTGGTTGTACAGATTAGTGTTAATGTTTCCTACAAAAAAGGTTGCACAAGTTTCTCTAGTATTTACTGCCTGGTGACATTGCAGATGCTATCAATCTTAACTTCAATTTGGGACAGCTCAAGGCTGAACCCCAACACCGAAGGTATGAAGACTAATATGGAAAAACTATGAAACAAAAAAACAAAGTTCATTTCATGGCTTTGGAAAAAGCTTTCTTTGCATCACCCAGTACCAAGCTGCAAAGACAGGCCCAACCCCCCCCCCCCCTCATATACAAAGATTCCAGAATCACATGATTCTTTGGCATAAAGATGACATATAAAGTTGGTAGATCTCATAACCGGTGGAATACCGTTGATTAACCCAAATGCAGAGATAGTAAGAACCACATTGTAATAGCATGACTGCTGACGAATAAAAGGAGTGTAAGCACTTCTAACCTTACATGAGAGAACAGTGCCTTTGCAATGACAAGCATCATGGAGGCAAAGACTAGAGCGTTTATTTTACATTGTAACTCGGCAGATAATCCCCTTAGCAGTTCAAGAACTTTGGACCTAGCCTTACTGTTAGCTTCATGGTATCTACAACAGAAAGAATACTTTTCAGGAACTAACCATTTTAACCAGAACCAATAAACAATAAAAAACAAAGCAAACCTCATCAATGCATCCTCCACCTTGACCGTAGTAAACCATTCTTCGCTAACTTTCTTTCCTTTTGAATCCAATGCATGTCTCAACTGTTTAATTTGTTGTTCCCCAGGGGTATCAGCCCAAACTGATGGTGTGAAGCGTTTCCCCTTGAACCAAACTGCTTCATGCTCTCGAGCATATAAAATTTCGCCCTTTGGGCCTCCAAGCAGTGCAGTGGAAGCTCTTATCCTTGAAATAATGGGGAAGAAATCCTCAGAAACCTAGAATGTTTTATGTATGATCAAAGTGTTATTGTTAAGGTATCTAAAGCTTCAAACAGCAGTGATACCTGTAAAATGTGATAATAATGTTATAGTAACATGAATGGATGAGTATAGATGAAGCCGTGAGGGAGGCTTCAACCAGAAAAGCAGAACATGGCTTTATGTTTCAGCTTTGCAAATGATTAGCTACATCTATACCAGTAGCAAACAATGGCCCTATTGCGACAAAGCTAATGTTTTCAAATCTTATGTTCCAAAGAGATACTATATTTTGCTACAAAGAGCTGTTAGAGATCAGCATGGCTGGTGGTTCTATTTATGTCCCTTCCACAGAAGCTTTGTGGCATGATCGAAAAACCGAATTCAACAGAAGAATACAAGGTAGAGACCCATTCATTTTTAGTTTCCATACGATACCACAAACCAGACACCATGCAAGTTGCCCAAGGGTTTATACATTGTTTCCAGAAAATGATTCAACAATGTGGATTTACAATATTTCATACCAAAAAGCTACATAACAAGTGGATCTACTTTCAGAAGAGCTTTGCTTACCGCTGTGTGGAGGACTTTAGCCGCTTCTTCAACTTCGTCATAAAAACCTTCCATATGCTTTCTTCTGACACGTCCTTTCCAAGCAGACTCGACATCCTCAAAGAAGTCATCCGGAATAAGAGGAAAAGAGCTCATTTCTTGGTCAACATCACCATCTTGCAATATTAGCTCACCAATTCTATGTAATACCCAGTCACATTCACCCACCTGGCAGACAGAGTTTAAAACAACCGTAAATCAACCATCCCAGTTTACTGTTAGAACTACTGCATGTCTGCATGTCCGCATCACTGAATAAAGCAACACCAACTACACTACACCAGTGGACCAGCACCTCAAAGGCTACCACCTAGGTTGAGGTAAAGAGAGGTTGAATGTACTCCACAACTACTTTTGTGAGAATTGCACTGACCAACTACTACACAATACAAGGAATGCAGACAGTTTAGTGAGCCATTTTGCTCTACCCCTTCACTCACAAAAATGAAAGCAGGGACACTCAAATTAAGACATAACAACTACATCGCCTAGAAACACCAGCTTAATGGCTTACAGACTTGGCCCCTAGGGCATAGAATATATGATGGAAGTACCACACAGTTCAGGCATATCGATCACTTACAAAAGAATAGAAGTTTATGGTTACTTGAAGCGCCAAGTTCTATTTGTTGTTCATTCCTTTCAAAGGTCCGAACAAATAACAAACACGAGAGATGACCAGATTTTTCAGAGCATGAATGCTTGCACTTACCAATTTATCAGACTCGAGTTTCAATCCAGTTGCAACGCAAGTAGGATCCATCAAGAGCTCGAGAATTTCGCAGAGTTCGGGATTATTGCGTAACTGTATTATTTCCTCAGCAACATTCTTTATTCTGCTAAACTCAATATGATTAGCCTCCCTCAGTTCTAGTAGCTTGACCAGCTGGAGAGGATACATCCAGAATCAGAAAATATAAAATAGACCACTTAAGGGGGTAAGCAGGGAATCATGGAGCACGTATTTTCAGAAAAGGGAAAAACAAGGGAACACATGCAACATATTAGTAGAAGAAGAGGTTTTATGCCACAAACTGATGTAATTCATGAGAAAGTTAGAAAAAAAATATGAGCATAAGTGGATAACGTAATTTAAATGATAAACCAGAAATTGGATATGCATATACATCAAGGCATAACCGTCTTTGGTATGTCATATAAGTTCAAATCATTGAGAACGAGTTAAAAATATTGAAACACGTTTAAAAGGAGTTTTAAAAAACCATCAAAAGAAAATGAAAACAAAACATTAAAAATTTAGTTGTAAGAAAAAAGTGAAAAACATTAAGAATAGGAAAAAGTTTTGAGAGAAGATGAAAAGTTGCAGAAAAATATTTCATCAAGAATACAATTAAGCAGGCATGTCAGAGAGCACCAATGGTAACAAGTTGTGCTTTCATTAAAGGGCAGGGTCTCAGCTGGTCAGAGGTTAAAGTTCATGAGATCAAGATGTAAATACAAGAACAGGAGCCATCACGGTCTCCGGTAACATTGGAATTTGAAGCTTATAAAGTGGATTAAAGTCATAATGTTATCAAAAATGTTGGGTCCTGAAGACACTTCAGGTTCCCTGACAAGTCAGTCTACAGCATGACTAGTGCAGTGTTTCTAAAAAAACACTGTTCACAAATCAGAAGCAGTAAAGTAGTCAGTGTCTCTTTAAAATTTCTATCACGGTAGGTATATGGGAGAGAGGGAATGTAGATGAGAGTTTCATCTTTCACGCCGGACTTGTCTCTCTCCAAACTAAAAAGTCAAGTGGCCAACTGGTCAAAAACTGTGAGGATAGCAGAATACCATTGGCTTTAGTATACTCCGTATGTGAACAAGCTCAGAACGAAATGCAGGCCAAAAATAGCAAAAGTTACACATCAATGACAAAGCAACTTAACTACAAATGACATAAATCTACAGAATTTGTACAAACAAATTTTCCGTATTGAAACTATCCACGCATAATTGAACCATACCTTTGCAGATGATACACAGGTGAATTCAGGAATTGAACACATCACACTGCTCATGCGTTTGCATACCTCTGCAAACGATTAAACGTGCATCAGAAAACAAAATTTCGAAAGCTTTTATGTGAGTCATATCATCTCATAAATGTAGATTTTAGAACTTACCAAGTGAGCCAGCTGTCAATTTTATATTGGTAGTCTTTTATCATAATTGTGAAATATTATTCAGTCTTTCTAATTTCATTTAGCTTCTAGGTAATGGATGCATCAGCATGGAACTTAGTAATGCAGATAAGGCGGATCCAATTTGTATCATCGTGTCTCGAGAACCAGGTTTTATTTTTAGACTGCTATAATGGAAAGGTCCCTAAAAAGTCTAGATCATCCCTAAAAATATTTCGGGACACCGCTAAATAGTTTTAATAGACCTATCACTAATCTGCAGCATAAGATTTAAAATTGTGCTATCTTCAGAAAGGTAGGGAACAAAAGCAATCCAACTACTTTATAACCAAATACATGTTGGTTACCTAAAGGAAATTTTGACTTTATGACGATAAGAAATGGACTTTAGGCAACAACCCTATGGTTACTCAGCATGCCAGCTGAAATTAACAACATAGACTGAGTTTAACTGAAAGTAGAGCGATGTCATCACACCATATCGTGACGTACTTAGTTTTGTCCCTTTTGTCATGTTATAGAATGACAAAGGAGCAAACTGTCTTGACCTAGACATATGGCTCTGTAAAGTGTCAAGTTACCACATGCAGAGGGAAATCTCTCTGAAGTAACAAGAAACAGGTGCTGAAACTCACCTTGAATTTTAGAAGCTGTAGTGTATGGTGGAGGATTGAGAAGAAGATCTCGAATATACCTGAGGCAAAGCACGTCAAAGTTCAGCAAATTACCAGTAAAATTGGCTGAAATCTCCCTTATGATTGTAAACATATAAACTGTATCTCAATAGTGCAGGTATGAGTGAAAAAGGGAGGATAGCTAGGAAATAAGTGGCATCCCAATATGTATAAAGCAAAAGTTGGCATGATCATCAGAATGATTCGAATGTGCTTTTCATTTGTTCTCTTCTGCTTTTGATGCCATCAGATGACCAGACGATGAACTACATCTACAAGACTAAGAAGCTTACATCTAAAAACCTGAATTGAAAATTTTAAAATGAGTAAGTTTCGGACTCACAATTGAGGCAAACCAGTGCAACTTGATGGAAGTAGCACTCTTAATAAACAAGGTATTCCCTCCGTAGGTATGGCACCTTGAGGCATCAAAAAGATAAATTAAGTGTATAACACTAATGTAATAAAAAAAAGTCAGCACTAAAAACAAACTCTGAATACAGAACTGACCGATCTGTGTGGCAGTTCCGAGATGTAAAGGACGAGGTCTGTCTTCAGAAGAAATGGCTATATTTCTGAATGCAACTTCATCATCAAGACCATAGAGATCCTTCACCTAGAGATAAACTAGGTGAAATTAGAGATAAGATAAAGCAGCAAAGACAGCAAACAGAAATTCAGGCATAGACTTCACAAAGCTGCATCAAACAGCCGACCTTAAGCAAAAGCTCTTTGACAGTGTCACCTTCAAACCATTCAAAGTGTCTGGAACTGCATTCTGCCCACAATAATCCTCCCTCGCCAAATTCTCCCCAGCGACATGTTCCTAGACAAAGTAACAAAATATAAGACAGCATTCTTCGTCATTGATAAATCCATCTCCATTTATACTTTTTGTCATTCTGGTAAGACTAAGCAAAAGGAAATTACAGAAAAGGTTAACATCAACAACCACAGATTCTGCTGGTGTCAAAAAAGGTCGGCTTTGCCGTGTTAAGGAAAAGATTCAAATAAGTACCTTCAGCAACTTTAGTGCAGAATCAAGTCAAAAACAAGCGTTCAATGATATACTATATCTTAGCAACCAACATCACCACATGCAAGGAACCAAAAACAAACCAAACATAATTAACTGGAATATTGAAAAGATGATTCCTAAGAAGGACCAAGTGCATGGTCGTAAAAACAATGAAATGATGATTATTTAACTTGTTCAAACAAGAGCAGAATTTGAATGCCAATGAGTGATGTAGCCTGGATATTATAGCACAAGAGAAAACCCCAATTCAAATAACAAACATCCATTATCTGAACCACTTGAACTGATGAAGAACTGGACCATTCACATGTATACCACGACCTAATGGCAGAGATGCACACCTGAAGAATTGTGTTTCAATGATGAGTGCAAAAACAAATGGTGGCAACGACAAGTGCGAAGCTTTGTGACGAGTGCTTCTTCAGTTAAACTATCCTCAACAGAAAAGGTCTTCAAGGTCTCCAGGACAGAGATCAAAGAGTATCCTTTGGCAGAACGAGATACACCTAAGAACATAGGGCGTGTGAAATATTATGATCAGTCACATTAAGTTTCCACATGAGATCCAGAAGCAACTGGGAGAATTTTTAAAGTATCAAGAACAATCTGAAAGGCGACGATTGAGAATTAAAGACATATCAGATACGAATATTTTAGCACAAATTTTGAGGACTCAAATGTACTCAGTATAAAGAAGAAAATACCCAGCAACAAACAAGAGCAAGAGCATTCTAATCTGCGGAGGAGAAAGCGACTACGAGTAAAGTTTAAATATGTTCAATTTGCCGCTTACCAACAACAGGCATTGGCTCCGGGAAATCGAGATCACGATCAACCCCAACATGACCAAATAAATATGGGCTGCCTGGATGTGCATGCCTAACCATTGAAACACAAGTTAGACCACAGTGAAATATTGCAAAGCGATGGTAACTAACCTGAAGACCATATAAATGTGAACTAGCACAATGTGTGAATAGCACTTTGTGTGCCTCAGATATAAGTTTTTTATTCCTTTATTACCCCTTTACTCAGTTTACAAGAGCCACACCATTTGATAGACATGTCAATAGTTCAAACCTTTTGACAGAAAGCTCACAAGTACACAACAGACATCAGACATTAAGTGATGACTATGATTTCTGCATCCAGTATGGCACTACCTGATGATCAGCATTTGGTGGTGGGGGGGGGGGGGGCATAGGTAAAATGAGATTTCTGAGTAAAACAATCTTTTCCACAGCAAACCGAAACGGCTTTACCAAAACTGT
>JBBYHQ010000018.1:4376721-4421731 GCA_038382645.1 Spergularia azorica
TCGCTTTCCTCAAACTCTTGAACGGAAGATTTGTATGGACCCCCCCCCCCCCTCGCACAAGGAATATTCGTATGTACACCCCTTGTACTTTCATGGGGACATGTTGTACAACAAGTTTAATTAATTAGTATAAGAAGTTTCAATAAAAAGTACAACACGTTTCAAGGAAAAGTACAACGGGAGTACCTACTCTCATGTGTATGGTAGACTTTCAGCACCCACAACCCCCCCCCCCCAAGGTGGAGGATTAATTTGAGTAGATGGGGTAGTGGGAGTTCAGAGTTGAATGAACTGTCTTGCCACAGACTCACAGCTGCTACAAGAGTTAACATGAAAGAGTTCATGAATGGAAGGGGTATGGTTAACGTAGACCGATTCGACGAGGAGAGTCAGAGGGGTCCTCCATAGAATCCACTCATCTTCCAAATTCACAAAGGTACTTAAAAATCCATCAACTTACCCTCTTCATATAAGATAAGTTCTACAAGCATTTAGAGACTTTAAGAGGTTGTAATCACTAATTAGTATAGTGCATGATTATCATTGCATCAAAATTATCTTTAATAAAAAATACCATGACAGAATGGAAGTGAGCTTATAACCCGGGAATCCTTCCTTTTGAGGAGTCAGGAGTCCATAGACATAAATTTTTATGGTATCAGGATATTACCCAGATATAAAGCGGCCCTTCCGAGAACGAGCTTGGGTTGGACCTTGTACTTCCTCAACTATGCACTACAAAAGGAAAAACGAGATGGTATGAGGCTAATTATAAAAATATAAAAAAAAAATTAGAACTTTTCAAGGATTTACTTCCAGATTTTCATTGGTTTCTAAATCGTGTGTCTCAGTAGCTACACCATGAAATAACCGGATATTGAAAAACCCAGCTAGCCGGCTACAAAGCTACTCTCCCAGATATTGCCGACGAACCAAGCATATCATATCCCGATTCACAGTACATTAAATATGGCCATAGTACCCAGTGAGTAAAATCTTCAAATCATTATTTCTCAAGTACCCATGACAGTATTCGGAACTGAAAAGAACACACGGAAAGCAATAACATTCAAGTTTTTCAGACTTTTCACACCATTACTAATCCTAGGTACAACAATCACTCAACTCAGAAAATTCCGAATACTCACAATGGAGTAGCCATTACGCGTCAGATCGTCCAAAGTTTGCTGTAGGTTCTGAACGAGTATAAAACAACCAGTTACTCTCACGAAAAATGTGTGCATGAGAAACAAAACATGCAAGTGAGCACCCTGGTCCAATGGAAGAAAAGAGGAAATTCAACCAAGCAAGTAACGTGAAGTAGACTTATAGAAGCCTCACTGAGAATACTCCATCTACAGCGAAAGGAGTATAAAATAGAATAAATGTTTATTTGTTTGATTGAAATTCTATAACATATCTAAAATTAAAAGCAAGCCTTATTGCCAAAGGCCATTTCCATATAGGATTTTATAGAAGCGAGCTCTATAATATAGATTTCCAACATATTGTGACAGCAAAAGTTACTAGTCTCTTTAGACCACATGGATGAGACCAAATGTGAGCGATGCTCAGAATTAGACGGACTAAGCTACCATTTGCACGATTTCACTCATGGCGATAGCGGTAATGACTCCTATAACTCTATCAAGTACTATCTATTCCAAACTACTTAAACCTAATCTTTTTTCTCAAAGTATAGCTTCGTCTCAAGCTCCTTCTTCATAATTTTGTGACAGATATAAGAAGCGAGATAAAGATGGTCATAGAGACAAAGAACGAAGAAAAAAGTTCCAAATAATCAAACACCTATTGCTAATAATTCAGTCAGACGTGGAAACTAGCAGTATCAGATTTGTGCCCACACACTTGATTGGAGTTGTAGAGGCCTAAGACACATACATGAGATGAGCTGTATAAAAGAAAAAGCAATCATTTCATTACCACGACTGGACACCCAGCTCTTGGGATGCTATCTGAACGCAATCCGCCAAACGGGTTTAAGCCGGCATATTCAACAAGAACACAGGCATCAATTCCAATGGCCTCATAAAAATCGCCAACCTAAAGGAAGAAAAAAGACAATAAGACAAAGAGAAAGTCAGGAATGAGAATACATTCATTATACAAAGAGCAGAATAACAAGAATGGGGAAAAGCAGCATTAAGATCGAGGATCTTGGACAAAACCATACTCTACAGAGTAAAACTTCACGAGGGAACCTTGACTTGAATTGTAGAATTTCCCAGTTGAGGTTTCCTTCCTTTACACTGCATATTGCAAAATCACTCGTGTAAGATCACAAGACTGAACACTCTGTCATCGTATATAACATGTCATTCTAGAAGAGAAGATATACTTTGCTTCGTGAGGACAGAAAACTTAAGGAACAAAAGAACTTTTACGGACAAACCCCATTTTATAACCTTACCTCCCGTTTTTTAAGTTAACATCCAGCCCGAGTAAATTGGAGTAGTCAAGTCTCTTGATTAGCTGAATTGTTGAAACTTTTTTGCACATATCCAATCTCTACATCACCAAAGAAAAGTTGATGAAAAGAGTTTATTATGTTAGCTGTGCTCAAATGTTGTATTTACATTCAACACAAGTCTATACATATATTAAGTACACATTAATACAAACAAAAGCAAAATGCAAACATTAATTATAAAGTACGCAGGGGATGTCAACAACAAAGCATCTAGCTAGCAGACCTCCTTCCACCACAAAATATGGGAAGTATCTTTCTCATCCAGAACATTTCTCCATTCTTTAACTTTTTTGGATGTCCTTGTTGTGCCTTTCGGAGATCTCCTATCTCTGAAACAATGAACTGGTTCAAGCTGTTTGGTTTTCCTGCCAAAACACCCATTAGTATTTCCCTTAGAGGGATAGCCGAATAGGAAAAGAGCTATATGCACAAATACACTTCTGTACAATAAACACAACATTTAATCATCAGCTTAAGAAGAATAAGGAGAAGTAGAAAGGAGCATCTATTAAGAGTTATACATCATACATACATACATACAAAGTGCTATTTTCAACATTTTCAACATGATGTGTGTCCTTCACTGATTAAAAGATGCAATAATATCATAGGTTTGATCAATGAAACACTTCACGTGGTTTGCTTATCCTCATTGCTTTCAGTATCATGTTTTCAATTCATTCCGCTTTTCTATCGTTTTCCATTAAACTTTGACATTTAGATACGAAGTTTCAGGTTATCTGACCCCATTATCGAACTACGGCTTAGGTGGTCATGGTGAAGTTGTTTTGCAAAACTAGCAGTACCAAACTACAAGCAACAATGCCCTACTGGTATCAACTATCAAAGCTAATGTATTAATGTGACACCGAGAAATCATTATTGGGATGGCTCAAGAAAGTATGACATTCTATCAAAATTTGAGAGCATATAAGGCTCCTCTAGCCTTGGACTGGCATGATTAGATATTGGGTCATTGCTGTAACCAAATTGGGAAGTATTACAAAGGGAACTCTAACTGCATGTGCAGCCTTGATTCACAGAATTCATTTCACTACAAAGTTGCATACCTTACCAGTTACCAATTTCAGCTAAAACTAGGGGAACCCAAATGCCTAAACAGACAATATACCAAAACAAAGGTCCAGTTTTTTCATTGAACTCCTAAAATTACTCCAACTAGCCTCTCTATACTGTTGAAATTGTAAATGATCACTACAAAGTTGCATAACGTACCACATTAAGCTCAAACTGGAGAATCCAAATACCTAATCAAAAAATTGTCCTTAATGATCTCAAAAACAATTGTCCTGAAAATCGTTCTTTTTCCTCACCTTCCTAAAAAGCAATTCCAAATGATTACCACCTCAAAGGCCCGAATAGCCTCCCTCGACAGATACACAAGTGCATACATAGGGTCCAACAAGCAAAGTTACATACCAAACTCAACTTCATTGATCACCAAATGTGTAATTGGAGAATCACATGACACTCATGTCTAAGTGTCACACATTCAACATTGATACTTATAGAACAATCTTCTCCCTTTGACAAAATCTCAATCTACATAACTCCCTCTCAAGCATCTAATTTTCACGAATAACGTGTCGAAGAGCAAAGGGCAATGACCTCGGGAACAATATTGTAAACCAAATGGGACCGATGATCCTCAGTCTCCTTCCCCCTTACACCCACAAAACCCCATTGTGGACAATAACCAATAAAGTTAAACCTTTTCACAAAAACCCACAATTCCACACAAACAAACCCAACAAAATTCACCAAAAGGGCACAAAAGAATGCACATTTCAATACCAAAATCAACCGAAACATGCTAAATTAAGCAACACATTACCAAAAATTTAAAGAGGAAGATAGAGAAAGAGAGAGAATTACATGGGGAGTGAAGAAGAAGCAACAGAAGAGAAATTGGAGAGATGAGAAGGAAGAAACAAAGCAAGTGGCCGCCATTTTTGTACACAAAGTGACCCACAAACCGCTTTCATAGTTACCCTGTACATATAAGCAGCTTCCTCTTCTTCTTCTTCTGCTCTAATTCGTTGAAAAACCCTTGAAATACATGACCAAAAAAAAACCCAGAATTTTACAATCAAAAACATGAAAAAGGTAACAACTTTTGAAGTTTTAAGTGCAGATTTGAATGGAAGAGAGACTTACCTAGTGAGAGGTGAGTGGTAAGCGCGCGCAGAGTTGTGTGTTTTGTGTTTTTACTGTGTCTGTCAGACTGGATTGTGACTGTTCGACTGACACATTCATTGACCTCTGGTCTTGCACAAACTTATGCTTGAAGCTTTTGCTCGAAACTCTAACCCCAGGGTCCGACACCCTCTTCTTGGTTTTCGTTACCTTTGGGTTTGTGTCTCCTTTTTACCACTCGATTTAGTTCGGATTTCTTGTCCAATTTATCCCTTGTGAAGAATATGAGCTATGTGATTTTTCTTCGTGTTATTAGTTGGTCTCGTATTAATATAATCGTTAGAATTCGATACCTGGCACCATGTATGTGTAAGCCCTCTTTTATCATTGTTTAAGATATGATTACGTCCATAAACATTAAAGGAATAGGGGGTACGTTTGTAATTAATCATTGGCGTATCCAAGCATAAGTTTCTGTTTGATCTAACCCGAGAAAATCATTTTCATTAACAAGTTGACCATCAAAATGTATTCAAACTTAATACGGAGTACTTTGATCCTGTTGCTCGTAAATTTCTGAATACGCCACTGGCAGAGAGTAATGTTCATATTTTCATTTCAATCAAAAAAGAAATTCACAACTCACAATAATTGTGTGTGTCTCCTCATCTGGTAATCTTGTGTTTCAGATATGGGCCCATTGCAGGGTTTCAGGCTTTCAGCCCATTCCAATCCAATTAGTCTCGGGTCGGGTTTGGATATCGGGTGAATTTTAACCCATCTGATTCTCTGCTCATGCAGCCAGCTTGAAGGTCACGCTCACCCACGTGGCCACGATATTTTGACGGGCTGGGTTAGAGTAGGCCCAGGTTGTTCGATCTTTCTATGGGATTTGCAACCTAGACCAACTTACTATTTATAGTACTGTAGCATGTTGTAACTAATGACTAATGAGTGTAATGACACATTCCCATAAATTTATCATTGAAAATATGTGACCAACTTTCTTGAGCCACCATGTTGCCTTCTTCCCTGTTTAAAACCATCAACATGGTTGGTCCCCTGCCCTTGATTGGCTAAGATCCAAATTATGGACCACTCAGGTCCAAACTCGTAAAACATGTCAGAATGGCTGAATACCCTATTCACTTCTTTTTACTATATATGTTCTCTAGACTAATTGGTACTTAAACGGATTAAATTGACTCTAATACGTATACGACTTAATTGACTCATTCATGACATGTTCACTCAACTTTTTTTTTTTGAAAGGAGTTCACTCAACTTATATACTCAATGAAACGACAAAGATTTAGGTCGGCAGGTTTTTTAATGAATCTGGTCCGATTGATCAAATTCATATACATGACCCCCGTTTTTCATGGTCGGTACGAGTCGAGTTTGCGAGCCGGATCAAACTATGAGTTAACGAATAACGAGGAGTCTATATCATGGGGTATGCCCACGCTATGACAATAATACTACAGGCGGCTGATGATGCTCATGCTTTAATAATTCACTTACCGACGAGTATAAGAAAGAATGCGTTATATTGTGAACAAAAACAGTCAAATAAATGCTTCTCTAATTGGATGAACGAGTGGCTCAAGTTCAAGCAACAAGTCGTGATGGGCAAGTTGTTGATAAAGAAATCAAACGAATAGCACACGTTTACGTACTAGAACTTCGAAGAACTTGCAACTTACTAGTATACGCTAAAAAATTTAGCATATAGTTTGCCACATATACATGTATGATCTTACGATATTTTCAGAAATAATCCAAGCTCAAAAACTCCATCAAAATGTTTGGCTCATCAAGTTCATAATAGCAAATTAAAGCTGGTAATTTGGCTTGTGAGGAAAGAAGAAAAGATTGTTCATGGTAAGTTTTCCGATCATCACTTATTATGATTTGCGCTTCTAATTTATACGTATTCTAGAGAGTATGTATCTCGTATTTTGTATGATGAAGTTAATTACGGATTTTACTACTTAATTATGAAACTTTGGTCGGAAATACTAGGTTCATGGCTCCCAAGTTGGCGCAAACTAACTAAAATTATAAACAAACAAATGTGTTGACTTGGTTCATAAGCTACTTTAGTAGATAATTAAAAGAGAGTACTCCAATATAATTTATAAACAAACACGATTGCCGGTTATTTGCTTGTATGTATTACGTTACTAATTAATTAAACCTTAAATCAAGCATATATAGTGATGAAGATGAAGTTTGAAAAAGTATGATTGGATCGTATGAATGTTTTCGTGTTTTGCAATGCTTACTTTACTGTACTATAGTGCTACTGAGAAGATTATGAACTCGGAAGTGTAAAGATGAAGTTTTGTCATTTCATAATCAGTCAAAAAATGATTTTAACAACCTTACATTTGTATTTATAGTAAGAGCATGGTCCTAACAAACCCTAATGCCAGCTTACAAGTAGTTGTAACCGAATTCAGTTAGTTAGTTACAACTAACTAACTGCACTACTCCTCATACTCCCCCCTCAAACTGGAATTAGTGGTTGATGTACTAATCCCAGTTTGACAGTAAGACTCCTGTGCTGATGCTCCCCAAGTCCTTTTGTGAGCAAATCTGCTAACTGCAGAGTTGTTGAGACATGCTTAGTTTCCAGAAAACCTTCTTGCAATTTATCTCGTACATAATGACAGTCTATCTTCAAGTGCTTAGTCCTTTCGTGGAAGACTGGGTTGGCTGCAATTTGCTGTGCAGCTTTATTATCACAGTACAGATTGATGGGCAGAGTTGGTGGCATTTGCAGATCATGTAACAGAGCATTGACCCATTCAATCTCACTGGTGGTGACTGACATGGCACGATACTCACTTTCTGCAGAACTCTTGCTAACAGTTGTCTGCTTCTTTGTCTTCCAAGATACCAGAGATTTGCCAAGGAAAACACAATAACCAGTTAAAGATTTCCCACTATAAGGACAATTCCCCCAGTCTGCATCAGTATAGGCTTCAACAGTGGGCTGTGGAGCTGCAGGGTAGAATAATGCCATCTCTGAAGTGCCCTTAAGATACTTAATGATGTGAACAGCAGCATGAAAATGAGGAACTCTTGGTGAACTGAGGAATTGACTCAGTTGTTGGACACTATATGAGATGTCTGGCCTTGTCAAATTAAGATAGAGCAGCTTCCCAACAATTCTTCTGTACTGTTCAGGGTCTGAGTAGAGTTCACCTTCTTCATGAGATAATTTCACATTGGCAGGAAAAGGGAATGAGCAGGGTTTGCAATTTGTTAATCCTGCATCTTCAATCAGATCCGAGATGTATTTCCTCTGATTCAACAATATGCCAGAAGAATTTCTAGAGACCTCCAATCCCAGGAAATACCTGAGCAGTCCAAGATCCTTTATTGTAAATTTCTTGTCCAATTCATCCTTCACTTGTTGAATAGAAGCTGCATCTGATCCAGTAATCAGCAGATCATCAACATAAACCAAGATGACAGTAAACAGATCCCCATTTGCTTTTGTGAACCAAGAATAGTCATTCTTAGACTGAATAAAATCAAGGTGAATGGTCAGGAAGATGCTGAGCTCTTTGTTCCACTGCCTGCTTGCCTGTTTAAGGCCATACAAACTTCTCTGTAGTTTACATACTTGCCCAGGCTTGGCAAGCTGATATCCTTGTGGAGGTGTCATGTAAACCTCTTCATCCAGATATCCATGAAGAAAGGCATTATTAACATCTAACTGATGTAAAGGCCATTGATTTGCAGATGCTGCAGCCAGAATTATCCTTACAGTAGCAAACTTTGCAACAGGAGAAAAAGTTTGTTTGTAGTCTTTCCCATAGACTTGATTGTACCCTTTGGCCACCAGCCTTGCTTTGAACCTTTCCACTGTCCCATCTGATCTGTGTTTGATTTTGTAAACCCATTTACAACCAATAGGTTTAACTCCCTCAGGTAAATCAGTAAGAATCCAGGTTTGTGTTTTTTCTAGAGCTGCTAACTCCTTATTCATTGCATCAACCCACCTGTCATCTTGAGCAGCTTTGGAATAATAAGAGGGCTCATCTTCTTTAACCATGTTAGCCATTGAAATCAGGAAATCAATGGAATAAGTAGAAGTTTGAAAAACTTCAGAATCTGAACTAGAGCTGGAGTTATCAGCAGTGGTTCTGGTAGGTAGAGCAGGAATGACAAAATCAGTCAGTTTGGATGGGAGTTTGGTAGGTCTGGATGATTTTCTCAGTGGAATTATAGGTTGTTATGGCAAGTTAGTATTACTTTGAGTTGAATTGGTGATAGAAGCAGAGGAAGTTGGTATGTCTGGAATTGGAGAAGAAGGTTGATTGATGGAATTATCAGTCTGGAAGGAATCAGGTATGATGGGTGTAGGAGAATGTGATGAAGGAGGGTGATCTGAAGATGTATCAGTGGTGAATAATGGTGTGTTTGGGAAGGGAGAGCTCCCTGATGGCTAGACAAGTGTGGATATTATGGGATTTGGATTGAATCCTTCTCTAAAAGGGTATAGTCCCATATTTAGTAATTCCCGAACTCTTTGTTCGGTAGCGAGGATATATGTTCTTGAAAGACCACTTCTCTGCTGACTATCACCTTGTTAGTTTCTAGGTTAAACAACCTGTAACCTTTCTGAGCATTGGGATATCCAAGGAGCACACATCTCTCAGACTTAGTAGCAAATTTATCCCTGTGAGCAATATTTTTGAGAGCATAACATAAACATCCAATATTCCTCAGATGGTGATATGCTGGTTCCTTTCCAAACAGAATCTCATGAGGAGTTTTCCAACCTATCAACTCAACTGGCATCAGGTTGATCAAATATGTAGCTGCTAAAATGCATTCACCCCAAAATCTCACAGGAAATCCAGCATGAATGAGTATTGCTCTAGCTGTTTCAACTAAATGCCTGTGCTTCCTCTCAACTCGACCATTTTGTTGATGAGCACCAGGCATAGATTTTTCATGAACAATCCCTTTGCTAACAAAAAGTTGAGCACAAAATTGATGCACAATCTCTGTGCCATTATCAGATCTTATGTGCTTGATATTAACCCCAAATTGATTCAAAGTATAAGCCAGAAAAGCTTCAACAGTAGAAAAAACTTGTGTTTTATTCTTTAGAAGATGAGTCCACACTGCTCTACTTCTATCATCCAGAATTGTCAAGAAATAAACTGCTCCTGATATACCGGGAGTATGATATGGCCCCCACAAGTCAATATGAACAAGTCCAAATATGGAAGCAGCTATAGATTGGCTTCTAGGAAATGGAAGTCGATGTTGTTTTGCAAGAACACAAGATTCACAAAACAAGTTTTTGATCCCATTGCTGCTGGTATGAGATACATGATGTAACTTTGACAAAGATGAATGTCCTAGTCTAGTATGCATCAGGTGTAAATCTACCTTGCTTGCAACATTATTTACCAAAGTAGAAGGAGCATTACTTACAGGCTTACTGCTCCTGACAGTAGAAAGTAAAGAAGAATAAGATGCTCCTGAAATCCTATATAACCCTGAGATCTTCTGACCAGTAGCAATGATCCTTTTAGTTGAATGGTCCTGAAATAAACAGCCATTGTTGTCAAAGGTACAGATAATGCCATTGGTTGCTGATAATTGACTTATGGAGAGCAGACTATGTTTGAAATCAGGAATATATAGGACACCAGTGAGAATAATATCAGGAGTAAATTTGATGGAGCCAATAAAATGAACAGTCTTCTTTTGACCATCTGGTAAACCAACCAATAATGGTTTATGCAGCTTCTCAACATTGATAAAATGATCATAATATGGGCACATGTGTTCAGTAGCCACTGTGTCAATAATCCAGGAAATGGAATTCAAATAAGGAATAGCAGGGGCTAATCTCTGAGCTATACCTGCAAAGTTTGTCATAGAGTTAAGAGTATTGCCAGAAGTTGGTGTAGATGCCTGAGTTGGAGCTGAATTAGACTGCTGATAAGTCTGTAGCTGCTGCAGCATGGAGTTGAAGACTTGAGAATCAACATAAACTGCATTAGACTGTTTAGCTTTGCTGTGAAACTGAAGAAGTGACAGTGGGTCAGATGCAACAGGTGACTCAGTTGGATCAGAAGAGTCCTGAACCATATTTGCTGCTGCTTTACTCTGCTTCAGCTGCTTGAACCATTCAGGGAGCTTGGCACCAGGTTTTTTGAAGCATTCTGCAGACAAATGACCTTTCCTGTTGCAATGCTTACACACAGCAGTCTTCTTGAACTCCCTGTAAGCTTTATAATCTGTGAAGCCAAATTTGTTGAAGGGCTTTGGTGAATCAGGTTGAGAATGCTGCTGAGATTTGGAATAAGCTGCTGCAAAGTGTGGTGTATCAACTACCATTGCACTGACATCCTCAAAAGGCTGAGTATTAGTAACTTTGTCATCAATATGCTTTCCTCTTTCTGCTCTGAGAAGTCTGCTGAATGCAGTGTTGAAGAGTGGCAGAGGAATAGTTGACATGATGTCATCTTTTATCGACTGATAACAGGAATCTACTCCCATCAGAAATTTGACCAGTTTTTGCCTGTTTTGAGCATCAACCAGGTGCTTCAATATGTTGCAAGAGCACTGGTCCATTCCACCACAGCTGCATACAGGTATGCTCTCTATTGCAGACATTGCTTCCCACACTTTCTTAAGTTTTCCATGATACTCAGCCAAACTACTGCCATTCTGCTTGATTTCAGCCAATTCACATTGCAATTCATAGTACTGTAAACTATCAGTTTGCCCATAGCTCTCTTTTATGTCATCCCACAACTCCTTAGAAGTATTAGAGTACTGAAAACCTTCTGATATCTTTTCCTCCATAGCAAACAGAACCCAACACATAACAAGATGATCTACAAATACCCATTTCTGATAATCTGGATGAGTAATAGCAGGTTTTGGCAGAGTTCCAGACAAAAAACACAGCTTATTCTTTGCTAACAATGACTTTTTCAAAGTTCTTGTCCATTGCATGAAGTCACTTCCATTAAATTTGCGATTAACAAGAGGTGTGTTAGTTTGATCACCTGAGGAGAGGTAGTATGGGTCAGTGTAGTGTGTGCCAGAAGATTGCTGATGATTGGTTGCTGAAGAATCCGCCATCTTGTTGCTGGAAAAACTTCACTGACAAGTTTCTTCAGAAAATAATTGCAGGAAATCGAATTGCTGCTAGAATTGTAGCAAGCACCTGAAATATCACAAACAACCAGAAGAAACACCAAGAATCTCCGAAAAACACCAGTAACCACCTTATGAACCACCGAATTTCTCCGGAAAAACAATAATCCGTCGAAATTTCACCAAAATACTCCAAAATTCTCCGATTTTATGATCGGAATCAGAAATGTGATCAAAAAGCTGCAATTGTATCAAAATGTTGATTGAACAACATAAAAAATCGCAAGAAACTTAATCAAGAAGCTTCACTGCAATTCAAACCAATAGAATCAACCGGAATCTTCGCAAAGAAGACTCGCAATGTAAGAATTTGTCAATTCACCACAATTCTGCTCAGAAAATTGTGATCGGAGTAAAATCGTAACAAATACGCTACAATTTGCAGGTATTTTAGGTGAAAACCTAGAATTGAGCTGAATTAGTATGATTTAAGCTCTGTAAATGCGGAATTGCAAAGCAATTACGCAAAAATTTTTGTGAAATTTGGTGGAAAAAAAAAAAATTATGCGGAAATTGATCTTTCTTAGGCTCGATACCATGAGAAGATTATGAACTCGGAAGTGTAAAGATGAAGTTTTGTCATTTCATAATCAGTCAAAAAATGATTGTAACAACCTTACATTTGTATTTATAGTAAGAGCATGGTCCTAACAAACCCTAATGCCAGCTTACAAGTAGTTGTAACCGAATTCAGTTAGTTAGTTACAACTAACTAACTGCACTACTCCTCATAGCTACACTTCACTTTATTTTATTACCTCAAGCATGTACAAACAAATGAACAATAACGCATTATATTAAAAAAGAGTTAGTATAGTCGTACAAAGTACTAAGTTCGTTATTAATTAATAGCTATTCAACGAGAATTATCTCAAGTAAGTTTTCACTTTTCAATCAACTGTTGCGTAAGTGAAAGATAAAGTTCAAATTTTCAAATAAAATGTATTGCCAAAATTTTTAACCTTGTTATTCAAGAGAGCTAGTTTTTCAACCTTATATAATACAGAGTAAACATTACTAAACACAGTTTTTAGATCGATAAAATTAAACGTATGTAAAATTAAATGATCGGTACAAACTATATTATGTTCCTTAGAACGAATACCAACTCTTGTGCCTTCCATTTTTAAGACAAGTTTAAATAAGTTAAGGACAAAAGACTATACAGCGATTTAGTCCAACAAATTCCTTGGACCAATAAACTTTTTTACCTAGTTTGTTCATATAAAACCAAGAATAGTAGTGGAATGAACTTACTTAGCTTGCCGCATCCGGTAAGAATTACAGTGTTCCACATGTATGTATGTAGTGATCCTAGGTTGTCGTAAGTCAAGAGTTTGTGGTAATATAATACAACAAGAACAAACTTAGAAGATTCTTAATTCAGATTCATTCATTAAAATCAGACTAAATTATTAAGCCAATCATAATCAATAACCTACCTGCTACATAGTAATATGTATGTGTTTATGATTCATATTCCAACTTGCAAAATCAGATCGAATAATAATTTTGGTGACAGCAATGCAATTACGTCCAAGTTGTTACCATGCATTTTCATAGACTATTCCATTTCTATAATCGTAAAGTACCACTCTAATGACTAATATGTCTAAAAAGCATATATTGTGTAGAGTGACGCTAAACGCAAATTAATTATCCCACAATATTCTTGGGCTATTTGATTAGGTGTGATGATATTGGCATCCCTTTGCAGCCAAAACTTTTGTAGTAGTCGTGGAAATTAAATCATGCTGAAAGTGACATCACTATATCTCAATTGAAAATATGAAGTGATTTCATACAATGATCAACAAGGACATTTTTTTTACCAAAGCTCATAAATAACTTTCTTTGATTTGTCTTAGTGTAAAGAAAGTTAATACTCTGTTTAAAAAGTACTACACCATCATATTAGACGACTTTACCAACTCAATTAATAATCGTCACAATCAAATATACGGAGTACATTCTAGTATACTACTAGTAATTAAGAGGAAAGTGAAGTATTGACAATTATAATACTCAATTCTTTTTGGTAGCATGTAGCCTCCAGTATCAGACTGGACTTATTCAAAATATACAGCTAAGAAAGACCAACGTATTAATAGAATATTCACACAAACTTTTCAACCCACATTGTGATATAAATCTCCCCCACATATTCCCATTTTTCCTTTTGTCTTGGTTTCACCAATAATAATTCCCAAAATACAGCTTCTGCTACAAGCCACAGCTACAAACTACTAGTAGTAGAGTAGTTGTTTCAGCATCATGTGCCTTTGATAATGGAGTGATTTAGGCATAGTTAATCACATTCAATTCAAAAGCAAGCTAATTACACCTAAAAAGTTAACATACTTTTTTAGTGGGTTTGTTTTTCTTCTAATAAACTTCATTCAACTTGGCCACGCCTACTGATCATAGGAAATGGAGGAGGAAAAATTGTGTAGCTGCGATGAAACAACGCCGATGACGAAGACGGAGTCGAATTCGACTTCGACAACGAAACCATTGGATTACACAAGGTTTCTTAAGGCCGTCGTGCTCTGCTCAACTATTGTGGTTGCATTCCTTGTGCTGTATTATGCTTCAATTAACGACTTCGGCCAAAATTTCCCGTCTTTCTCTGGGTTTAAGTATGGCTACTCGTCCTCATTATCACCAGATTCATCACCATCGTCAGTTGATTACGATACGGTGAGTTCTTTTTACTGTATTTTACGCGGTATACTATTTGGTTTAGTCCTCATTTATAATCGGTGTTAACAATGCTGCATTCTTAGTTCTCAAACTCGAGATAATTAAGTTGTTTGAAATTCGTGTCTAACTCAACCTCGATGCAAGTATACTAGTACTCTACATAAAGTAATTAAATTGGCATTTTTTTTCCTTGACATTCTTAATTAATCACAAGAAAAATGACATTTTCATGAACTTTAATTTGTATATATGAATTATCTAGTTGAATGGTCTAAGCGCGGCCACAACCAATTGAAGAGATATGACATTATTGTTAGAACTGCTTGTGAATAATTACGATCATTCTATGATGAGTTTTAACATTGTTGCATTGCTGTGTTTAAACTCGAGAACTCTAATTTTTCTTTGTCATTGATCTTATGATGACTAGAAAAATGACATTTCTATGAACATTTTTGTCTTAAATAAAAGGTCATCGTTGACGAGTATACAGAGCTAAGGAGAGTTCTAAAGGCGGCCGCAACGAAAGACAAGACAGTTATACTAACAAGTTTGAATGAAGCATGGGCTAAGCCAAACTCTGTTTTTGATCTGTTTCTTGAGAGCTTCAAAGTTGGAGATGACACGGCTAGGCTCCTCGATCACTTGGTGGTTATCGCCATCGACGAGGTGGCGTACGCCCGATGCAACGCCACGGTGTCGCATTGTTATTATCTCAAGAGCAATCAGTCCGCTGTTATGGCTCATGAGGCTGTCTTCATGACCCCTGTTTATATGGATATGATGTGGGGGAGACTTGCCTTTTTACAAACCATTTTGAGCTTGGGTTACAACTTTGTCTTCACGGTACGTAATTTCCCTTTCGTAACTTTATAATAAGGCGTAAAAGTCAATACATTTTATTTAAACGGCTTTCAGGTCAAAATGTCTTACTACAATGTACGGTGTTGATTTTCTTCAGGATACGGATGTTATGTGGTTTAGAAGTCCGTTTCAGCATTTTATACCAGCGGCAGACTTTCAGACTTCGTGTGATTTCTTCAACGGCAAACAATTCGACTTACACAACTTCCCCAACAACGGGTTTTTGTTCGTGAGGTCGAATCATCGTACAATCGAATTCTACAAATTTTGGGTATCCTCTAGACACACGTACCCCGGATTACATGAGCAAAATGTCTTCAACGTAATCAAAGATGGTCCATTTGTTAAGAAGCTCAGATTGAAAATAAGGTTCTTAGATACGGATTATTTTGGAGGGTATTGTTCACCAAGTAGAGACTTTAGAAAAGTTTGTACAATGCATGCGAATTGTTGTATAGGAATTGATAGGAAAATAGCTGATCTCAATACTACACTTGAAGATTGGAAGAATTACTTCCATTCAAATCAAACGGGATCGTCACGGCCTTCACATTGGAGAGTCCCACATCGATGTAGTTCGTGATCATATGTAATTACTTATACTCATTAATGAAATTTGTTAGTTGATTTTTGGTACACATCATCAAGATTATTCTAGGGAAATATCAAATGGTTAATTCAGGAGAATTGTGTAGATAGTTTATAGGTAAGTAAGGTAACTACTCAACAAAGCCATAATTAAATTGACAGACAAAATTGTTAATCCCCTACAACAAAAGAGTTACCTTGCCATTAAATAAACTTTACTCGATAAATTTAATTTTGGATTCTATGTAATCGCAATTCAAAGATAAAAGTTACTGAGGTTTTCATTCCCTTAATTATTCCGATCCACTAAATTCAAGACCCTTCACGTCTAATTAATAATTTTCCATACTACTTAGTGGTCGTTTGGTTCATGTAGGAATTAATATAATCAAGCAACAAGAGCTTGAACATGTTGGACGAAACGATCAACATAACCATCCATAAAACCCGGAGAACCCAATTTCTCCTTCCAAATCTGATGATTCTTCTTCAAGACGCCACCAATCTCACTCTTGTCATCCATAACAGACATAACAGCTTTGCACAAATTCTCCTTAGAAACCCACCCACCACTTTCCCTCTCCACTTCCACACCCACTTTCATCTTATCAACCAATATCTTAGCGTTGAACACCTGGTCACCAAGTTGTGGGACCAAAACAATCTGGTTCTTACTCATCAACGACTCCCACATTGTCCCGAACCCACAATGGTTCACGAAACACCCCACCGACTTGTGAGCTAGTATTAGTGGTTGTTGCACCCAACCACCCGTCACCACGCCTCGCTCTCCCACTCGCTCCTTGAACCCCTCGGGGTACGCCTCCTCCACGGAGGCGCACCCCTTAGGAGGCATGAGTGCGAGAAAGAAGGGCAAATTAGTCATTTCGAACCCGAGTAGGAGTTCGTGGAACTGAGCCTTGTCTAGTGAAAACTGACTGCCAAATGCACAAAATACAACCGAGCCTACGTCGAATTTTGCTAGCCAGTTCGCCCATCGTGGCTCGAGCTCGACCGCCTCGTCTGGTTCGGGGATTACGGGGCCGGTTAAGAGTATGCGCTTGTTGTATTCCTTAGACAAGTCGTCACAGTCCTCGCCTTCCACCTCTCGGCACGTTCGGAACGCGATAGCATGGCAGTCGTTCAACATGGCCTTAAGCCGGCCTATGAGCGACAAACCTTCGCCTAACGGGTCGTCCCCGCTCTCCTGCCCTTTCACTTTGGGTTAGTGTGGAGTGCACGAGCTAATAAAACAAAATTTAAAATTTTATTAGACATGAGATAAACAATTAATTTTATTGTTCTGTAGTAAATATAGTTTGCATGCACTAATTGACAAATTGAAGACTTTGGCGAAAAACGATAGTAATATATAGTATAATATAGGTATTGATTTAAGATTGCACGTGTTACCTTGAATTTTCGTGGCTAAATTTGCCCCTAGAAGCAACAACCAAATGTTGAAGCTTTGTTATGTTCATGCTACACGCAGAGACAACATTGTAACAAATGGACTTAATCGTACCACCAAGTTGCATAGCAACGTGGGGGACCCAATAAGCAAGGTCGTACAAAATGACGTCAGCGTCGCCTAGGGCGGCCACAATAGACTCGAACTCGAGTCGAGTTCGATCAATTGCGGTGGCGAGGAAGGTATGAAGGGTCAAGTCCGGGACGTCGGTGACGGTCTCGGTGCCGAGAGGCAGGGGAGGGACGTGAGGGACGGTGATGGTACGTAAGGTGATCAAGGAAGGGTGAAGGATTAAGCGTTGTAAGCGAGATTTGGCTTTGTTAGGGAGAATGTAGGTGATTTTGTGACCTCTTTTTGCGAGTTCGTTAGCAAGGTGTACGTATGGTATCATATGACCATATGCTAGCCATGGGTACATAACTACGTGCAACATTTTTTGGACCGCCATTTAAATTGCACTAATTAAGCATTTTTTTGGTACAATAATGTTTCCTTTGATAAATTGTCAAATGAGTGATGCGTGTGGTTATTATATAAGGTCACAAGGATGATTAATTTACGCACAAGTTATTTCGATTTACATTTTTTTTTTTTTAAATTCTTTGATAGAGTAGGAAGACTTGGAGAAGAAGAAGAAGAATAACCAAAAAAAAAAGTTTGTTGAAGACAAATTCTTCCGTAAGATGCGATAACTAGTCATAGTCATCATGACTCATGCAATTGGGAACTTAATTATTAAGGAGTTCGTTAGGCTATTTGTAAATGTATATCCATATACAAATAGTCTTTTTCATTATTAAGTGTAAGATAGCAAGTTTCGTAAACAAAAATATGCGATTATAAATGTACGTAAACTAGTTTTAAGCCTATATATTTTTTCATGGGCTTGCGGCAAGCTCAATTTCACTATTTCTGCCCTAGCACGAACTTCTAAGGATAAGATATACGGAGTAGCAAGTTTCGTAAATTAAATATGCGATTATAAATTTACGTAAACTAGTTTTAAGCCTATATAATTTTTTCATGGACTTTTGGCATGCTCAATTTCACTATTTTCGCCCTAGCTCGACTTGAGCTTTATTCATCAATGTTTTTGAAAAGAAAAAAACGTCATCAATTTATAATCTTACTATATTCTGTTCTATCACTTATATGAAATGTGGAATATATCTTAAATTTGATTGCAGGTCTATTATCAATTATCTTTTACGGAGTATCCTTTATTTTAACTGAAATGTGCTATATGCATGCTTACCATCGACTCCCCCATAGATGAGATTATTGCATATCTATGTACTTAGTTTGGTAAAACTAGTTGAAGTAGTAGATGGATACTGAAATGATAACTGTATATCAAGTAGTTGATCAAATTAGTAGTATTTGGTAAGATTAGCTGATTAAATATTTTTTGATATTTATAAAATTACAGAAGTATGGAGTATATGTTAAAATTAAGGCAATTTGGGAATGCAAAATATGAAAAGTGACTCAGATTTGTTTAAGTTACACAAGGTAAGCTATAATATGAGCTAGCTTAAATAATACGAGTAAACTAATTGTCTGCCAAACATACTTATTTCAATGAACAGTTGGAAAACTTGTCAAATAAATTATTTTGACCAAATAAGCGAGCTTAAATGGCTTGAATCCTACCTCTTCAATTTTCTTTTTTAATGACAATTGATAGTGTTTAAAAAAAGAAAGTAATATACATATACCCTTCCTTATTTTATTATAATCATTTATTTGTTTTCCATGCCTTATTATGGATTTATCTCCATGTATAAAGGTTGAGGTTCGTCTCTTTCTTGAGGATAGAGTAAACCAAATCAGTAGAATCATTTTTTTCCAACTATGCTATAGTGAAACAATCAAACAAAATCAGTGACTTGATACCGTACCAATATATACCAATTAAAGAAGATTGATTATCGGATAATTAATCATTAGCCCACGTAAACTCTCTCATATAATATATATCAGCACAAAGTTATACTATACTCACCCAAACTAATTAACTAGAATCATAAACACGACGATTAGAGCTAAAGAAAACAACACAAATTAAAGATGAAGTCTTCTTCATTAGCAAACTCCCTGGATTTTACGACATTCTCAAAGGTTAAGGTATCATGCACAACATTTGTAATTGCATTCGTCTTTCTCTATTGCGTTTTATACAGCAAATCCGAAGGAAATATTTTACCAAGCTTAGGCTTATTCTCTTTGCACTGCATGTCTTTACCAAGAGAAGAAATGGTTAGTACTCTAATTTGAAAAAAAATAATATTCGCAATAATATTGATTGATCGAATTTGATTCAATTCCGATTTTTTTTGGTATTGATTGTTTATCTATGTATTTATTTATGCAAATTGCAATTAATTTGTCTACAATGTAAAATTGAGTTAGTAGTAGTAAAATTGAGATTGGAGTAGTAAAATCAATTTGTAATGAAAAATTCAGTTGTAAATTAACATTAATTGTGTGGTAGTAAAATTATTTGTCTGAGCAGTAAAATTTTAATAGTGCAGAGTAAAATTATTTGTGTGAGTAGTAAAATTTTAACAGTGCAGTAAAATTATTGCTGATCGATAGTAGACACTTTCTACACTGTAGACCTCTACCATTGACGCAAAGTAAAACACTTATTCACCACCAAAAAAAAAAAAAAAAGTAAAACACTTATAATGAAAAATATATAATGGACTTGATCGACCATAAATTAGGTGATCCATGACGAGTATTTTGAGTTAAGAAAGGTGCTAAAGGCAGCTGCGACAGAAGATAAGACGGTAATACTTGCAACTTTGAACGAGGCATGGGCTGCACCAAACTCCATATTTGATCTCTTCCTAGAGAGCTTTCGAATTGGCAATAACACAGCTAGGCTCCTCAACCATCTGATCGTCATTGCCGTCGACGAAAAGGCGTACAATCGATGCCAAACAACCTCAGAGGTCTCCCATTGTTACTTTCTCAAGACTAATCAGTCAGCTCAAATTGCTGGTCAGGCAGATTTTATGAGCCCTCGTTACTTGGACATTATATGGCAACGGCTCGCCTTCTTGCAAACCATACTTACCTTGGGTTACAACTTCGTCAACACGGTATGTATCTGATCGATAATCTTTAGTTTTTAAATTAGATGCAGATGTCAGTTAGCTCGACCATATATACACATTGACAAACTTAATTATTACTTTATGTTTTAGGATACGGATGTTATGTGGTTTCGAGACCCGTTGTCACATTTCACCCTTGATTCAGATTTGCAAACATCATGTGACATCTTCAACGGTAGAGAACATGATTTGGCGAACTATCCTAATGTTGGGTTAATGTTCGTGAGATCGAACAATCGGACGATCAAATTCTATGATTTTTGGGTATCTTCGAGATACGTATACCCTACAAAACATGAACAAGATGTTTTCAATGTCCTTAAACGTGGGCGTTTTATAAGAGAAATTGGACTAAAAGTGAGGTTCTTGGACACCAATAAATTTGGTGGGTTTTGCTCACCAAGTAGAGATTTCAACAAGGTATGCACCATGCATGCCAATTGTTGTGTGGGATTGGGTAGGAAAATTGCTGACCTTCAAGCTACACTTGAAGATTGGAAAAGTTACAAATTATCATCAAATAAAACAACGTCAAATCAGTTTCATTGGAGGGCACCAAAGGCATGTAACCTGGAAAATTCTGAGCATAATAATCGTCATCATGTTAAGGTTTGATTTGAATCTACTCCGTATATGAGATTTTCAAATTAAACAAAGCTGATGGAGGGTGTAATATTATTGTCATTTCATTGTATTTACCGTTGTAGACATTTGTGATTTGGTGTTTTCCGTACTAGACAATAGAATGTAAGGGATGTAACTACAACTGTTGCGTATACATTGATACTCTCCTACTATACAACTGTTGCCTTTGCTTGCTATTATTTCCAGCAGGAAAAACTTTAAGAAAGTTGGCAACACCAACTCAGAAGTCAGAAGCATCAACAAATAATGAAAGCTCATATCTATGAAGCTCGGACGGCATTTGATTTGTTGGTTTAATAAGTGAACCAGCTAGAGCTGGCCACGGCCTATGGGTTGGTTCTTAGACTTGGAATCAATAACGGACCAACTCGGACCAGTTCGTATCAATATCGACCGCCCTACTTTACACAAGTCTATATTCGAATCAAATACGAACATATACATAGGACGACAATGGGTAACCTCCATAATAAGTTTTAATTAATTGAAGTATGCATTTTTGTAATAAATGAACCAGCCCAATAAGGAATAAAATTAATATTACAGGAAAAAAATCTCTTATTTCCACAAACATTTAATGAACGAGAAAATCTACCATAAATCATAAATTAGGACAGAAGGTTAAAAAAATTGAAGTATTTCAATCACAATTCTCATTGATTCATATTTCATAATGTGTACTGCTCTGCGTTATATACTCTCAAAACTTGTTGACAAACACAATAAAATTTCCACAGCTGCATACCAAATTAATTGCCATAGCCATTTGTTTATAGTCATGGTTTGAAAAGGTGAGTTACCCTGTTGCTCTTAGGCTTCTTGTTTTAGCACTTTGAATTAATGGTCCGAAAGAATGAGTTAAGTTGTCAGCCTCAATGTATATGATGACTCGTATGTCATAATAGTTATCGGCGTTTAGCCAATAATAGACGCCCGGTTTTTACATTTACATACAGAGTCGATCTCAATCCTTGTTTTCACCAAGACTGTAAGGTAAGCACGAGGTAAAATTAGATGATAGTCATGGTCTTCTTTTCATTAATTACCCTTCCCTTACCATCTCCACATCATTTTCTGTCTTGTTTAGCATATTTAGACGTGTTCATGCACACTAAAATTACTCTAAATTAAGCATAATTGTATATCCATCAATACTTTCCCAACTTTGTCAAATTTCTGCAATTCTTATATATCTTCATAATCACACAACTTGCTAATAGGGAAAAAAATTACAGATTTACAAGAGAATTTTCTCAAGAAACACACTTACATAGCTTCTTGGCTTTGAAAGAAAGGACTTGCTGGTTCCTTTCATCATTGAAGAGGGGATGGAGGAGGTAACAAGCGAGAGAATTCCGATCATGGGGGTGAAGAATTCTGCGACAGCGAATACATGGGCGAGTTTTGCAAGGATTCTGAATGCGGTGGTGGTATGCACAGCATTGGTAGCTGCTTTTATTGTTATTTACTCTGCTTCTGTGAACAGCTTTGGGCGGCTTCTTCCTAGCTTTGCCTCGGTCTCTTCTATTCCCAGTCCTTGTTCACCGGATGCTGAACTGGTGAGTTATTTCTCTCTAGTGCGCTCTTTATCTCCATTTCGGAATGACTTCACTGATAACTTGTTGTCAGACTGAAACCTGCAGTTAATTAGCAGATACTAGAGGGGAATTATATACTAGTAGTTCACATCAATGATAATAATGTGCTCTAACGTTAATGAATTGCAAAATATAACCAAATGTCGAATCGTACTACTAATAGTAAAAAACACACCATATCAATGTAATGAGCATCCTTAAACTATGATGATAAGTAGTGGCAGTAGTAAGTAAAACTTACCCTTTCTCAAACATTCATGTATGCATCTTATTTTGATGAAGTTCGACGCTGACAGCTATGAGCTGAGTAAGGTCCTGAAGGCGGCCGCAACCAAGGAGAGGACAGTGATACTGACAACCCTGAATGAGGCATGGACGGCACCAAACTCTGTATTTGATCTCTTCCTGCAGAGTTTCAGAGTGGGAAATAACACAACTTGGCTACTCGACCATCTGTTGGTCGTAGCACTCGATGAGAAGGCGTACAGCCGATGTCAAGTCTCAGTCTCCCATTGCTATTTCCTCAACACTAACCAGTCATCGGAAATGGCTGGTCACGCCAATTTCATGACGCCCATCTATCTAGACATGCTGTGGAAGAGACTCGCCTTGCTGCATACAGTTTTAAGACTCGGATATAACTATGTTTTTACGGTAACTATTTTATGTTCTTTCAGATTCTAAACCTCCAATAGCCCTATAGGTTATCAAAGTTTTGGTCCCAAAATGATTTCAAGCCCCGTATTTTATATTTGCAGGACACTGATGTGATGTGGTTTCGAGATCCATTTCCGCACTTTACCAATGACTGCGTGTGATAAGTTCAATGGTCAGGAGTTCAGTTTGAGGAACCTTCCTAATAATGGCTTTGTTTTCGTGAGGTCCAACTGCCGGACAATCAGGTTTTACAAAATCTGGATTTCATCAAGGCACTTGTATCCTAAGTTACATGAACAAGATGTTTTCAACAGGATTAAACATGATGCCATCGGAAAAGTCGGGTTAAAAGTAAGGTTCTTGGGTACAGACTACTTTGGTGGGTATTGTTCCCCAAGTAGAGATTTTAGCAAGGTCTGCACGATGCATGCTAACTGCTGTGTTGGCTTGGATAGAAAATAGCAGATCTAAATACTACACTTGAGGATTGGAAGCATTACTTCTATGCAAATCAAACAGCCTCGCAATCTTTCCATTGGAGGGTTCCAAACAAATGCAGTATGTGAGAAACCCGAGTGTTGTTACTAGTTAAGCAACAGGGCACCCTGGTATTTGGATAAGCAGAATCAAAATCAGAACGTACCTATGCCTATGGCGACATGTCGACCTTTGTTGGATGTTGGAAATTCCCTGCTCAAGAACACAAAAAACGTGAGATCTTCATGCAACCATTAACTGCAAAAAGCTTTGCCTTCATATCCAGAAGTTAGTTTAAACACAATTTAGTAGCTTTTGAAAGAAATGCAATGTAGGTAATAGAACTGCTGGTTTTTTATATATAGAGGAACGTAATTGGTGGCATTTCGTAAAATGTATTCTTCTGTACAATGGACATAGTAGTTCTACCTAGACGTAATAGAGGACAGCTAATCAGCACCAAAACATAGGAAGAGTGCTCAGATGAACTAACGACTAACTAACACTTTTTGGCTAAGCTTAATAAAATCAAGTCTCTCTGGAAACTCTTCAGATTGAGCTGAGAATCCTTCTTCAGACAATCGAAGATCATTTCCGTTAACTTTCCTGACTCCTTTTCTTGCCCATATGATGCATGGACAAGATTTCCCTTTCTCTTGAACATGGGAACATATAGGTCCAGAATATGATGGAGAGAAACTGGCGGACTAGCCGGACCTTCCTCTTCCTCCACTGCAAAAGCAGTCCTACTGTCCTTGGTGATCAGTTGTAGAGCAAGAAGTCCAAACGCAAACACATCAGCCTGGACGGTTGCTGTACCTGTTTGTCAAATAGAAAGAGAGACAAGTCATGAGCCTTGAGAAAAACAACAAAACGCAAAATCTTTTGTACTTCACACTTAGAAGTTGCATTTACCAACAAATCCAATGCTGTTCACAGACTCAATTTTACAATGATAATCTCTATAGGCAATGCAAATCACACTGAATGCTATATATAACGTCTACACTTCAGCTCAAAAACCACACAACAGATATTCAAAGAACAAACCTTCCTGACTTTGAAGATAATATCTGGTTTTACTGTTGCTGCATCTCTCCCCTTCCACTATACAATGCCTAAAATTGATAAGTTTAGGCACGAAATCCTGAAAATTGATGAACAGTTGTTGGATTAACTAGATCAAATGAACTTATGAACGTAAATATAGAAGAGACACGAAAGAAGAACCAGAAACCATTTTTTTCAAAAAGAGAGTACCTCTGTAACAAGTATGTTGCTGAGGCTGATGTTAGAATGCACAAATGGGCCTTCAGGATGACTATGGAGAAAGGCCAGAGCTGAAACAGTTCCCTTGATAATCTTTAAAGCTTGATCCCATGTCAAGTCTGCATAATCCAATGTAATGTCAGAGTTTCTACATTACATCTAAGTTGGAGCACTATAATTTTTCGCAAAGAAATTAAGCACCCAACTAACCTTGAACAAGATCTGATAATGGCTTTGCCTGGAACATCTCATAGATAAGGTAAAAGTTTTCCGTTGTCTCGCAGAAACCAATCAAACCAATTATGTTTTTATGTTTAAGCGAACACAATTTCAGTTCATTCTGCAAAAAGGACAACGATTAATGAGTATGACTACTGCAATTCAACTAGTATTAAAGTAGAGACTAGAAAGTATGATCATGAATTCTTAACATACTTTAAATTGCGAATGAGGATCTTCTTCTTGGCCTCCTCCCTGACGTTTAGACACTCTAATGGCAACATCCATTTCCTCGAGACCGTAAGAATTGTTAGCTGGAATGCGACGTAGGAATATGTCGCCAAACGCATCAACTCTACCAACCGGTTTTTGACTAAGAAGTGCTCGAACATCTTGTGCTTTGAACTCCATATTCTGTGAGCCCCCAGAAAAACAGTTTAATGATGTAAGCTACCTCTGCTTCAACAATTCCAATGTAACAGCATTCATATAGCTAGCATTCACTTCATTTGATGACTCGAAACTCAGAAAGAGAACTTCTACTCAAAAATCGAAACTTTAACCAAACCCGAATTTACGCTTGCGCATAAAAACCAAAGCTTTATCATCAAGAGTGCAATGTTCCCATGAATCAAACGCATATATGAGCTACATAAATCATTAAAGATTCAATCTTTCGCATCAATTTCTTACTACTTGTAGTCCAAACACACTAATTTGTTCTCCTAAATTGCTGGATTAATCAACACACAGATATATACAAATTCAAGGCATTAAAAAACGATTGAATCTATTAAATTCAGGAAAAAGGTCCAAATTTTACAGTTGATGTGAAATTTCAAGTCATGGGTACTAAATCTACTAATCAACAGCTAAAACCCATCAACATAAACCCAGAAAGCTTATCAAACACGACACAAACATGCAAATGACATACCCAGAATTGGGGATAAAAAAGGAGAGGAGATAAACACCTTAGGAAAATTGGGGAAGATTGAAGAGTGTAGACTACGTTTTATTCAACTGGAATTGGGAATTTGCTCAAGTGTGTACAGACCATTATATATACACATGAACAATTCTTGGACAATAAGGAATTAATTTAGTATGGAAAATAAAAATAAATAAAAATAAGGCAATTATATTCAAAATCAAATTAAGTTCATAGTTTCATACCGCTGGAAAAGGTGATCAATGTCTAATCAGAAGTGTAACGAGCAAATCCCAAGAGCAAGGAGATGAACAAGTTTGCAAGAGATGACCTTTTTGGCGATGCAAAACTCGCTCGAACTCTTTCAAGTAGTTACTCTCTCATACTCCGTACTAGCTCGAGTCAAACTCGGGACATTTAGTTAAGTTGATCGAAATCTATGTGAACACGATTAACAATTGGAGAATAGGTAAAGTCGAAATATTTTGACAACATTGCAACAAGTTCATTTTCATATCACCAACTGGAGTATATGCATATGGGTTAAGAGTTTAAGACGTGTACACAGTCGTGTTCCCGTATAGTTCCAGATAGGCATATCGAATCAGAGTGTTTAATCCAGAGACCACTTAGACCAGTCTTTGGTCAAAGGAACTTGACCAACTCCGAACGACCGAACCAAATTGATTCGTTGCGGTCTATGATCCATGATGTTTGAGCATCAGTCTTTAGTCTTATTCGATTACTATTGTTATTTTTCCGTTGCTCACTTACGGTTGCAAAAATAGCACATTCTCGTAACTCATCAACTTGTGTCGAATTTCGTGCCAACTCAATAAAGTGTCAGCTAATTGCCTTACGCTCCCTTCTACAGCAAGTCAGCAACACCAATATCAGGAGCAAAACCGAACTCAGCCCTGTCACCGATCTCCAAACCGCCGGAAAAGCAACTAATCATCACCGCCGGCAATGAGTTCCGAAGAAGGCGTAATCACGACGCAATCACTACCGTTCTCCTCCGGCAACCCTAGCATCGAAGAAACCCGTGGAGTCGTTCATTATTTCTCCGACGATGTCGCCGTTGCTTCTTCCTCACGTCTCCCTGTAAAAACCCTAACTTTTCTCTCTCTCCTAATTATTTCTCACTGTTTCAATTTCTTTAAAATCGCGGAATTCGTAAAGCTTGTTAATTAAACTTAACTTTGTTTGAGCTTAGTTGTACTCTTGAAAATTGAAATGGTGGAATTTTTTTGGTATTTGTGGTAAAAATTGAATCTTTGTTGCGTAAAGATGGTTAATTTGGTAGTAATTTTCGCTTTGTCGATAATTCGAAGCGTATTTGTTATGCTGCATAAGTTAAGATTGTCTGAAGGAGGGTTTGAAATTTCCAGTGAAGTTGAATTTTAGTACTTGGGATTTAAATTAGAATTGGATGGTTAGCGTATGTTTAGATATCTCCGTTCGTGATTTCAGCATTCGATATGTGTGCTATAGTGGATTGGAGTATTGTTTTGTGCTCGATGTGCTACATTGTTAGGTTGATTGTGTCGGGGACAAGTTTCTCGAAGTATGATGATGAAACCAAAATATGGCACTGAATTGAGACAAGATGTATTTTGTATATCTAGGTAGTTTGTAATGTATGTTGAGACATACTGTATTGTGTATAGAGGATAGGACTGGTGAATATAGCCTTGGTTGGGTAGTTCTTAGCAACTTCGCCCTAAATAGTGACATGGAATGGGAAGATGAGGAATAAAAGCTCAGGAGCAGTATTTGAGATTGTTCATGCTCATGACTTGGGGTGGGATTTGTGTTGGTATCGTGGCTTACTCCACATGTCAGTAGAAGTCTGTCTTGGAATTATCTTGTCAAGAGGATATCTGTCAGATTCATACCGTGATGATGAACTTGTGAGTTCTGATTAATACAACATTACCCCGGTGCCTCCCCCCCCCTTCTATGAGGTAAGGGAGTGTCCTGATGTACGAACTTGTACAACTTTGTTAAAAACATAGAAATGATGTGTCCTGATGACCCAAAATGTAAATTGCATCGACGGATTGCTACTTGAAAATATCAGCCATATACATGTGAGTTTTTAATACTGCTGGCGAAAAATCAAAACTCAGGTAATCCAATATCTGGGAGCCTGAGGCTTTGTGAGTTTTAAGGAACCGAACCTTTGGAAGAACATCGTCTTTTTACTTTTGGTACCGTGGTGTATGGCATTTTTGTTACGAAATTTGCCTCGCTGGGTTTTGTAAGCTTGTTACTGTTTCTGGAGGGCGAGGACACCCTATTCTAGCTCGCTTCATTATTTCTATTATTGAAAATATTGCTTACCGAATTTTTTTATTTATTTTTCATCTGTCTATTGAAGGGTCTAATCCCTTAAATCTTTCTTAATCTTCGAAGATATAGAGTTGATATTAAGGTTCTTAGGATGGTTAATCTGATTGAATTAACTAAACTGAATTTTCATGTATGAAGTGATACTGACCATGCTGATGACCTGTAGGTGGAGAGAAAGCCTCTTGTGTGCGTTATTGGGGTGCCAAATCACTTGACATATGCAGACTTTTGCCGATTCTGTGGTTCTTTTATTCAACACATGCTTGAAATGCGCATAGTGAGGTTAGGATGTTTTGTCTTTTGTTCTGTGTGGGGTGACCGATGGTCCCTGTGATTATTAAATGAGGCACTGACTCATATGTACTGTGTCCAGGAACAATGATTTGGAGGATAGATATATTGTTCTTATACGATTCGACAGCCAGGACTCTGCAGATCGATTCCACAAGCATTTAAATGGACAACGATTTTCTTCCCTTCTGGTTATATTCTCCAACCATATTACTATAGTTCACTCCATCACGTATTTGGATGTTCATATTTAGTAGAATCTGACACCATGTTTATGTAGGAAGAGGCGTGTCGTGTGGTTTTTATGATCGATGTGCAATACACAGGCTCCGTTGAACATGCACAACCTTCTCTTCTGAGTTCAGCTGAACAGACTAATTGTCCAGTTTGCTTGGGTATGCAATTGTTCCGAAAGTATTAGGGCTCTACTTTCATGATTTCTGACGCTCTATTATTTCTTTAAATTTGTAGCTTGAAATCAGTGTTTTATGGGCATTTGTTCTACTGGAATTGCAGAGAGATTGGATCAAGAGACTGAAGGAATTCTAAGAACCATCTGCAATCATTCTTTCCATTGCTCCTGCATCTCAAAATGAACAGATTCTTCTTGTCCGGTAAGTTTATAGAATTTTTTGTAGTGAAAAATCATAAAATGATATTGTTAGATTAGATAATACCCCTATACACTATTTAATTATTAGGCAATACAGGATTTTGCATAACTAACCCGAAAACCTCAAGTGTTCCTAAGAATATGTATACATTCCAAATACAATTATACTCACAAATGAATAGCTCTCTTTTGTATATGGGCGTCACCCCTTTAGGTGTCTTTTTGTATATGGGAGTCACCCCCTTGGCGTCCCTTTGAATATAATGATATCCTATCTTACTTATTAAAAATGAAAAAAGAAAAGAAAACAAACAAATATATGCTCAAATCATTCAGGTTTTTTTTTTTTTTTTTTTTTTTTTTATCTTTATTTTTTTTTATATTTTGGTCCAGTCACTTTGTGCTGAATACAAAAGGGTAAGGCTGCAAACATCTGAACCCTATTAAACCACAGCTGGCTTGTGAGGCACTGAAGTGTTGTTATTGTTGTATCACCTTTATGAAATCAAGGTCTGAGTCGTCTTAACCAAGACTTTCTGTCAAAACTATTTTAATTATTATCTTTGCAGTGGGGTAACTGATTCGGCTCATAAAAGAGCTATTCAATTTTGTGGCCTATTTCATTTGGAGTTCATAAAGATTCAAGATACATGGTAGAGCTTGTATCTCAGTTGATTCTGTCAGACAATGTCACATTATGAGCCTTGCCTGTTCTTGCTAGTGTAGCGGCATTAGTACAGAGTATTCGTTTCAAAGATCTCCCTTGTGTAACAAACAAACCAAACTGTTGTATGAAGGAATCGATATGAGACAGACATTGGATTTTGGGATTTCCTTAGTGTATGTTGGACTACCTAGTACATGACTAATGACCCCCCTGTTGATTGATTGAGTAGCGTTATGCAAAAGATACTCACTTGCCATCAAGTGATTGACTCTTTTGTTATCAGGTTATTCTTGCTACCTGTCATGAACACTGTTACAGATACTAAACTGTTTTAGGTTGATATACCCTCCAGCATCGTTGAGTTTCATATATCAGTATATCACTATAATCTGCCAAATTTCCTTATGGGTAGGGACTGGCAATGGAGATTTGGTTCCACTCTGCTACAATTCTGTCTTGTAAATTTAATTATGGTATTTTACAGGTTTGTCGATATTGCCAACAGCAGCCTCAGACATCAACATGTTTCATTTGCCATACTTCAGAGAATTTGTGGATATGTGTTATCTGTGGTTCTGTAGGTTGTGGGAGGTAATGAGCTGATTCCTCGTTTTGAGACAAACATGCATTCAGGCTTAGTATCTATGAACTTTTATGTAGCAACTTAAAAACCTGGCCATGTTATAATACAATGCTGCTAAAAGAATAATGGCTTTGCGTATTTGCAATTTTCAAGAAGGCTAGATCTCAAGTTGCCTAAATTTTTTTATCATGAGTAGCAAAAGATGTTCCAGTGGTTGGTTTCGAATGTTGTACCCTATATGTGTAGCGGCTGCAAGGGCTTAATATTGCGCTCCCTGTGAACCACTTAATATTCCCTTACCTTGAAGAGTGTGATTCAGGTATAAAGAGGTGGAAACTCAGCGTGTATGGGATTATGCTGGGGACAATTATGTCCTTCGTTTAATTCAGTCAAAAACTGATGGGAAGTTAGTTGAGCTGAATGTTCCATGTTCACATGATCCGAATGATGGAGGCTGTGAATGCAGAGGGGATATTGGAATAAGAGAGGCTATTCTAAACAGTAAACTTGATGCTGTATGTTGTTTCTCATATTTTTGAACCATTACTTTACGAGACACATTTTAGAGAGCAAACTTCTTATTACTCTGTATCTGTATTTAATTTATGTCAGATTTCGGATGAGTACAATGAACTAAAGTCCTCGCAGCTTGAGAATCAGAAGTTGGTAAGTAGTTCATCTTATGCAGTCTTTTGTCCTATGATTCTTTTCCTCTCTGTGGAAAGGGTATAGTTGGGGTGTAATATCATTGTTATTCATCTTTCAGTTATGTGCTTTGTATGTTCTGTAGTATTATAAGTCATTGTTGCGAGAGGTCGAAGAAGAGACTGAAAGAAAAGTCGCTGCTGGTATGGACAAGACCGCAACCCTCAAATTGCCAAAGATGCAAGCAAAGTTGGATAGATGCATTAAAGAAGAAAAGTTTCTTGAAGATGTATGTGGTCGATTCTGTTACTCTTTCACTTGGCACAAATGCAAATAATTTTCTATTATCCTGAGTTCATAACCAATTGATAGCTAAAGCTATTGCCTGTTAGTTATTAAAAATGTGTTTACTCCTTGGAAAAATGACCGATTTTCTTGAAACCAAGGCAGTTTTTATGCTTTTGAATGCTCTATCCCTTGCCTGTAGATCAATGAAAATCTGAAGAAAAACCGAGAGATCTGGAAAGCAAAGATACAAGAGGCCGAGGAAAGGTATGACCCGTTCCAACTCTAGCTACTTTGTGGTATGTCGTAAATTTGTGATGGTATCTTTGGAAGCAATCTATTCTGTCCCTCCATGTTTTCAGTAACTGTTGGACATTGACCAAAAATGGAGACTGTTCCGACTCTAGTTTCTTCTGCTTAACTAATGATGTAGTTAGGATTTAGAAGTGTCAGTTGGGGATAGACGCTAATATTTTCTCTGCAGGGAGAAGAAAACTGTACAACTGACAGAGGATAAAATATGCAATCTTCAAGAACAGGTTAGTACTGATATTCTTTTGAGTTCCTTTTCTACTATGATCTTCTGGTTCCTTGATTGATTTCAGTGCTATCGCTGATGAACAACTAATAAACACCAATGCACACTTCCAAAAACTTGCAGCTCAAAGATTTGATGTTGCACCTTGAAGCAGGGCAGGCCGTGGAGCAGGTATCCCTGTCAGATGAAGTAAATGATGCTTCTGTCCCAAAGATAGGAGGCCACGCCTCTGCTAGTTAAAGATTAGAAACTCGTCACCGATTAGCCACTTGTAAAATGATTTTGGCTATAAATGTAGACTTCTCACTGATGAGGTGCTTTGCAAGTTGAGTTCATCTGATAGCTTGTACAGAAAGTGTACTTTTTACTTTTTACTATCAGCAGCTGGTGTGCGCAGAGAATAGAGATTGTACATACGTTGATGAGAAGATAGTGAAATAGGGTTGTCTTTGTACAGATTTGTTGAAATTCTTGTAGGTTCTCTTTGTGGTCACTATTGGTTTTCTATGATATTCCGATACAAATAATCTGTTGGCTTAATTTGCGAAATCAGTTTTCAAGCGAATGCAGCCTCCACGTTCGCATTGCACCTTCCCGAGTTCCAGTTGTGCGGCTTGGCAATCGTAGGCATATGGCATGGCGTATGTAGACGCTAAATGCAACAAATGGTCTAAAGTGTGGGAACCAGACACAGGCTAGCTTGATGATAAAAGCATGAGCTTTACATTGAAGCCTGATCTATAGTTCAATCGAGTGATGAGTGACCAAAAGCTGCGATAAACAACTGGCAGCTGCGATTTGAAGAGTGAAGAGTGAAGAGTGAAGACCCTACAATGCGAGAGGGCCACAGATCCCGAAATTCTGAACTTATTTGGTCTTTACAGACCTCAATGCACGACAGGAGATCAAGAGCGAGGCCGAAAATTATATAGTTCAGTGGAAACCGATGAAGAGCTAATAATTAAATTTAGTAATATACGGCTGAGTTCCTAAACACAGGTGCCTGGATATTGATTCTATTACCATACAAAAAGCATATCTATCATTAAGCTACACAGTAGTATGACTACAATCTTTACAATAATCCCTGTAACCTTCTACAACTTTCGTTCTCCTGAGATGTTAGAAGAGGACTTCTTGTCCCGGCCTTGGCGCAACTCTCAGTAAGAATATATCAACAGATTGAAGTATATAAGTGAGGTTTTCTCCATGAGGAACTATGCAACAAAAAGTTACTAGACTTACGCTATCCTCTGCCAGCCAAAACTTGTTTCTGTTAAGCATCTTCTGTTGGAACGCAGGAGTATCGCCTGATTTTGATCCTATACTACTCTGAAAGAATGGAAATATACAAAAAGACTTGTCTAATCATCTTCATCTGTTAACAGGGCAAAAGAGAAAGGTCTGAATTTGTAGCCTTCACCATGGTAGAACTTGTTTTGAAATTCCACCCAGTGAAGCCTCAAAGCATGCAAAAAGGCGCTCAAACTCTCCATGGACAGTAGTATAAAGGCAGTTGCAAAGGTAAAGAACGTCAGGCCAACCAACCGGATAAGAAGATTGTCATACCTGAACATAACAAGCATATACTAATTAGTTAAGGCAGTAGTCTAACTTATTGAGATGCTAGAGGAACTTTATTTAAACTTAGGAACGAAAAAGGTCACACAAAGCAATAGCAAAATTCAATTTCTAGCTTAACAGGTTTCAGATTTTCGCCAAGTTAATGGTAGAATCTTATACTTCTGTTTCTCATTGTGAACACATGGTCTTGCTTCTTGCATCATAACTGGGGGAGTTATCATCACTTTTCCCGTTTTCCGTTCCTTTTTAAGGGGGGTGGGGGATAGTACAGTAAGTTTATAGGACTCACCCCCAGGATAAAAGCAGGAGCTTTTCATAGAATACAGTTGAGAGTTCAGAGTGAGCCAAGCTGTCATAATAGCAGGAAATCAAGGTTAAAAAACTAAATTGGAGAAACGAACAGCAGCAGTCTTTGAAAATTCCACGTACCTCAGAGCCCAAAGCCGTAGATATGACGCTGTATTTGAAACTGCTCCCAAGACAAACTCTATGGAGTGTATTAACTGATGCACAAAGATCTCACTGAAATTGAAATCCTCGTGATGTTGTCGGGCAGATCCAGGTTCCCCATCAAGATCCATTTCAGAGTTGCGAAGCATCCCATACGTGCGACCTTGGAATCTCTACAGACCAAAATGGCAAAAAAAAGGGTTGAACCAGAGCAATCAATTAATGTTAAAGATTGAAGCAAAGAACCAGCTAGTACAAAAGCAGGTGGAGCGAACACGACAGCACTTAATCTATAGCTTAAGCAAGGAATACCAGATACCCTTTCGCTAAAACAGTGTAATAGAACTTCATGCCATAGTTATGGGGCCAAATTGAAACATCAAACAGCAAAGAGAAGGCAATAGAAACCTTTGGCCATTTACAAAAACAGTACGAAGTCCCTAAATGATTATCAGATAGTCAATTTTACTGTACCTCTGAATGAAGCTTCTTTAAAATAAATGGCTTTGGGAAGAGCATCCAAGGAACTGCAATTAGGGCTAGTACCAAAAGCAATATCTGCAGAACATAAATAGTATTAAAAAAATTACAGGTAAAGGCATACGACATAACAGAAAAGTAACGGTTAGTCAAGAAAATTGCCTGCAAAGGTCTTTGCCCCCAGAACAGCTCGTTTTCTCCAAGATCATCAAAGGGACTCAAAAACATATAAATCATAACATGATAAAGATCTGCTCGAGAACCAGTGCACCACTTGATAATAATGAGGATTGAAAGATAGCCAAAAAGGCTGTTCAGAAAAATCATCTGAGGCACAAACTGGTACCTGAAAAATCATTTTTCTTTCACACTCAGTCATCAATCTAGTCAAACAGCATATACATTGATCGAGCTAAAGATGGCACCTTATGTCCAGCGAGTTCTTGAAGAAGCGTCCATTAAAGTAACTTAACATAATTCCCAAGTTCATATGTACCACACCCAACACTATTGACATCTTCATCTTCAAAGAGTTGAGAAATGGGAGTTCCGAACGACTTCCACGCCAACTGGGATCAACACCAAATGGGTAGGGATCCCGAAATTTAACTAGTCCAGCTGTCTGAGAGTCACTGGAAAAAAACACGTGTCATAAGAAATGAGCATAATAATTGTTCATAGGCAAATCATAAAATTAGATGGCTTTTGACTGAAAAGGAATAAGATACTAAATATATTTCAGAAAGTTAATAATATATTTCGTAAGAAGTATAATTCAGATTGAACACTGTATTTGACTCGTCAAATTTTTTCCATACTTAGAGAAGTACCTTAGCTTTGCTATAAATTATAGTTTACAAAAAGGAAAAAACAAACCTGCATGTTGCTTCTCTACATTTGTATGCAGATGAGCCAAATATATGGAATGGGACGGAGAAGAATTCATTGTAGAGAAGCCCACAATAGATTGAGAAAAGTGCCATCAGGAGAATCACATAGCGGCCACCAAATAGCATTTCCATAAAGCTTCCTAGTTTCTGTAATAGAATTTGCTGATTAGAAGAAATGTAACAAAATAACATTTTTAAGTAGGACAGATGAAATCGAAATTAGCAACAGAGTAGGGAAAAAAAGTGGAAAGAGAGAAGAGGAAGCAATCACATTCGATTATTCAGAACTAATGCCAGTGCCTTATAAAAACATACTCTCAGGATCTTAAGTCTTGAAGAAAGCCATAAAATAGAGGTGTATGGGGGAGAGAGAGAGATGATAGATTAAATAGAATCGGAGATACTCTATAGTGATGTTGAAAACAGCAATAATGGGCAAATACAGGCTTGAAATATTGTATAAACCCTTAAAAGACAGATGGAGGGTGTCACAGAGAACAAGATGAGCCAAACAAATGCCAACAGACAACTGTTAGTACCTGAGAATTATACTTCTTTTCTCGAGCAATGAGGAAGAATGCTAAAAATAGTAGGCATATTCCATGGCCCCAATCCCCGAACATGACGGCAAACAAAAATGGAAACGTGACCACCGTATAAACTGCAGGATTGGCTTCTTGATAACTAGCCACACTGTCAACAAGTTGATTTTGGGCATTAGTCACAGAGAGAACAAGTAGAAAGCACTTATCTATAATTTACAGGTTTCATGTGCTATGTGGGTAATTTTGATGTGCAAAACACACATGCCCCACAATGTTAGAGTGTGTATATTAAGAGTCTCCAACCTTTCACATTTTTATTAGCCCACCCATTTTAGAATATTATATGCAGGTAATCAGATGTATATCAACCAGATGCAGCTCAGTCAACTCCACCATAAGAAAATCACAAGAAAATACTTGTGTCTGTGTTTCTTCCCATCTCTCCCACTCCTACTGATGGTGGAAGGACTCACCCAGGTACAGGGACCATATTAGTTTTTGGATAAAGGATCAACATTCACTCACCCATATGCATCAACAATTTCTTGGAATGCATTTGTGAAACGATTGGTTTTGAAGTACGTAGGAGGTGATTCCACAGCATCTACTGCATGGAATATTATACCAACTTGTGAACTACTGTGAAAAGTAGCCCGCTGTAGAGCTTCATGAATCTGTAAAATCAGACATACAATTCCTTACCAGGAGATCAAAGCTGCCTTCAGATAACAGAGGCAAACACTTGCAAACAGTGAAACCAAAGATAGAGGATGATATTACCTGGCTTTTTGCAGATAATGGACACCAACCTTCCCCAACAAGGCATTTTTTTGTGACATCAAAATTCAGCATGTTTAGAGTATCATATACAGCCTTTTCCCTTCTTACCTATGGGCGTTTGACAATAAGTTTAGAGCTTAAACAGCTACAAAATGTAAACAGTCCAAAAAGCATAGAAATGTATTCAGTACCAGCAACTTTTAAAGGTTCAAATCCATGTAATATGTAATTCCAATTGCAGCCAGAAAATAAAATTATACAAAGGAAGCTACAGCCTGCCTTCTTTATGTTAACCAGATAAACGCTTTAATAACTTAGAAACAAACAGCTTCATACTCATGCAAGTGGTCCATTACCAAATTTATCCACCTTTTTAGGTGGAAGCCAATATCAGAGAGGGCTTTGTTGCGGTGACGGATTCCAGCATCCAAAGTGGCATCCAAATCAGCTAAACGTGATGAAACCTGAAACCTCACAAGTCACAACTTTAAATTATTATATGAAATTTGAGCTTCTTCTCAAGAATGCATCAAGGCAGCTTACTACAATTTATTTGGGAAAATATTTATATCAATAGAGGGACTTTCATAATCAGATATATGAGTGACAACAAGGAAAGAAAGAAAACCATGTAACAGTAAATCACATCAGTTCAGGCCACCACGGACACAAATCCCTTGAAGGCATAAATCCTCTCCAAATGAGAGAGCTCGGTGAAAACAACTGGCTACCAATGGATCAGAATTCTTAAGAATAATATATAACTCTATCCTCCAAAGAAAAGAAATACTAGTAAGTCCATAGCCCAGTCCGGCTATAAGGTCTTCCATATAACAAACTTTACTAGGGGACAATGAAGGAGAACAACTACAAGAGATCAGAGGAAGACATATGTTGTTAAAACACAGGAGAAGAAAGAAACGTTTCCCCCTTTCTTAAAATTTTCAAATATAGCACGGAGGAATACAAAATCGAATTCCATTTTTGACAGCGGCTGTGGATGTCAAGATGTCAAACCCTTATCCCTATAACACTATCTTCAAAATTTTGCTCCCTTCAACACTCACTCCAGATAAATATTCTTAAACGGTTAAACCTCTTCCTGAGGAGATTTAATAAAGAATTCCCGTGCAACTGACAGTAAGGTGTATAATCCAAACAACCTCCTCAATACAACAACAGTAGCAACAATATTTCCCCAATGCTTCAAAGGCTCCTGCCTATAGCGAGGTAGGGGGTCAGATGTATGTAGCATTACCCCTATGTTGAAAGTGATTTTGTTTCCGATTGACCCATAGTGAAAATCGCATCCAGAATCACATGAACCAACTACTTCTCCATACAAATAGCACAGTCGGTTTAGTGGACCAATTCTGCATTAATCCATTAGATTCCAAAACCAAAGAATAGTGAGTCTTTGGCTCCATCGAAAATATCCTTAATGATGCCTTAAAATACTAGAATCTTATTTTGACACAGATCTTGTTAGTAGCTACAAATGAGAACAACGCCACCCTACACAATACAGCTTTGCATAAATAAGTGGGGCCTCCTACAGAACAACTCTATTTCGATCATAGGCCAAAATACAAAATTGGGATTACAATAAGTGTCAATGTGTCTCTATCCGTCAATTGTCCCTACTTCTAGTGATTAGAGGATGAAGTTCTGCTAGGGTTTTGGTTTAGTAAACATCAACTAAGTCTGCTAGACTGCTATCATCTGTTGCTGAGCGCAACCTGAGATGGTTTGTTCGGCTATCAATGTCTCTATTCAACCTGTCATTCAATTTTGTTGCATTCTACAATATCCTAGGAAGGAAACTTAATCTGAAGGAAGTTGAACAGATGTACTGCACACTCACTGCTTCTAAGAAATAACAAACAGTTTATGCCACAAGTGACACGCAAATTCACAATGAAGATATGACGTAAGAGCCAGTCCAGCATTTTTCTAGCACATAACAGAAAAACCTGGCGAATAAGAGCCTTATTAGGCATTTGTTGCTGAAGAATGTCAATTAGTATTGATCATTTCTGCTGCAATTTATCCAACAAGGGTGAACTAAAGTTTACATCTTGTCCAAAAAGGGCATTTATGAAACAGGGAACAAGTCAGAGCATAAAACCTGTCTACCGAAAAGGCGCACACCTGACATCACAACTCCACAAGGCATAGATACCAAAGAAACATAAAGAGACAAACATGAAGCGGGAACATGCATAACAGACTCACTTCGTTATTAATTTGCCTTTGTTTGGTCATCTCCTCTGGAACAGGATAGCAATTAGCACCAAAAGCTTCACATATTTTCAAAATTTTCATTCTTGCCTGCTCTCCGGAGAAAAATACGACAAAAACTGTCTTCTCAACCTGCAATACGACATTCAGCCAAATATGCAGATTGATAAGCAAGTAATTTTCCAAAAGCTGCCTTCTAAGTAAATGTAGCACCAAATCGAGACGTTGATACCCCCTCTCTTTTGGAGGGGAAGATCAGAAGATTTGACAGGCATCCTCTGTAGCAATATTAATCACAACCTAAACTCAAGTTGTCAATGTCTTGAGTGGAAAAGGTAAAAGAGAAGGCAGACCGAGAAATTTAAGTAGCCAGCCCACGGCCTAAAGCGAATGAGTTGAACTAGCAGACAAATTGTTGTCAAAACTCAAAAAGAGCCAATTTCTGGAAGAAAAAAACTAAATAAATAAAATAAAATAGATGAAACTCACAAGACCCTAAATATTTTCGCAAATTCAGTACAGAAGGCACAAAAAACATTAGCCAAACATATCTAAAGCCAAAAGATCAATAACAAGAGGGAGACATCACCAAAGCAAGGGAAGCAATCAACAAAATCTCAAGGGACTAAACCTACTAACTGACCATTTCAGATGATGTAGGATCTGTAATGTGCACATCAGTTGGTGACTGATTAAAGAGTAAGTTTCCCCTTGTGGCACGAAACAACATTCTTTCAAATCTTGGAACTTTCGATTTACATATGATTCCACAGATGCACCGAACTCCAGATTGTACTGGTGTTCCACGCATCTCCTGCCAAATGAACACCAGGACATCAGAACATAACTTATAAGCTTCACGAGACAAATTTGAGGTTGCTCGGACAGTTTAATTGACCTGTTCCAATAACGATGCTGTATCAACATATTCATCACTGGATTGAATATTCTCGTCTAGTTCAGTTTCATCTGCAACTGCAGAACTCTTGCCAGGTATAAGGAACGCACCAGCCTGTTTGGTTCATGTTAAAACAAATAAGGTCAAACTAGAAAGAAGTTGGCAAATTGCAAGCACACTTAACTCATAAAGGACTCATATTAGATGTTAAGGGTACATCATGCTGCACATCTGTTCTAACTAGGAAAGAAATTGTATCACATTCTTTTTATAGGAGACCCAAGTGGGTGATACTCATGTACAAAAAGGACACCCCAAGCAGGTCACGCGCATATACTGTAAAAGAGTCAGATATGCAATCACGAGTAGCTGTAGTGCAGGTCAGAGTGAAGCAATTACTCCAATTGTTCAAACGCTGCAAAGCTAGATTTGAAATTACCAAAAAATAAGGCTAGATTTGAACTCTTGACAATTAAAACGAAGGACATTTTATCTCCAGTTTCAAAGGAATTCCAAAAGTTATTCTAGTAATAATAATGACACACAGAATTGGATACAGATATGATGTCACAGGACTCCCACGTATCAAAGACTCAAGATTATGTGCGCATACCTTCTGCAAAACCATCTTAAACTCCAGAAGCTCATTATAAGTCTGCAGTAACCTCTCACTGTTCGAGTTCATCTCAATCAGCTCATGTTCATGCTCCGCAAGACGTACCTAGAACAATAGAAGGAATGAATAAGCCATTGAAAATTTACGAGCAGCTAAAAGAAATACAGTATCTTCTTTCGCAGACCCTGAGCACGTGCGGAGGGAAAGAATACAGATACGACCCTAACCCCCTTCTCTCTTCATAATCCATGGCCAGGAGTGAGGATTAAAGAACCAGCTTCTGACGAAGCACAAGCTAGAAGAATAGCAATCAAAAGTAATTATATCATGCATCACAAATAAGTAGCAATAGATAACCTCTAGCTCCTCCAACTCGAGGTCTGGTTGCACACCGGGAGTTGGAGACATCGCCACCCTAGCTTTACTTATTTGGTCTTTGAAAAACCTCAGCTTTCGAGACATCTCCGCGCATCGTTTCACCTGCATAAAACCCCAGCAGTGTGAAGATCATTCATGGTTCATGTGCATGTTAAGATAATTAAGAGAATAAAACCTTTATAAAAAAAAAGGAAATGCCCTGTGTGTATGACTAGCCCCATATAGTAAAAAAAAAATCAAGCTAAAAATTAAGGGACAACTGTACAGATACCTATGCTTAAGGGCTTATACAGACCATAATTTTATTGCAAAGACCAAACATATCTTACCACGAAAGGCGGCTTTTATTGGCACAATCTTAATTCTATTATGTACCTTCTTACACTTAGCTTTCACCAACAAGTTTCTAACTGATTTCAAGGTAAACTGAAGAGAACATTCAATACATGTGCTCAATAGAACTATAAAGTCACTTTACATCCTTGTTAACCAACAAAACGATGTGACTTGACGTCTTGTGCAACTTGTGTTGCAATCATCAAACAGCGAGCAGTAGTCTTTCTTTTCTTACATCACACTTGAACTAACTTCTTGCCACGTCACCTTCTCTAAGTCGTAAAAGTGGAGTGAGGTTGCAATGGTTTCTATTCTGGAGCAGTTGATGGTATACAACTATGGGAAGGCACAAGGAGTTGAAATCTACTTCCACCTATTCTGTGAGGGGTGAAGTGACTATTGGCTGATCATCCTAGTCATTAATTACGCCGGACCTCCATACACGTCCGAAAACTGAGGGGGAAAGAGGGAAGTAATGCAGGCACAAGCTAGATAGAATGTACAGCGAAAAGAGAGTACCTGGTTCACAAATGTTCTCTGGAAGGGGCTTTTTTCAGCATTTAGCTGCAATGAAGAAATGAAAACTGTAACTCATCCATAGCGCACACACACACAAAACTCAGCATATCGATACCCAATTTACAATAGTAAAGTGTCAGAATTAGGAATATGCTAACATCAGAGAAGCAGTTACCAATCATAACATGAATAGCAACTTGAGATAAAATTCGGATAATTTCTGTAGATATAACACATTATATTCCATCCACAAAAGTAAGTCTAGCTTACTATCAGCACGAGCACGGGACTCACGCCCGAGACTCTTTTGAGACGTGAATCAATGTCCTCCCTGACCCCGATAATTATGATCCAATTTGCCAGAACTGAGATGCCTTTCTATGCAAAGTTGCAAACCTTCTTTACCTTAGTTCTATCAATCTATCATTCTTTTACTTGCCTAAACTTGTTTATCTATTTGTGCCTAAACTTGTTGACCTTAGCATTCTACCTATGATGTGCGCCTGTGTTTATTACCGTGACTAAACTCATTGTGAGAGCCACACCCCTAGAGATACGGCCATACGGGTGTTCCATAACATCCCAAAACGACTCACCCAAAAAAATTCGCATAAAGACCATTGAACCCGAAACTGCAGGCAATGCAATCAACCAGTTACTAATCCAAAGACGGAAACATACACTCAAGAGTACAATCCACGAATCACTCGCTCCACACCAACTACCAGCAATTCACTCAACAGTCAAAACGCAATGCCAAGTAGGTACACACATTCGGGCCAACAAACACAACAATTCTAAATTTGAAGATGATAACAGAACAGAAAAAGGCGGTACACACCTCCCGGAATTGAAGAAGTCCAAGTTCACCGAGATACGAAACGGCCCGATGAGCAGACTCAACAGGGATAATCAATTGAACTAATGCCATCTTCTCCGACCTCATAAAATCCATCGACGGCATATTGTCTATAAACTCCATTGCTCACACAATTTTACTACCAACTTGATCAAAAGCGTATTGCTGAATTTTCTTCATATATAAACACAAACACCCAACAAACAATCAAATTATTGCACATATGAATCAATTGGTCAAATTGGGTACTCAAATTCTCTACGAAAAACACATAATAATATCAATTGACGAATAAAGAGATCTAGATCATCAAAAATAAGCATTGAAGCGTATAAAAGGTGTTACCTTTAGCTCAAGATTGGCATTAAACCCATTTCATCAGATCTGGGGGATGATGGGGTGTGGGGAGGAGAGAGAAAGATGAACTGAGGAAGTTGTCAGGAGGAGAGAAAGAGAGAGAAAATTGGTGACCAAAAAAATTTTAGTGTTGAAGGAGTGTCGAAAAATTATTAATTAAAAAAGTTTAAGAATCAATGGAACTTTTTAAGGATCATTACGTAAAAGTGTTCCATATTTATGAACCGAAGTTAATTTAGTGGACACACCTTTCATTTGCAAGATTCGATAGTCAAAACTCGAAACCACATTGCCATAACATAAGTCCATAACCGTAACCATAACCTTAAGAAGTGGGAGGATAACGTTGGTTTTCTATGTAGCACTACGGGATCAGTTGACATGCGATAAGTCGTGGCATATTATTTCATTTGAGATTAGCGGTCGTTACTTGTGAAGGAGAATTAGCTTTGATTTTAATTGTTGTTGATTCCTCATGATATTTAATTTCCTTGATTAAGTCGATTCAACCTCTTCCCCATAACAATGTATTTGGGATTGACAATAACATACACTTTGTACAAAGTATTTCTTTTAAAAATTAGTCTAGTCATTGTCGTGCTAAAGTGTTTGTTTCTCTTACATCTTTTATATATCATCACGTAAGTTTAAATATTAAAGATCGCGGAGGAATAAGCACTGCGGAAAATAAAAAGTAAAAAGTTATCTCGAGAAATACCATTATATAGATATGATGAATTGATGATCATGACAACATATTAAATTATTTATAATTACAAAGCGAAATTTATTTACAAATTAAGTTATTCATCAATGTAATTATCATGAATTCAGGATGATACAGTTTAACTATAGTGTTTTCGGCCTATGGTTAGTATTGTAGCTTGACTAGCTTCCAAATTCAAACCACATATTGTGAAGGTGAATTTTGGGGGCAAATGTTGTATTGAAGGCCTTGGCCCTGGGGCACGTAATGTTGTAGTTTGTGTGCGAAATAGGCATCTGTTACGCCAACTTGTTAGACAATGTATTAATTGTACAATTGAACATACATCCTCCTTAACTAGTCTATCTGGTCTAACGAGCGCACACTGGTTTTCTTCTTCTAGTCGAGCTACTTCATATCCTCACTTCTTCCTACTCTCCATTATTCTTGATAAATTAAAGATATTTAACCATAAGTTTCCATTCTTAGCACAACCCAAGCCATCATCACGTCCAGTCATCTTACTCTTGCCGACTTAATGCAATTAGTAGAGTACACAGACAGTCTAGAAACACGTACGAGAAACCAAATCAACAACCGAAAGTTTTCCGTAAGATAGTGATACGATTTCAAATGGGCCAAGATCACATGGTATATTGCTCTCAAGTCTCATTACTCTAGTCCATCAAAACATATGGACTATAATAACACGTTTTTTTTACCAATATAAAATAACAAAATTCTATCTCATCAACAACGAACGATTTCACTACTCAATCCAAAAACCTACAAACAAATAAATACTTTCCCAAGACATAAAAATATCATCACCATTTTATTTTTAGGGTTAATTCACGTGGTACCCTCGTGTTTTGCCGATTTGCACGTGGTACCTAATGTTTTGCAAATTTGTACAAAGTACCCTCGAGATTTGACTGTTGGCACACGGTACCCAAAACTTAACCCTTTCATTAACACCGTCAACTTTTGTTTTTT
>JBBYHQ010000018.1:4422141-4436654 GCA_038382645.1 Spergularia azorica
AACTTCAGCTCGAGTAGAATACTTGGCCAGGGAGCTCAAGGAACAGTCTACAAAGGGATATTATTCGATGGAACTGTAGTCGCGATCAAGAAGTCTAAGAAGGTTGACGAAAGCCAGCTCGAGCAGTTTATCAATGAGGTAGTCATTCTGTCCCAAATCAACCACAGGAATATTGTTAAGCTTCTAGGATGTTGCTTAGAGACGGAAGTTCCTTTGCTAGTTTACGAGTTTGTCTCCAATGGTACGCTTGGTCATCAAATTCATCGTGTTAGTGACGACTTTTACCTTACATGGAAAATGCGGTTACAAATAGCAGTCGAATCAGCTGAAGCCCTTACGTACCTACATTCATACTCAGCTACGCCTATCTACCACAGAGATGTGAAATCCGCGAATATTCTTTTGGACGAGAAGTTCAGAGCAAAGGTCTCGGATTTTGGCACATCAAGAACTTTCATGGTCGATAAAACTCACGTTACGACCTGTGTGCAAGGCACATTAGGGTATTTAGACCCTGAGTTCTTCCAAACACATCAATTTACTGACAAAAGTGATGTCTACAGTTTCGGAGTTGTGCTTGCTGAGCTACTAACAGGCCAGAAGCCACTCTCACCAGCTGGTGGAGGAGGGTTCAAAAGCATAGCTGTTGAGTTCGGTCTACACATGGAAGAGTCTAGGCTTTTCGACATTATAGACAGTCGAATAATCGAGGAAGCAAAGGAGGATGAGGTAATGGCAGTGGCAAAAATTGCCATGAAATGCATGGATTTGAACGGGAAAGAAAGGCCTACAATGAAACAAGTTGCGAGTGCGCTTCAAGGGATCGTATCATCCAATGTAGCTTCTGTAGTACAGAAGAGTACAGAGGCTAATAAGGAGAAAGACGTGATCATGGAGTATAGAAAGATGCTTGATAGTTCTATTAGTTATTCAAATACTACATTTGATTCAGAGAATAATGATACTAGTGCTTCCTTCTCTGTTGATATCCATGATTCACTACATACCTAATAATTGATTGTGTTTAGACTTATTATTATCATCTCCAAATGAGTAAAAGACTCGCTATTCTTTGTCTTTCAACCTCAATAAACGGAGTGCTTACTTATTAAAGTGTTTGCGCTTTTTATGTTGTCAATCAGCCAATACAAAGCGTTGAAAATGTGATGTATCACATTACTTTGGTGACATAGCTATTACTCCGTACCTTGGCTTTCGCAATTTCCACTCACACCAAATTAACCCATGAATTTAAAATCTCCTATGTAAAATATCCCCTTTTTTTTTTATAAACCTCTATTTTTTTTTATAATTGTTACTCCGTATTTTTCAACTAGATCGATATGAGTCGTAGACTCGTAGTCACAACTCACAAATGTTACATTTTACAGTATACTAGTATGAATTGGAAGCGTATTTGACAAGCTCTGTCAGTACTTAAGCAGTGACACTACTGAAAGTAGACTGTACACTGCAAACTCTTTTGACTTTAGCAGGTGTAGAAATGACACTTTTGAATGCTCCCGCGTTCATAATCCCAGAAATTCATCCTTAATAAGAATAAACATTTTAAAAAATCTACAGTAAAACCCTAACAATCCCAATAATCACCATTTTCCCAAAAGTTTGATACTTTGTTCTTCTTCTTTACGCTACACCATCTTGATTTAATAGTTGCAAAGGCAACACAAGCTAACTTATCATCAGGTATTCCTCCAATTTCCCTAACTTTAAAGATTTTAGATTGTTGTAATTGGTAAATCTGCAATTGCTCTGTGTTTTAATTTCTTGATTTGTGTTTAGACATCGGCTTAGGCTTTTGGTTGAGATGGTCACTTTACGGTTATACCAGTGTTTTTTTCAATGTTTGGTTTGAATTTCGCTCACATAAAGAATTGAGTAAATCAGGGGGAGTAGCATAAATGCATAACTCTCAGTTGGTCAAAATCTGTGATGAAAATTAAACTAGAAAGTTCACAATTTTTACCAGGTTTCATCAGTTGATTTGCTGCAAATTTTTGTATGAATCGTATACAGTAAGTTTCCATCTTATTTGGAAACAATCATAGGCAATGGAGAAGCTGGAAGATGCTACGAAAACCGAGATTTGTACAGCTGAGAAGAAACTGAAAATGCTAGAAAGGGAGAAGGGAGAGCCTTTGAAAATGATAGATCAGCTGAGGTTGCTCATTTTGAGCAAAACCCAGCGTCAGGCTGAAGAATTGAATTCTCAGCTTGAATTTCTTCAGCTCTTGAATCAGGTACTTGTGGAAGCAATGGGTTGAATGACTTGTTTCTGTTACTTTTTATCGAGTTTGTGTTACGTTGAACCTCTGACCCTGGCCACGATGTTGCGTATGTTCCAAGTTGTAACAATGTACTCACTTACACTGGTTTGTTTACTAGGAAATGTACCTACTAGTGAATCTGTACTGTCATTCATAATTGCGGCCAGATTTGTTGGTTTGGTTCGTTTTATTCGGTGGGAAGCGTTTCCTGCTAGTCTACAGCTGAACTGCTGATGCCATTGTTTGGTTTCATTATGATAATCTGTTATAACTTTTAAATGGACAGGACAATCTGTCACTAGACGAGCTTGATAATGCCTTTGAGGGCCAGATTTCGGCTGTTGAGAAACAATGCCAAATCTTACAGGATGAAAAAATAAATGTTATTTTCTTTGCAGTTTACTCATCAACCTCAATTCTAATGCAAAAAGGCGTTTTTATTGTTACGTTTAGTTAATGTTAACATCGATATCTGAAGGCTCAAAGTAAAGAGGCGGTGGATAAGATTATTCATCTAGGGAATCTTATACTCTTGAAATTGGAAACAGAGAAAGACGGACTTGAAACCTATTTTGAGTTTCTTTGTTTCGGGCATCAGATAGTATTAGAGACCATGATGCCTGATAACAGTGATAAGAGTTCGAAAACTCAGAAAATGGATGTTCTAACAACGAGTATCAGTGAGATACAGGAAGCCAAGGAAGAACTTATCAAAAAGGTATTGTTTGTGTGATATGGGGTTTCTGCACGTCTGTGGCATCTTTGTCAAGCTCTGGTTAGACTGACTGGAAAATGCGCGTTTGCAGAGAGCAATGCTAGACGAGAACTTAGAGGAGACTAACAAGCTAGAAGAGTTCTTAATGGCCACAAAAAGGAGGTTGGAAGGAGATTTCAGTGCATCTCATTCCAACTTTCCTGACAGGCCAGGTTTACAGGCGGTCAAGAAAGAGAAATTACCCGAGGTTGATGATGAGGTAGTGCCAGAAATGGCAGATTACCTGAATCCAAAACCAGAAGAAAAGAAGAACATCAATCTCCATGTTTGTAAGAAAGAGATTGATGTTCAAGACTCAACTGTGGAGATCATTGAGGTAAGACTTTCTACTGTCAATTTCGGACCAATGCAAAAATCATGTTAGCCGACTCCAAATGATTTTTACTTTTCTGAAGAAGAAGAAGAAAGCCAACCCCAAATCATCTTATTGTTGTTGTTGTTGTTGTTGTGTTATGGTTGTAGTGTTATGGATGAAGGTACGCGTGTATGGGCTGATTTCACAAATGGATCCGAAAACATATGTTTATACTTTCTATTGATATAGTAACCTAGTAAGATCACATAAGAAGCATTCAACATACCAGACATTAGCAAAGTGATCATTATGTTTCACAGTATGGTTATAAGTGACTAATACTGATAGTGCAATATGGTTTCCCTACCATTTTGTGTGGTTGAAGATTGAGGATGATGAAACCAGTGAAACTTCTTCCAGTGTCGCTGAAGCAAGCTGTATCGAATTGTCATCTGATGATGACACTGATGTGCTGGAGGTTTCATCACTCAGCAGACAACAGGCTAATGTGGTAAAAGAATTGTATACAAAAATTCAAAATTGTTGCTAATACTAAATTTAGTTGCAACTTTCAAGCACACTGTGACTGATTAATTTTCACCTGCCTGTTGTAGCAGACAACTGATGTAGGGAAGAGGCCTCCGAAGCTTAAAACTAACTGCAATCAGAAAAAGCTGCACAGATTTCTATCAGAGTTGAAGGATGAAAAGAAAAGAGTGATAGAGGAATCCATTTTCAAACCTTACCTCTCTATTTCTCCACGGAATTCCACTTGCCCCCTCAATCTCATACAGGCTCTGGTAGAATTATTTGATGCTCGAGCTGACTCGTTTATTATAGACAATCATCCTCTGAAATTTTGTGCCAAAGAGATAGAACAATGTTATGATGGAAGACATGTTGATTTCACCACCACAGTTAAGCTAATCCCTGATATCATACACCGATACTTTGGATCACAGACGAACATACCAACAAAAGAATTCGAGGAGAAGTTGAGGAACATGCATGTGAACAAGAACAATGCAGATGACTTCTTACGATTGTCAGTTTTGTTTATGTTTAATGTGTTCTTCTTCCCCACCACTGGTAAGTACATGACTCTCTGGCCTCTGAGATATCTGGTAAACCTGGAAGACTTCAATTCTTATGGATGGGGGCGTGCAATTTTCGACTATCTTATGACATCTATAAGGAAAGCAGCAAACGAAGTTGCTGAGAATGTCATCAGTCAGACTTCTGTCAAAGGATGTCTCCCCCTCTTAGAGGTATACTATCTGCTTATTATGCTAGGCATACTTACTCTAGACCGCGAAATTTACATTTCCTGATGAAATTTCTTACATCTCAATTTGATCTGACTTCGTTATGTAGAGCTTGGTGTATGAGCGGATTGGGACTCATCACCTGAAGCCTGAAGTTGATCCTGAAAAATCCCATCCGTTCATCCTCAAGTACAGAAAGGGTGACAGCAGACCCTCTACCACTATTAGTACAGTGCTTGCAAAATTGAAGTTTGACAAGGTCTGTTACTCTGTATACTCATAAAGTCATCATGTCTGCATTCTGCAAGTGAATGCACTTTATCATATGAATTGTTTCGATTTTCCGTTTTAGGTTCGTACAATTTTGGCCCTGTCCCTGTGACCTTTATGAGGTGGTAGCCTGGTAGGGGTGGTGCTCTGAGCTCCCACATGTTTCTCAGCGAATTTTCGGATTGAATGCTTACTGTCTCCCTGTGTTTTCCTCAGGTAAAAGAATGTGAGGGATGTTCTCCATGCAGCAGGTGAAAATGGTGGTGAATTGGCCTTAACGAGCATCATCTTGTTCAATGTTTTTGTCTAGAACAAGCTAAGGTATATTCTAGAGCTAGTCACATAATCATGATACAATATGACTGGTATATTAAATCAGGGTATGTCTATATATGTATGTACTTCGTATGTATGTATTTATGTATACTATCTTTAGGGTGTGTTTTCAGTATGTGTGCATGTATTGTACTCCGTAATTCTGTTAGATAAACTAGATACGTGCTCGTTTCCCAGTCTCGTGACACTTTTATCCCTCATCATAAAAAAATTATTTATTTGACGTCGTACTGTGATTTCTTTAGTAAGGTGACTTTTTTGTCTAATCCAGTCTAAAAGGTTAAAACTAGATTATTATATGAGAAATTACACATGCATGGCCTAGTAAAACTCCAAAAAGTAACGCGCTCATCAAAGTTGCTTTATACTTGTTTAATTCTGATTAACAAGATTAATGTGATCTATAATCTCTTCAAGATTGGTTTGTTTATCATATTGATTCTGTAAAATGGCCGGTAAACACGGCAAAGTGGTCAGAATTAACCACTTAAAAAATACACAAAAAGAAGACACCTTACGACAAAAGTCTCTCATAAAGTAGTGGGTGTGGGACAAATTATTGTACTAGTAGTAGTCAGTTTACCACCATTGCATTGCATATTTGCAATTTTGCATGCTGACAAAGAAAGCAGAGTAAACAACACGCTTAATTTCCACAATGTTACAACTTGATGGGTTTATCCCATTATTATCCTTGCTGCTAGCATTATTACTACTAGCCGCTGGAGTCGATGGAGGTGGAGCGCCAACGGCGCAGCCGGGGTGCGACAACTACTGTGAAAAGTCGAGTATTGAGATCCCGTATCCGTTTGGTATCGGACACGCTGGCTGCTACTTCGACAAATCATATGAAATTGTATGTAAGTACAACTCTTCCACTGGAGCTCTCTCAACTCCAGTGCTCAATAAGTTCAAAGTAGAAATCGTGCATATATACACGTGTTTCGACTTTGGAAAATGTGGAAGTAATCCTCATGTCATGATAGTGGCCACACCATGGCAGAGGTTATGTAGAAGTAACAGTAGTAGTAGTAGTAGTAATAAAGTCGTCATAACTAATTTGACGGACACCCCATTTATGTTAGCGCCCCAATCGAATAATGTAGTAGTCGAGGGATGTGTTGATGATCATGTGGTCTTAACGAATCGAAGTCATACGGTGTTAGGGGGTTGTTCGTCAAATTGCCCACGAGGCGAAAATAACGTTAGTAATAATAGTGTAACGTTAACGCCAAGGAAATGTGACGGACTAGGGTGTTGTATGATACCACTTAATGCAGGGATTGAGAGTTATGATGCTGGATTTTACGAGGTCGGATTTAATAGTGATGGTAATGGTAATGGTAATAATGGTAATAGCGTGAACTCGAGTTGTGTCAATATCGCCACCATGGGGGGCGTATACGTGGTGGACGATGAGGTGGTGGTTGCTTTACGACGCCGTAATTTAGCCCCAACAACATGGACCTGGATGCCTCCGGATGAAATGATTGGGACGGGCGGTATAAATAGCCGTTGTCAATTGCATGATCAGTGTTCCCTCCTCAATCAAGATGATCAATGTGGTATGTTCTGTTACTGCAAGCCAGGGTATGTTGGGAATCCTTACTTTCCAGATGGTTGCCAAGGTACGTAAACTATACACCACTTTGACTATCAATTTCTACATTTACGATTCCTATTGATTTCCATTTTCTCTTTGAATTCGTAGATCCATGTAAGGGGATGAACGGCACAAATTACGATACCTACGAGTATTATTATTGCAGAAAGTCATTTACAAGTTCCGCGACATTTTTGGGTAAGTATTTTAACTCTCAACGGTGAACATTGAACTTTTTTAAGTCCCAAGTCCTAACTCCTTTTATTATGAATTAATGGGTTGGTCATTGGGGCTCTAGACTATTGGGCCAATTTGGGGACTTCTTTTCTGAACTCGATTAAGTTTTGACTACCTTTGAATTACCGTTTTTGAGTTCTGAACTCCAACACATTCCTTTCGCCTTTATATCCTTCTGTATGCATATATACCCAAATACCCAATGCACAATGCAGTAGGAAGCATATCAGTACACGATTACGTGAAACGTACGACACATTAACTTGCCCTGATAAATTGATCTTTTCAGGGCTTAGCACAGGCTTGGGATCGGTGGTTCTGCTCTTTTGCTGCTATGGATTGTTCTATCTAGTAAAAAGATGGAGAAGAAGCAAGCAAAGAGCCAAATTCTTTAAGAAAAACGGGGGTTTATTGTTATTACAACAGCAAAAGACTTCAGAACAAGGTAGTAACAATTGTATGGAAAGAAGTACAAAGATGTTCACTGCTAATGAGCTGGAGAAAGCCACTGACAACTTCAATGCGGACCGAGAACTCGGCCGTGGTGGTCAGGGGACTGTGTACAAAGGCATGTTACTTGACGGTAGAGTGGTCGCAGTCAAGAAGTCGAAAAACGTGGACCAGAGCCAATCAGCTCAATTTATCAATGAAGTTGTCATCCTTTCGCAAATCAATCATCGCAACATTGTTAAACTGTTGGGATGTTGTTTAGAGACGGAAGTTCCTTTGCTTGTGTACGAGTTCATCTCAAACGGAACACTGTCTCAACATTTGCGTAAACATAACGACAACAGTAGTCCTGCTGAAGATTCTGTTGCTATAACTTGGCAAATGCGCCTGCAAATTATTGCAGAATCAGCAGCAGCTCTGGCGTATCTGCATTCATCGTCTGCAATACCGATCATTCACAGGGATGTCAAGTCCTGTAATATACTGTTGGATGACAAATTCAGGGCTAAAGTTGCAGACTTTGGTACTTCAAAGACAACAATGATCGATTAAACGCATTTGACTACTCGAGTACACTGTACATTTGGTTATTTGGATCCCGAGTACTTCCATTCCAATCAGCTGACTGAGAAGAGCGATGTCTACAGCTTTGGAGTTGTCCTGGTCGAGGTTTTGACAGGCAGGAAACCGATCTCCACAACACAGTCAGGAGGAATGAAAGGCTTGGCTACAGAGTTTCTCGACAGGATGAAAACTACTAATGGCTTTTTGGAAATAGTAGACAGTCGAGTTTTGGAGGAAGCGAGGGAAGAGGATGTTCTAGCCATAGCAGACCTCGCGAAGCAATGCTTGAGTTACAAGGGAAGAGAAAGGCCTAGTATGAAACAAGTTGCAGCTAAACTAGAAGAGATCAGGTCTTCCTGTTCAGCTTCTACGTCGAATCGAAATTGTTACACAGGAGATGATCATGATAACCAAGTGAGCCTGGAAATGAGCAAGATAATGCAGGATTCAACCATTTCACAGACATCAATTTGGGAAACCAGCATTGATGATTCCTACACTTTAGAGGTCCAACCACTTACAAGCAAGTTTACATGAAGTTCTAGTTTCCCCTGCTTCATCTCCTCCTTAGTCCTTAGTCTTCTAATTGACGTTTAGTTTAAATTCATCTCTCCTTGATCTTCTAATTAACGTTTAGTATACGTTTTCTTATGTATGTAAATATGAGCATGACGTATTGTAAATTGTAAATCTATTAAATGAATGGAATACATGCATGTTCTGAGTTCTCTACTCGATCCAATGCCGTATAATCCTGCGGATGCAATTGTTTACATGGAGTCGAAAATGAAAACTAAAACACGAAAAGGGGTACGAAAATGTAACACAACCTTGACATGCCCCAACACCATGGAGTTACTATAGTTGAGTAGTGATGATCACGCAATTCATTAAATTCACAATCTTTGGAAGATTGAAGATATGATAATATGGAATAAAATGTTGATAACTTATTTTATTATATGAATCATCAGAACAAGACATGAACAAAGTGAACGTGCATTGGTATGGAGGGAAAGAAGCGGGATAACATAGGACGTGGAGAAGAGAAGTAACTGCCACCAATATTGGTGGGTTAGTTTTTGAACGACACCTGTTTGTCGTAACCTTCACTCTACTATTGGACCGTTGTTTGTTGCTTTGCCGTTTAGTTAGTTGAACTATATCCATTTCCTTATAAATTTTGATTTGCCTAAATCGTAAATTCTACCCAAAACAACTAATCAATCAAACCAAATTATACTTCATCAGTTAAGCTGCAATTAGGGTACTAGTTACACGATGCAGGTACATACGCTGTGATTTCGTTTGTTGGTTCTATTAAAGTGCACTACATCTGTTTCTCCAATATGTTTTGTTTGATTTACTCTCGTATATGTAGTTATAATTTTGAATTTATCACACACGAATCGGTTTAATGGTTAAACTAAGTGATTTTAAATTCGGATTGACAGGCTCACAAGAGGCAATCAACTTCAGAGGGTCAGGTTGATTCTTTGAAAGAAAAGGTAGCACAACTATTTCCCTCATAACTTGCCTTGGCTTACATAATATTGGCATAATATTATTAGATTTTGAACTACAAATTGGCAATATGTTTGTCTCGTAGGTTAGTATTTTCTCTTCAACCGGCGAGTTCTGATTATCTACGTCATTAAATCTGAACTAAACTAATCGTTTTTTGAAATTGCGGAAATGGAACCAAAACAAAGATTTTATAACTGGTTGTCACATTGTTGTTTGCAGGATGTTGAACAAGTCCTAGCCGAAATTAAGGTACTTTATATACACAGAGGAATAATATAACCACAGTATTGGTCTAAATTACTTTGTTAATGTTATTGATTTTGACTATTTCAATGAGTAGAAAAAGAAATCAAACCAAGGAGATGATGTGGGTTCTGCAGGACTTAAGGTACTTCTGTGACTATACCGCTACGCTGCTACGACAATGCACCGTATGCTAGTAAAACTGTATGCCTATGTAAATTCTCACCGTTCAGTTGGATTTTGTTCCGCGTGCAGACTGTCGAACAAACTCCTGATGCTGACAATGAGGAGGAAGCAGAGGATGAAAAGGTTAATGCTGTACTATCTCACCTCCTAAGTTAACTGTTCTCTGCAGATTACTGTCATCTTACCACTGAGTTTTCCAGTTCTAATTCGCAAGATCTTACTTTATGTGCTATATGTTCAGTCTGCGCGTACTAAGTCTGTTTACTGATCACAGGAGGAAGACGGGGAAATATCGGAACAGGGACGACAGGAACAGGAACATGAAGAGGAACACCCTAAGTGGCATGTCAGCTATGGATCTCACATGGTTAGAGGGAAAATGGACCACGGAATGGAAGACTGTGTCGTTGCGAAAAGGCGCAGAATGAATGGCAATGAGTTGGGATTGTATGCAATTTTTGATGGACATGCTGGTCGTGAAGTTGTTGAATATCTGCAGCACAATCTTTTCAACAACATTCTACATGAAGTAACAATTTCCGGCTCTGCTAATATTTTATCTACACTCTCCAATTTTCTAGCATGAATTAGTTCATAAATACTTGGAGACTGACTCTTCGGATCTTTTCATGACCTAAATTCTGTATGGTAGCCGGATTTCTGGACAGATCCCGAGTCAGCCGTAAGGAAAGCATATAAAGCCACAGACGAGCAGATCCTTGGCGAAGTCGCAGACTGGCGAGGAGGATCCACAGCCGTTTCTGCTATCCTAATCAACAGGGAGAAACTCATAGTGGCGAATGTTGGTGACTCACGTGGGATTTTATGCAAAAGGCGGAAGATAGAGCAGATCACAATAGATCATGAGCCAGAGAATGATAGGGAGCTCATCGAGGAAAGGGGCGGTTTTGTAGCCCAAAAACCAGGTGACTAGCTACTATCATGAAATTCTATAAAGACTCTAGCAGGTCCTAGTCAAGCAGGTGAGCTAATGAAGCTGAACATGAACTGAATGATAGGAAACGTGCCTCGTGTTGACGGGGTGCTGGCGATGTCGAGGGCATTTGGTGATGGCCGATTCAAGGAACATATTACAGCAGAACCAGATGTGCGAGTTGAGAAGGTGGACAAGGATGCTAAGTTCATAGTGCTTGCAAGTGATGGCATATGGAAGGTAGTGATGAGACAATTTCTGAGACACCCTACCAATAGAGCGTAGATCGTAAATTTTGATGATAATGGTAAATACCCTACAGGTGATATCGAACGAGGAAGCTTGTGACTGCATTAGGGAGATTGATGACGCGCAGTCTGCTGCGGAAGAGCTCGTCAAGGAGGCATTACATAGGGGAAGCGCAGACGATATCTCGTCTGTTGTAGTCATGTTCCATTAGGAAAGCTTCAGTTATTCTAAGACTCTGTACTGCCCTATAGAATAAGAACGCTCTTAAATGTAGAGTCGAATCGCTCACTTTATTGCATTAAGCATTCTGTACTGCTCTACTTCAAAAAAAAAAAGCATTCTGTACTGTTGTCTAGAACTTATTTATGGACAGCATTTCGTTACATGGTACTAGTACTAGTTCAACTTTCCAGCATAATAATGTACCACTATTCTTCTTCTAAAGAAACACCAACGCTATCAGTCAAGTCTTTAGTAAAACCTAGCTCCCGGTAGTAAAACCTAGCTCCCGGTACAGGGGGAGAATGCCAGCGGTCAAGTCTTTAAGAAAATCCTAGCTCTCGAAACAGGGAAGAATGGCTATGGAACGATCAATGTCGACCAAAACTTGTTGCAGAAGGAGTGTTGGTACTAGATGAGTATTCAAGTTAGCCGACCCCAATCATTTTGGGAATAAGGCTTGGTTGTGATGTAGTACATTATTCACAGGGGAGTAACTCGTTTAAATAAGCAAAAGAAGCTGGAATGGATAAATACAACCTAATATTAATAGCTTGTATTTATCTCTCTGATGTTGTGCTCATTCTTTGTGTTACTCTTGACACACCAGTCATCAGTACATTTTTTTTCTTATCAAAGGTAAGTAGAGGAGTGGCAGAGAGAGAGAGAGAACAAATTCAGACTCTCACGAGTCACAGCTCTGTCAAGTCGAATCTTTTCACAGTTTCACGTAACCACCGAACTTAAAAGACACCAATAATAGACTGACGGAACAAGCCAGCAACAACAAAGACCAGACCAAGGTCATCACCAGGATATAAAGGGTAGGGGAGAGCTCGACCTTAGATTTCTATCATGGAAAAAAGGAGGGAAAGGAGTCGGATGGTTGTGGGCTACAAGAAGACGGGAAAGCTCCCTGCTCCTTGGGAAAGGAGTCGGATGGTAAGGTTCACTGCGCGCAAACATCCCTAAGGCCCAACCAAAATGCATACTTCCTCTTGTTCAACCCACCATGTAAGTTATCTTTAAACTTCATCAAGTGCTTAATGTCGTAAATGGTAGGGAAGTATGTGTTGATCAACTCAAAGAACTCCTCTTGTGTCTCAGGGAGGTTACGACATGACAGCAGCTTAATCAAGTAGCCGAAATCATACCCACTGTGGAAAGTAACCCAATTCACACTATAACTCAGAACCACCCCAGATGACATCAACAACTCCCCAAACCTCTTAGCATCAATCCCCATCTCATTGTTTTTCTCGAAATCAATACCACTTTGTCCCAAGAGCTCAATTGAGTCATGAGCAAAGACATCCTCGTCCAAGTTGAACTCGCGAAAATTGAATTGCCAAATGCAGTACTTATCAGTTCCACGAGTAGGCAACTCCCCCTCATCATTGAAAAACGTAAGCCCTAGCTGAATCATCTTCAACATGTCCACATTATCCTTAAGAGTTCGATAATGAAATTCATAGCTAGTCTTAAAGGTTCCCACAGGACGAAGAACGATACCAGGAAATTCAGTATCCATAGCTACATAGGGAAATTCATCCACTATCTCACGAATCAAAGCAAATTCTTCATCAAGATTTCCCTCATAAACCTCTCTAATTTCGATTGAATCGCTCTCGTAAAGAAACGACATTTCCTTACAATTCATCACTGTCATCTTAACAAAAGCGAGTAACTTCCAAGAGAAGGCACTTGATATGAACAACTGACCATCACCAATTCCACGAAAACCTCGAAACCCTCCTCAAAATCCAAACTTTCCTCAATATAATCTGCCACAAATCCCAATAAAATCATTAAAATTCATTTAATACCCCAATTAAACTAAGAAATTCAACAAAAACGATCAAATTCAACAAAAACCCATGAAATAAACCGATAATCAAAAAAATTAACGAATACCCACATCAAATTAGGGAAAACCCTAATAAAATAAGTGAACAATTACATGAATTCAATCAATCAAACCCTAAATTAAAAACAGAGAAAAAACCCAGATGATAAATCAATAAAAAGAGTGAAACTTTGATAAAATTAACGACTTACCGAGAGTTGGTATGAAGAAACTTGTGAGAGAAGGATCCGAAATGAGGGGAGAATTTTGTGGGCTAGGGTTTGGAAATGAGATGAAGATGTTGTAATATGAGTAAGGCGGCAAAAAAGGGGAGAAAAAGTTGAGATGAATACTATTTTCTTTTCTGGGGAATTTACGAACAAAAAAAAGTTGCAGAATTTTTTGTTGTGATTTTTCACACCGACGTAAAAAAGAAGATAGGGACGGAATAAGGGAGAGAGAGGACAAAGGGCCCTCTCTTTGCTAAACTTCTAAAATGAACAAAAAATGAAAATAAAAAAATGATAGAGGATGATGATATTTTGAAAATAATCTACTCGTACAAAAAGGTTTTAGAGTATAATCTACGCGTAGAAAACACTTGCAAACTTAACATTAACTAAGGGTCTGTTCGATACATAAAAAAAAAAAAAACGTAAATCTGTGTTTGGAAACCATTAAAAGTGGTTTGAGAAATCGGGCAGATGAATCAAGTTGAATTTGTTTTTGGCAACAGAATTCACCGAACACATTTTGTTTTATTTTCTCCAAAAAAAAAAAACCAAAAACCAAAAACAAAAGCCATACCAAACGGCACCTAATCTTTAAAGTTTTAATTTTTGCAATGTTGTTTGGTATCATATCGAGAATGTTAGGCAATGTGATCCGTACATGCAACGTTAGTATTAGCATATACGGTGTGTAGTATTATCCGGAGTACTTATGAACAAAACAATGATTGGCAGGAGTATATCACAATACGAGGGTCGAGGAGGTCAGCACGTGGCAGTGGCACGGCGAGGACTTTGGCACGGTCAAGTTGTTCCCCGCACGGTGGGCTGGTTCACTTAAGCACGTGCCTTTCTTTTGAAACATTATAATGTTGGCTCGGCTCAAGGACAACTGTTATAGTTGTTAAAGAAGTTAGTTAGAATCAGTTGAAAAGCTATCTAACTAACTGATTTGACCAACAATTGTGTATAAATAAGGAGTCAATGTATCATTTG
>JBBYHQ010000018.1:4450268-4466413 GCA_038382645.1 Spergularia azorica
TGTTTGGGAATTTTTAACTTAAAAGGTGGTGTCTGTCAAAATCGATAACTTAAAAGGTGGTGTTTGGCAAAAAACCCTAAAAATAAAATGTAACAAGTTTGAAGTCAAGAAACCCTGTAAAAGAATGTTTGAAATTTGCCGTTAGAGGATTTCAGCCCAAAAAAAGACAAGGGTGGAAAAGGAAGATATAATCCTGTTTCAAACAGCCCCAACCTTTGATTCACACGATACAAATAATTTGCCGAGGCAGAGAGAGGATAAACATCCTAGTGCTTCAAAGGTTGTTAAGGCCATCAAACAGACAGCAAGTCAATTTTATTCACTTGAAAAAAAAGGGGGAGCTGGTAACATTTTAACTAAAAACATTACCAGTATATTTAACTATAATCAAGAAGTCATTTTAGGAGTAAAGGCCTGAAATAGATTTCAATTTCTCATGTGAACGGGTTGTGTAATTTGCGTCAACGGCAAAAAAAAAAAACATAACATACTAAACACAACAACTTCCAATATCCCTAAATCACTACTTTTGTTCTTAAATGATAAGATCTGCCTGGCTTGGCTGCTTTACACAGTGCTAATAAATGATTTGACAACAAGCACTGCGATATGGGATAAGACTTTCATACCATTGGTTATCAGCCAAAAAGGGCTTTCAAGATTTTGATGTGATTTTTTTATCAAAGCGATGCTAGTTTTGTGAACTCACCCAAGAATTTCAAAGTTTTCATGAAAACACCAAACAGTGATATGGTTTTACCACAATCAATTGTAAGACAGTCTCATTCAATTCTTGTGGATTAATAAGAGAGACTCTTTCAGGGTCATTCCAAACTCTAAAATAATGAGATAGATGTATGATACCTCATCATTTAGAGCAGCAAAGATGGCACTAAGACTATCAGCTTGAGCCAAAAAGTCATCAAAACCTCGATCTTCATACAAGCATTGAAAAATTGAAAGTCGCACACTAACATCAGCATCAGCTACAGCAGCAATTAGCAGCTTTCCCACAATCTACCAAAAGGCAAAATCAAAAATTAGCATTGGTTATACAACAGATACTATCATCACAACTCAGTTATCCTTGACGAAAATAAGCATGGATGAGAGGAGTTTTCCTTAATTCATATTGACTTTGACGAGTGAAATTTGCTGGGTTGCTAAAGTAATTTTCTTTGCATTTTTTATGATATTACGTGAACACACCAAGACTTCAAATTTCACTTTTTGAGGTTGTTGTAAAGTTGGAGTCAAGGATTACATTCCCACCAACACGTGATTTTCCTTCCTTTGTGGACAACTCTCAAGATAGTCTAAAAGTTTAATTAGCTCTCTATTGTATATGGGTGTCACCCCTTTTGGCGTCCTTTTTTTATGTTGGGTCACCCCCATGGTGTCCTTTTCAATATAATGATAGCCTAACATACGTATCAAAAAAGAACAAGAAAAATCTTTTCAGCAACTTGAATCCCACATGCATCAATCGAGCTGCAGCTGCCTATATCCAATATAGTCGTTCAAGCGGTGAAGAGCATATAAGCTATAGAAAATAACTATCCACTAAGGCTATGAACTATTCCCCACAAAACTGACTACCATATTCCTCAAGATCAACTGGCTCCAGATAGCAAAAAGAATTGCCAGTAATGTGACTCTAACTGAAAAATGGCATCTTGACCAAGTGTTCAATGTTCGCACATTGTGAGTTATGACAGATGACAAACTTTTAGAAGAATATGCAGTTATCCTATTCAGCCAAGAGACAAAACGATCTTTATCTGATTGACATGTAAACAAGGGCTTAATACTAAAGAAATCCCTCTGAACTTTTTTGTTAACAATCAATAAAGTTCTGATCTTCCCACAGAAACTAGTTGGAGAAAACAGGATGAAAAATGCCAAGATATAACATATTGAAAATCCAGCACAGATAATTTAATATAGTTAATAAACAGCTATAACCTCTTCAATCAGCCGTCGTCGCCTTCCTCCAGTTCGGTTCGATCTTGCAGAACTGAGTTGGGAAGATGTGCCCGAAAAAGAGTTTGCTACCAGTCTACAACAGCATAAAGCCGCATCTTTACGTGTGACTGCATCCTCATCTTCCAGGTAGGATATAACTGATTCCCTTGCAAACTCCAGGAGTTCGTGACCCTAAAATACTAACATATTAAATGCTATGAAAAATAGTACTTATACTGAAGTAATAATATGGCAAATAAACAAATTGATGGCAGCAGTGATGCTGACAACATGGCAAGTACAAACCTTGAAGTTAAACCTTGCCAGAGTCTGCAACGCAAGCTGCACGACAGCAGGTCCAGTCACATCTGAAACCAGCAATGGTGCAGTAACAACATTTGTCCGTCCTGTTGAAGTTGGTCTAGCCTGAGGCTGATGAGACCTTGACAGAGCAATGGAAATGCTTTCTAGTAATCGGTCTTGAATAGTTGGAAGCAGAGATGGAATGCTGGTGTAAACAATAGAAAACTTAATCATCAACAATCAAATGGCCACTACAACTCCAACGTAGGAAAAAGAACAAGTATGAATACTGAGCCATAAGCATACCTGATCGAAATTTGATCAAGTGCTTCAACGAGTTGAGATGAGAGCCCAGCAGAAAACATTGCATCTAAGAGGCCACGAACATGAGGCTCCATATCCAGCCCCATTGCTTTTGCAATGCTTCCAACACAAGCTAAAGCTTCCACAGAAGGTCTGCCTCTACGAGGAGCAATCTGAAATAAGACACACATTAAAATAGAAGTAGAGTAACTTTGAAAAAAGACCCCAGATAATGTTGGAGTCTTGGGACTAAGGCTTTGTTCTTGTTCGTGTTGTTCTCAAACTATGCAAATGCCATAACCAAAGGGGGGGGGGGAGGAAAATAAACAGAATTGAATTCCAAATATAAAAAGGAATAAATGAAAAATAAAAGAATACACACAGCATCACGCAGATGAGACATTATTGTCGGCAAATAGTGTATTAGTTCCCCGTCCAAGGCACCAGCCATCTCTCCAAGGGCAGTAAAACCACTAGCTCGTTCAGCTGGTATCTTCAGAACAGCAAGAATGTGATCCATGCAAATCTGTACAAGAAGACATTGCAATTCCTTGACTAAGACCAACCACTAAAGATAAAAGTCCAAAATTTAGAGTTCAAAATGCCTGTAGAGAAAACAAGATACACACTGGATGTATAGTTTCACTAACCGTCAGGTAATTGGTGACAAAACGATCACGCAGAAAGTGGGCAATGCGGGGTAACAAGGAAGTTATGCTAAGGCGAACAAGTCTATCACGATGCTCCAAATATCTGAGAACAATATCGGCAACTTCTCTGTACCTAGACATCATAAACTCACCCGTGTTCCTGCACATTCATAACATGATATAATCATAAGCTATAAGCTCAGAACAATGTCAATTAGTTAAGGACAAAAGACTCATCCAACAACCTCAAAAGCTCCCCAACTGCAAGCAGAGAACCATGTATGCTATGAACAGGAGCATTTCTCCCTAGTCCCTCTTGAGTTGCCTCAAACATGCGGTAGTACCTACATCATGCAGCAAATAATTTAAATCAAATATACAAACATGACTAGATAATTGTAACACTAATTCAAAGAATAGATTCTCAAACGTGTTCCATATTACAAAATTTAACATAGGTGCATCACGTGACAGTTAAGTTTGGATCCATGATGAATGGACAAGTACATGAATAAGTCCAATTTTCTCATAAAGAGGATTCATATTCGTATTGAGGTAAAAGGGAAACCAAAGCGGACGTCTCCCATATAAGTAAGGAGAGCTAAAGACAAATCAAACACAACCATGCTCTCAAGAGCCTCAACAGTGCACCACAAGAAAGGAGACGAAGATGACCATTAGATATTCCAACTGGTTGACCCACATCATAGATCAACCAACAAAAAAAGCGCATTGAAAACTAGCTTCTTCACATGCAAATAAATGCTCTATAGCACATCTAAAAATGGCCAATACATGTCTGCCTACCACATTTAAGCGCAACATAAAGGACACACTCTCATCAAGGTCGTCTTACTGTAAATTCCTTCTCGTTCTAATGTAATACATAGCTGACATCAGAATGATGGTAACTCTTCTGACAACTAGACTAACGTGCCATAAAAACTCTTTAGCAGAGCATATACTTCCGTACTTTCTAATATCTATAGAAATGACACTTTTAATGAAGAAGAAAACTTTTCAATGAGCTTTTTATTCTCGAATCGACAGGGTGGTAAATAAATTCAAGTGCACACATCATTACAAGCACAAAATGACCAAGGTACAAACTCATTCCTTCCAATCATAAATTGTCACAACTCCATTATTAGCATAGATTCTAACCACACAAATCACAAACATAAAGATTCCTGATTCCATAAAGCAATGAAAAGCTTGTAATCAAGTCCAGAAAGTTTTTACAACTTTGAACTCTTATTTCCATGCAAAATCTTTCAAGCAGAGCCCAATAAACCAAAAGTTGGCCATTTTATACTTATCCAATTAAAGAATCCCTACTCTTTTAGACTTTTACTTGTATTGCTTAAAGCATATGGCAAGTTGGTAACTAACCATTGGACACGCCACCGAGTCTCACGTTTCTCAATAACGCGAAGACAAGCCCGTAGTGCTTCCACAGCACGCTCTCGAACATCTAAAGATGGGTCCCTTAAAGCAACCCAAATGGCATCAACGAATTCTGGCACATTTACATTGAAAACAGTAGAAGCGTTCTCTGCCATTTCCTGGACAATTTGAATTAAGAAATTAGCACAGTATTTATGTAAACAACATTTCATTTGAAAGGAAGCTGATGGGAGTACACTAATGTGAAAACTCAAGAGCTTGACAAACTTAAGTTCTCCAGTTGGCCTGACAGCCAGACTACTTTATAATCACAAAGTCCTTTTAAGCAATCTAACATCTGTTGTAGCTTATATGCACTTATATTTTTCATAAGTAAGATAGGATATCCATATAGCTTATATGCGCTTATGCCCCTTTGTAAAAGGACATCACATTGTTGTCCCTTCTATGTATTCTCTTGATTACTAATAAATAAAATCAGGATCATTTGGTCTTGGAGCAAGATATACTAAATCAAAATGGCTCACTAAACTCTAGCACCTAGTTTTGAGGGGGTTCTTTCCTCATTTTGAACTCTAGCGCCTAGTTTTAAACATGGATAATGTGCCCTTGTCCTGCATTATCTTACCTATATATGCGTCATACAAGGATAAAACGTTCTTTCTCATTAAACCAACCTCCTCCGCCTGTTCATTTTACACTCGAAGATCTCTACCTCTTATTACGATTTCCTTTTTTCCCCTCCTTTTGATGGCATCAGAATATTCAAACTCTACACTAAATAGCTGTATTCCTTATTTCAAGAAAGGTATACCATCCCACAAAAGTTCTCTTCTGAAGCTATCAGTATTGTATAGTCCAGACTCTCCTCTTTAGTGCAATACACATGTTCTCAAGAATCTCAACAACTAATGAGCCGATATGATGTAAAAAAGAGAGAAAAACAAAACAAAAGTGAACGCAAATGGCAATCAAGAAAAAAATCTTTAACATGCTCTGGTGCATAATTTTTATTTTTGCCTTCTTTCTACACACTAAACCTACGAGAAAATTTTGACCATATTCATAAGAAGAAACTCTAGAATTTGGCCTTGGATATGTAACTAAACTTCCTTTTTGTTTTCATAAGTAATCAAGAGGATTATAGGAGCAACACCAAGGAGGTAAAGATTCTAGATAGTATCGAACTCTCTTCAGGAGTAAGATTCTAATAATCCATCTCATTCTACTCTCTGCCAAACTTCTCCCAAAATTAAAATAGTAAATCGTCCAGAGAAGGCAGCAAATGTGACATATGTGATATGTCAGCTTGCTCGCGGTTATATCTGAACTAAAAACAAATACAATGCGGAAAGTTCCAAAAGAATAAGAACAACTTACTTTTAGAATTAATACAGCAGCCAGACGACGATGCTCAGCTCGCTCTCCACGCAACCAATCCAACGCGTTTCTTATCTATTCAAACAGAAACAATTAAATAAATACTAGGCTGTTACAAGACGTAAACTTTCCAATAAAACGTGCTCTACCTGATGTTCCACTTCATCAGCAGTCATAGCCCCACCACAACGAGCAAGATGACCAAGCACTCTACTCGCAAGAATCAATATTTCTCGTTCACGCTTCAACTCAAACACAGTCCGAATATAATTAGAGAACCTCGAAACTCTCGTGGCACTCTCTCCAAGAGGCACATCTATAAGCTCATTGATAGCTCTCAAAGCACCCAAATTCTCAGCAACATCGCCACTTTCTAGAAGACTCGATATCCTATCATACAGCAAGTCCATAAACCGCGAAAACGCTTCTCCATTAAGATCATGTGCCGCCTCTTCAATATGCCTTCTCAAAACAGGTATAGCACCCTCCTAAACAAACACACAACGCAAACGATCGGAAATGTACACGAAAAAATCAACACCGAACCGAGTTTCTCCTAATTCTATCAATTGATAATCATACACATCACAAATTACTACCACAATCTTCCAGAAAAACATCCAAATTCTAGCTTAAATTATAACAACACCGAAAAATCACAATAAAATTAGGGAAAATCAAAATCAAAGTAAAATGCGATTGAAAGACGAACCCTAGGTTGGCCTCTGGTGCAGAGATCAGAGAGAACGCGATTGAGCGCGTCGAGGTTGGCGTGGCCGGCAGCAGCACTGGTAGAAGGACCGAAACGGAGCGGCGGAGGATTCGTGACCATCGCCATTGACGGAAGATTGTGCGACAAGCTTTTACGAAGATGATGAATCTACATAGATTAGGAGAAAGAGGAGAGAGAAAAAATGGTGGAATTAGGGTTTAAGGTGGTTTTGGGGATTTTTGGGGAAGAAATAAAATTAGGTCACTGAGTCAATAGTGAGTCCACTAGATTTTTTTTGTTGGCGTAACGAGGAAGAGAGAGAGGAGGAGAATGAGATGCGCCTACACGACGATGATGATGAATGATGATGGATGTCTGTGTAATGCGTTGTTGTTGTTGTTGTTGTTGGGGGATTCTTGGGTGCTGTTAGGGATTGACTTCAAACCTAATCATGGATGGATGGAATTTTCATTTTTTCGTGAAATTTTTGTTAAACGGAGTTCGGGATAGATTAGCGTACCTCGATTATATTGTTGTCGGAAAAAATTGGGTTTGATTATTTGGAACTCGACAAGGAGGTCTAGAAAAATGGTTGAATTCGGTTTGAACAGAGTAATGATGATGATGAGGAGCTGAATATCGAAATAAATGTGCGTTGATCATGATGTTGCCCGCGAAAAAAGAGTATAAGGATTTATAAGCGACAAATAGATGTAAGATGGGGCAACAGACTTTAAATAGTTTAATGATGAAAAACTAGCTGATAAAGCTTTGAAATTATTGAAAAACCGGGAGTCCCTAAATATATCATGTGGTAAATCTCAAGAAATACGTGTTAACTTGGAATATGAAGAGTGCAACAAAATCGATATTTATCAATTAATGTACATTTGTCGTGATAATGTTAATGGATGTGAAAAAGTGTGATGATTTGTAAAGCGACCAAGAGGTGTAGAACGAGGCTTAGTTCGAGTTCTGATTAATTTAGTTGATGATCAAGAGTTGAGTAACTAGGCACTTGAGCTATATGTTCTGTTTTTTTTTCCTGATAAGTCAAAGAGTTTGTGGGAAACCTGATGTCTTGAACATATTTTGGAGTTCATTTAAGAGATATTACATTCAAATCAAAGACCCGAATACGACAAATGTAATCATGAATACGACAAAAGTCAAAACCTAACAATGTACCATATGATTGATCCACCATAATGTTGGCATATCAAAATGGTGTTACAATTTGTATGATGCCAAAAATATGTAAAATACGGTAAAGTCAGATTTTTGTAGACTTAATTAACAATTAAGAGTAGAGTTATAAGATTTTAAATTAATGCTCCTTTGAATAATTTATGAAGTTGGTGTGTGTCGGAGACTTGGAGTAGACAACGACCCACATGTGAGTTGCGAGAAATATCGCACATTGAATTATGGCAGGAGAGTAGACATACACAGGTTTATAAGTTGGTGAAATAATTCTCTAACTGTCAATTGGTCTAAGGGTGGAAAAATCACCAGCCTTGTGAGCTGTTTTTTTTTTTTTTTTTTTTTTTTTATCTTTTGCGGTCGGGCCAGTTTACGCTATGAACTGAGTATTAGCAAACTAGCATCCGGTTGCTCTATCGTTTTGTTCAATTTTTATTGCGGTCATAATTATCTTATCTTTATATTAGTTTTCTCGCATCCTTTTAATTTTATTATGGATGATGGAAAAGAAAATATACTCGTTTTTGTTACTCCCTTGTTCATAACTTTACCATCTCATCTCTTCAATTCTTCAAATGGCCAAATTGTAGAAATATTCCGAGTTGACCTAATAATAACTCTTCAAAATCTCGTAAATAAATCTTAGACTTTTTAAACGAACACCACATTCCAAATCCAACGGCTCCAAGCATTTCCACCATTAAAGTAAAAAAATATCATATCTTTACCAACTTGAAACGGTCACAAAAAACAGCCAATTTAAATTCCAACAACTCTTTACCTCCTAACAAAAGAAAGTAGCCGTTACACATCTCTCTTCTTTCTCACTCCTCTGTTTTTCCCCTGCACTCCACTAAAATCACAATCACCCCCCATCATCAAAGATCCCCACTTTCTTAAACTTCAAACACAAGTTTCACTTGCCCAGTGATTAGATCAATCAATGGTAGGCAGTTCACTCAACAGATCACCTTCACCGGTATGGGCGAGGCCGAACCCTAACCCTAATTCAATAAGCAACAATCAAGAAAGAGATGGGATTGGGGCTAGGAAGAGTTTTGGTGGGTACCCATTTGTTAAATCTTCATTAATTTCACAGCAAAAGGGTCTGAATCCTAATACACCTGTTAATAGCCCAGCAGGTAATCTTCTTTTCCCCTCTTTTAATCAGTAATTTTTCAATAATTTTAGGATTAATTAAATCTGTATAATAATCTATAGTTATTTATTTTTAATGATTTTAATTATATTTATATGACCAATTAATTGATTATATTTGTGACCCATGATCTCATTTTTCCAATTATATGATGCATCTTGTGAGTTCTTGAGTTGTTACTGTGATTATTCTTGAGAAAATGTAGCTTGATTCATACATTTTTGGCTGTAATTTGAAGTTACTGGTAAAATTATCCCACCCACATCTTAAAGATTGTTTCTTTCGTGAATTTTATTTACTACATTGCGAAAAAATATGATGTTTGCACAGCAGCTTTTGTTTATTTAGTTAAATTCAATTCTGAGTTTTTGTTGTGTATGATCCCAATTTTACGTGACTAGCTATGTGAATCTCAGTAATCGATATCGTAATCATAAAGTTTCGATGTAATGTCGTCTTTTGGTCATTTCCTGAGTGTAAGAAAGTTGTTACTTGTCATTAATGTTAGTGCAATTGCTGTTTTACTTTACAATGATTAGTTACCAAGTTGTCAAGTCGATATGACGGTTTCAGTTAGCCGACCTCAAATCATTTAGGAGTACGTTTTTTAATTTTTCGCCACTGATGTCGTAATGTTTTGCTGAGACATGGTGCTACTGATTTTTTCAGAATATGCAAGAAGAAGTTCATTTGGTAGAGAATCAGGTGGTGGTGTCTCATTCCGAGACCATGATCAGAAAGAAAACGAAAAAGACCACAATATAAAGCCGGTTGCAAGAGCAAAGTCCCCTTCCATTCTTACAACAAAGGGGACAAAGCACTTCATGTCTCCAACAATCTCGGCCGCCTCTAAGATCAACCCATCACCTAGGAAGAAAGTGTTAGGGGAGCGAAATGAAGCCATACGCACTTCTGCCTCGCTTTCTGATGGGAAATTCCATTTCTTCTCGACAAATTCGTTGGACTTTGATGATGAAACTGAATCAAAGTCGGTCATGGAGCGACCTCTTTGCTCAACGACACCAATGAGTTTCGACAAGGCTGCAAATGAGGTGCATTGCTCAGAACCTGAGAAGCATGATTTTCGATATCAAAATGGTTCTTGTTTTAGTTTTGGGGAGGTCAAGGCTAAGGAAATTGAGTCGGATTTGGTGGTTCTTAGCCCTGAAGTACCTGTAAATGCTGTGAAGTCTTCCGAGCGTTTACCTCTTAGTGAGATGCCGAAAATGGTTGCTGATCACAAGCTTGAATCAGGGAGTAAGAGTGGTGCGTATTCTTCACAATGTACCATAGCTCCTCTTGATGCTGACCCGTCTCTTCCACCTTATGATCCGAAAAACAATTATCTTTCACCAAGGCCGCAATTTCTCCTCTGCAATCCGAATTGGAGAACTGAAAGCTATGCTAACCAAGGGTTGAGGCTTGAGGATGAGTTTACCAGCGAAAGCGTTTCTGAGACTGATAAAAGTACTGAGACCAGTAGTGAAGAAGTCTTGTCTGAAGAGTCTCTGATAGACCAAGAAGATGCTGCTTCTTCAGCGGGCATATCTCACGAGGAAATGCAAGCATCCTCGGAGACTAATCCCACAGTTAGTGAGGAACTTGAAGAGGTGGTGTCTCAGGAAATGCCACCATCCTCGGAGACTAATGTAGCAGTTAGTGAGCAACTTGAAGAGGTGGTATCTCATGAGGTTGTGCCACCATCCTCGGAGACCAATCCTACAGTTTGTGAGGAAGTTGAGGAGTTGGTAGAAGCAAAAATCGAGGCTAGGTCTCGATGGTTCAGAAATTGGAAAAGCGTTGCTGTGCTTTTCCTGTTTTTGCTAGGGTGTATGTCAATTTCCCTGACAGCTTACCCTGGAATGGGAGATGTTTTGCACCGAGATGAGATTGTTGCTCACATCTATAGTGACCCACATATCGTGGTTATGGCTGAAAATCTTAATGATCTCATCCAAAATGTCAAGTTATGGTCAGCTCGTTCATTAGACTACTTTTCTCAGGTTCTGCAAAATGTAAGAGAAGTTGACAGGTTCAGTTCTCTGAAATTCGACAATTTAACTGCCTGGGAAGTAGAGGAGGATTGGGGTTATGTGGTTCATGAATTTCAGCTGGAGCCTTACTTCGAGAAATTAGAAGATGAGCCACAAACAGTGACAGCAGGAAATGTTGAAGCTGTTGAAATGCAAGGCTACTGTGAACAAAATGATGATCACACCTTTTCACAAATCTACACTGTTGAACCAGAAGACCATGAAATTGCTGTAGAAGCTGAAAGTATCAAGCCAGAAGAAGTGGAAGAAATTCCTGTGATCGAAGATGAAGCTTCTACACAAATGCAAAGTAACCTTGTGCTTGAATACAATGACACTCCTGCAGAAGAAGCTGAACTTGTAAAGGCATTTGATTTGGAATCAGTGGAGGTAGAAGAAATTTCTGTGATTGAAGACAATGAGGCTTTAAACGCAGAGATGGTACATGAATTCAAGTTTGACGAGCCTCAAAGTGAGCCTGTGAATGCAGAGATGGCTGAACAAGATTTATCAGTTGCTGAACCTGAAAATATGGTACATGAATTCATGGTTGACGAGCTTCAAAGTGATGTCATGGTCGAAGCTCTCTCTCCACCTCGAGTTACTGAAATCGAGCCTGAGGTAATAACCGAGAGCAAGCCATCAGAGGAAACTGACAGTAGTCCTGTTGATGCTGTGCAGCCAGTGGATACAAACATTACACCATCAGCTGCACAAAGCTTTATGTTAACATCTAACGGAAATCTTCAGCTTCTGGAAGCAATTCAGAAAACTCCGGTTCCTGTTGCAGCTGCTATCGCCCTAGTTCTAATGTCCTCATGTGCAGCCTTCATGTATTTGAAGTCAAAGAATGTCAGTCAGTTGGCTGATCAGCTTGCACCAGAAACTGACAAACACAAGCGTACAGCAGCAAGCAAGATGGAACATTCACTCCATCAGACTGCATCATCTTGGAGCGGTCCAATGGAGGTCGACATGATAGGTGAGCCATGCCCTTCAGAGATGAGCAGCTTCCAAAACTCAGCTTACACCAAGAACACACAAAATGGTGGTGATGAAGCACACAGTCTGCAAAAGAATTCGAAAAGGAAGTACAAGAGAGAGTCACTTGCTTATTCCTCATCAGAATACACTATGAATTCATCTTATGGGAGTTTCACTACCTACAGCATCATCCATCCTAAGCGGGTAAGTTAACTTGTGGAGTACACAGTAACATGTCATCGCTCATTATCCTCAATAAGTACATATTACTAACCAAGTTAATTTTCGAAAATTTTCAGGGCGATGACGATGTTGTAACTCCGGTCAGGCGCTCAAGCAGAATCAGGAGCAAGGTTACTTCTCCATGACAATGCAGAAACAGCAAAGCATTACAGCTAAAATGATAAAAAAAATGCTGCTTATTTAGAATTTTAGAGCTTAGTTTCTGACTGCTTTTCAATTGTTGAGTTGAAGTGTGATAGAATTTGTGACATTCTAGTTCCTGACTTGGGATTAGCAGCTAATCTAGAGCTAATGACTACGACATGTGGTATGTAGAATGTCAATTAGGGTGTGTAACTTTGCCTTGGCAAATCTGGTTTGCTGTCACTGTCTTCAATTTGCGTTTTGTTGAAGCTTCTTTGTAATGAATTGGTCTGCAAACTATTGTACTCCACTATTTGATTGAAATTTCAACATTGAACATCAATTCACTCGTGTTGTTTCAAACATCTCTAGGCAATTTCTTGTTTTCAGACTTTTCACTGTATGATAATATTGCACCCTCTCACACTTATCGTAATCGAGCACAAACTATGTGAGTGACTGATATCGAAATTTAGTACCACCTGATGGACCTATTACACCCTTACAGGACAAAGAATTTAAACAAGCAAGAAGTTCTTGTTTCCAACATAGGGGTTACACTACGTTTATCTAATGTCCCTTATCCTCGCCATTGGCGAGAGTATCGAGGCATTGAGGTGACGTTGTTGAGAAAAAAGTGTTTTTTATAGCAGTAGTTATTCCCGGATAACACGTTGGTAACGGACAAGTCAAATCCTGATGATAATTTATGGCATGACAGGTGACCCTGTGCCAAGAACACAGCAAAAGATGAACCACAGTTTTACACTACAAAGAGGCAAAAAAAGGGAGCACAATGATAAAGAAATGATCATTTAAATCATGCCATTTTCACCCCTCTATTTGTCCCTCACAAAACCCAATGATTTTCACCTTATTTCTTCAGTTTGTGGGCAAAAAAAGACATAGCATTAACTTCACCAAGAGTGTAGAAAAGGACAGCACAGTAATATAAACTAGACTTTGCCACAAACAAATAAAACCAAGAAATTGTATTTAAGGAATTATGGCAGCAGTGTAGTACAGGTATGGTATATAAATACAAAGAGTAGTTATACTTATACAGTTATATACCCCATCTGACATGCATTGTGTACTCGTACATTGATCGCTTTCCGACTCTACCAATTTTGTTACGAAAATTGGATGAATATATATATCGTGTCAGACTTGAGAGACGGGTGCATTACATTTACATACGACCATACGAGCATGTCTTTGGCGTACCACGCATATGTACTACTCACAGTGTCACACACGTATAAGGACCTCGCATTGGCAATGTCAGGGCTCAGAAAGTGGCAGGGTAGGGAGCATTTAGGTCAAGGTCAATATGTAACAGCCTTTGTGGTGCAATAACTATATATAGGTAAAGATGTGTGTATAAAGTAGGGAGCAAAGGTCTTCCCATTTCCCTGTGTTTCTGGCTCGCAATTAATGCTAATTTCCCACTTCAGGAATCATAATTCAATCAATGCATTTGCTAACTTTTTGAACAATTCCCCTTTCTGGGATTTGTACATTCCATCAAATCTCAAAATAGTGTTGAGCTTTATACTACTTGAAACATTTTTGTAACGTTAAGATGACTCTTGTTAGTCTTGTTTGAGTTGTAGATGACTAAGATGAGTTTCGAAACAAAGACGACTAGCTTAGCTTCTCAACGCACATATTACAAGGCATCGGACATGCATTATGGCCTTATGGGTGTTGAAATAGCAGCGCCACTTGATGTTACCCAACTTTCCATGCATCTTTGAGTCCGGAATTCACATAATAAGATACACCGTATACTAGTAGTAATTAAATAAATAAAACCACATTAACAAATAGATCACAAATGAATAAATGTTTTTTTTCCGAGAGAAGAGACAGAATTTGTCATTAGTACTAGAAACAAACAAATTAAATAAAACCAAAAATAAAGTGATCATCCACTCGAAAACATCATAAGAGAGATGATCATCATAAACCTTAATAATTTTAACCAAACTTACACGGCTAAACCAAACCATAGGCTAATAAATTTACTCCTCATCTAATTACAAAACAAGCTCGATCATAATAACAAACACATTCTTGAGACTTTTTGTAGCCAATTCTTGCATTGTCTACGCTACCTGTTGTGAAGTGGGTTTGAGGCCGTAGGAACTACACGTTTATCGTCGTCAAATGCGGTGTCGTTTAATACTACACTAGCTTCCTTCCATGATACGATTTTCTTGGACTTGGACTCTAACTCGAACTTGGACTTCCTTTCATGGTGATCAAATTGTTCTCCCTTCGACTCACCGCGAATTCTCTCATTCTTTGCATTAACATTTACAAGTGATCTTGCTACTACCATCAAGAACCAACTATCCGTGAGAACCAAGAGTATAACAAGAAGCAACCACACAAATCTCATACTTATGTTTTTGTTGATGTTTTTTGGTGTTGTGAGCTTGAGTTGTTTGTCAAAGTAGTGTATAATATAAGTTAGTGTTGACAAAATGAGAGAAAAGTTTAAGTCATAAGGTTAGAAAAAGAAGCTAGGGGACCAAGTAATAAAAGAGCAAGGATAAAGAAAGGGAAAGAGGAGAGGGACAAATGGAATGATGTTAAGAAAATAAAAGGGTGTGTATGTTATGAAGTTTACCATATAGTTGTGGACATTAGACATTAATTCTTAGGAATGTAGTGTATATAAGTAGGAGAATTGATACATCAACAACTCTCTCTAGGGCCCTTCTATGCCTCCAATGTTCACCAAACTCTCATTTATTGCATTTTGAGACAAACTATCTTGCATTGTGTGAGGTTTCCTTTGGTTCAATAAACATGTTCAATGTAGAATTGTATGTAGATGTTATTACAAGTAAGTTTTGGATCAATTAAAATGCAATACAATATAGTCAAGCTAATTAAAATTCCTAAAAGCTAAGGTATACCGTATATCGAAGATCATGAATGAGCTAGTAGAAAGTAACTTTTATTTATTGTACCAACTAAAATATAACTTTAAAAGTCAATAGATCATGCATGGTGCAAAAAGTTAAAATTATAAAAATAAAAAGGGTATTTATAATTTAAATTATAGTATGTTTTTTTTCTCTAATTTCTATGTGTCAATCAATTTATAATTTCATGCATGCAAACATTGTACATAAAAAAATGTGGAGTTAGGAAATTAGTTTAAAACGAATTTAACGACTATAGCGGATAATAAATCGTTACCTGGAGAGAAAACTAGAAGTGCTGGTTGGACTCCTCATAAAGTGACCAGCTCACTTGCCTTTTTAAAGAGGCCATTGCGACGCTTAGAGAAAGTCACACCTAGATGACTTTTGTCCTTGATCTTGTTCATGGTAATCTTTTGACGGCCCTTAGTGAGTGGTTTTTTTCGTCATGATGATGATTATGAGCAAACAAAATAAATTAATGATTGGCATCTATATGAGAAAACTACATGATAGATCTCGTATTTATAGGAGTCCCTAGACCATGTTATCTCAGAACTTTTTTTCGGAATAGGGTTCAAAAAAAAATGTTAAACAAAATGGGTTGAATTTGAACTTATTAAACCTTATGGGGTGCACGTCACCCCATTGGACAAAACCGTCGGTGGTAATGGCGGTTTTAAGTGTGTCAAACAGTACCAATATGGCTCGAGGGAGAAGTCATTGACAACCTAAAACCGC
>JBBYHQ010000018.1:4466513-4478762 GCA_038382645.1 Spergularia azorica
GAGAGCCATTGTTTTGGGTGAGAACAAAGCAACAATGAGAAATCAAGGAGACAAAATTTTATGATATGTTCATATGAAATGATTTTTTTTTTTTTATGTATATATAGTTTTATTTTGTGCAAATTTTTGGTACGTTTTTGCGATGGTGCATGAGTTTAGGGATTAAGAGATAAATTTAGCTCATTTCACACACAAAAAAAAAAAGAGATAAATTTAGCATTATGAACCTTTTTTAGTCTAATTTAGACACGCAGAAAAAAAAAATTTGAGTCAAATTTTTGGAGATAAATATGTGATGTAGATTTAAAATAAATGATCTCATACCACCCTTGGTTACCTATAATTAAGGGTAGTATAAATAATCAATTCAAACAAATTGTCAATCAAAAGGGAAAAATCAACTAAAAATAAGGTCATGATGACTCACAACAATTATAATACCAAGTTTCACGGACACTTCGGCTCATTTTACCATTTCTTTCTTAGTGAAAGTTTCAAAGTAGAAGTGAATTGTGACACTTCTTCATTTTACAACAAATCTCAACCCTCAAAGGTTCCACTGCAAGTGTTAAGTTGACGTGTTCGTCAATTTTAACTGTACAAATCTTCTGTCTCACGGTGTTCCACTTTTAATGTACCAAAATTATCATATGTTGGGAATTTACACTTCTCTGCTGCGTTGAGGCAGTGTCAAAAAAACTATGATGGGTAATGAATTATTAGTGAAAGGTTTAATTATATTGATATGTACAAGTAATTTGTTAGAGTTAAGTATGGCGATATGGTTGAACCTTCCAAAATCTGGGTCAAAGTGTGTTTCAGAAGAAATCCAAACGAACGTTGTCGTCTTGGCTGATTACTATGTCATCTCCGATGAACAAACTCCTCTAGAACCTAGCATTTCTGTCAAGGTAACACTTACCCACACTACTATTTGTCGCGATCTTTATATCTACTCGAAATTTGATCATAATGTTGATAAAAGAAAATTTGCAACATTTTATGATTTCGGTATAGTGGAGGGTTGTTGCAATTTATCATAGCCGTTCATTTTTTTTTTCTTAAACATTTTGATCACATCTCGTCCGTTGTCATGAATTTGTTACGATAACTCATTTTAAATTTACTCTACTTATGTTGTCACGTATTAATTAGGTAACATCACCTTATGGTAACAATCTTCATCACAACGAAAACGTAACACATGGGCAATTCGCATTTACAACACATGAGGCCGGCAACTATCTAGCTTGTTTTTGGGTGGACGGTCATAGTCCAAAAAGTGCAGATGTGAGTGTCAATTTGGATTGGAGAACTGGAGTTGCTGCAAGAGATTGGGAATCAGTTGCTCGGAAGGAGAAAATTGAGGTATGGGACATTAAATAACTTTTTTGTCGACTTGCTTATAAGTCTGATTTAATGATTTCTATTGGTCTCGCGGTAAATTATTGTTTCGAAACTGTACAATATATTAAAACAACATTGAGGGATGCTATGGTCACTCTCTCAGAAGTGCAACGGTAGATTGTAAATTGTTTATTTCTTGATGGTCTTAGGGTGTTGAGCTTGAACTAAGGAAACTTGAGGGAGCAGTGGAAGCCATCCACGAAAATCTTCTTTATCTCAAGAACAAGTATTAATCTCCTCTCTGAAAACTTTTAGCGCATATGCAAATTTACTCTTTTAATAGTAAAATATTTGTATTTAGGTTTATTTTGAAGTCTAAATCGTTAGTTGAAATAACTTTGCAGGGAAGCGGATATGAGGACAATGAGTGAAAAAACAAATACCAGGGTTGCATTGTGTAGCATCTTGTCTTTAGCAGTTTGCATTGCTGTTTCTGGCATGCAACTATTGTACTTGAAGCATTATTTTCACAAGAAGAAGCTAATTTAGATGTCTATTGTTTTGTGAAAGGTAATGATATAGTTATTATGTTATGGATTTTATTAGTGTCGATACAGTGATAAATCAAACCATCCAATTTCGTTCCTACTAGCTTTCACCTACTAATTCTCGTTTCCAGAACTCTAGAGAATTAAACCTTCAATTCATATCAACAAGACAACAACGCTAGTTTCACAAATTATTAATGGCGGGACAAGTTATGGTAAAAACCAACAATTTTGGTTGATTTAGTGTCAAGTCTACATTTTTTTACGAATTTGTCAACAAGAGACACTTTTTTTTGCCCTCTACTTCTTTTAACCAATTTGGTAGTTTGGCAAAATTAGCACCATACGTCCATACATCGTTGACAAACGAGCATATAATACGACAAATGTACATGGTGTCCCTGAGTTTTGACGTTTTACACATGGTGTTCCTGCCTTTTAAACTACTATCCTCTGGTGTCCCCCAATTTTACACAACCAGGCACACGTTGTCCCTGTGTCTAATACCGTTAAAAAGAGTTTTGTTAACTGATGACGTGGACGTCATTAGTGGTTGGTAGAAAGACAATTAACGTTGTTATATATTTCATAATTAAAAATAATAATAAAAAATATGCCCTAAAAATTCCAAACAATTCCAAAAAAAAAAAAAAAAATCAAATAATGATTTTTCCATTAAAAAAAATCCGACAATTGATTGTTCCAATTTTTATTCTCAGAAAATATGTTATTTATGAAAAACACTATGCACATGGTGTCCTTTAGTTTTACACTATTGTGTACATGGTGTCCCCCAATTTTACCATGTTGTGTATGCGGTGTCCCTGAGTTTTTCAATATGGTGCAAATGGTGTTCGTACTCCACATTTCATCCACTTTTTTTTTTTTTTAAATTATTGCTTTATAATTGTGATTTGTGTTTAACACTTTTTCTAGTAATTATGAAGCAATAATTTCAAAAAAAAAGGGATGCAATGTGAAGCACGGACACCATTTGTGCTACATTAGAAAACTCAGGGACACCACATAAACAACATGGTAAAACTAAGGGGTCACCATGTGCATAATACTGTAAAACTCAAGGACACCATGTGCATAGTATTTTTCATAAATAACATAATTTTCGGGCAAAAAAATTGGAAAAATTATTTGTCGGATTTTTTTTTGGAAAAATCAATATTGGGAATTTTCTTTGGATTGTTTGGAATTTTTAGAGAATATTTATGTTTTATATACTTTTTTATTATTGAAGCATAATTAACAACAGTAATTATCTTCCCGCAACTACTAATGATGTCCACGTCAATCAACCGCTAACAAAACTCTGTTTAACGGAGTTAGACCCATGTACACTATGTGTCGGGTTGTGTAAAAGTGGGGGACACCAAAGGGTAGTAGTTTTAAAAGTAGGGGCAGCATGTACAAAACATCAAAACTCAGGGCATTACTCCACTACCCATTTGATTGTTTCACGGCAAAAGATGAAAGCTTGCCAAACTTTACCCCTTTTCCTATGGTAAAGCCAAAAAAATGCATCTGAAGTCTTCCATCTTGCCCCTTGCACCATTTAACCGTGTAAGTTTAAATTTGGATCGTAGTCCAGATGTCAAGTTTCTCCTTAATTAGCAAATCATATGAGTATTTGAGTAATATGAGGATATGTTACGTAATTTAATTCCTAAGCTTCAACAATTGTTTTGGGTTATTGAATTGATTTTTATGACGATTTTCTCTTTGATGCAGAGTATTGCAATTTTTTTTTTTCCGTAGAAATCCGCCAACGCTTAAACCTATATAGTAGCCCCCACTAATTAACAAAGTCATAATACAGTGTTAATATGATAGATTATTTTGGAAGAGTACAACTATACTTTTTGCCCAATAATGAAAGGAAATCGTAACCACGTGTCGTCATCAATATTTCAATGTGATGAACCATAACTAACAGAACTCTCCCTCTAAATCAGTAATTAAGAGGATTTTGACTCGCGTTAATAATCAAAAGAACTTATATAGCATATTGAATTATATTAATCAAATCAAAATAAGAAGTCAAATTCATAAAACATTCTCAATGTTAATGGAATGACAACACTTATCCATCTGAGATATGATTGCCTCATCTTGAAATTGTGTTTGTAACTCACACACTCACGCCCTCCTCGTTATTTTGGAAGCAAAATCATTCTCCTATTCTGTTTACAATCGTTTGTTTAAAAGTTTGTTTGTTGTTTTATTCCAATTTTTTAACCTCATCGTTCCCCCCAAGTGAAATCATTCCGTTTATGAGCTTAGGAAATCATAGATACTCTCTTTCATACTATCTGATCTTCCCCTCATTTCCCATACGTCATCAATGACACCAGTGTACTCTCAACCGTCGGAGTTGCAGGCGAAGCCACCAGTATTCTCTTTTGATCGCAATTTGACAATCTTTTTTCCTTTTCTAATTTCCATTTTATACATTGACTCTGCCCACCCTTACTGTGGCCAATCTCTTTCGAATCTCAGTCTCACCCCTATAATTTATCACATAACTCCCAAAATTAGATTCTCCCCATAAAGTTGTTACTTTTGCCCAAAGCTTTATGCTTCTTTTGCTACAGGTCTACAAATTTACATTGATAATATCCGCATAAGTGTCTTAGTTATGTGAGATTTATTAAGTAATATACAATTATTAATTTGTTATAAGTGATGAAATGATTTAATTTTTATTATGAATCAAAGAATTGTGGAAAGTAACAATTACATATATATGTCATCACTCCACTCCTCTAACTCATTACTGAAAGGGAAATATATATGCTTAATTTTTTTTGGAGAAGTTCTTGAATGAATTATTGTTATATTTTGATATACTTCTTTTAACTGAGAATGATGAATCATACATTCATAAGTACCTTTTCAATTTCAAATGGAAAATATAATTGATCAAATGACCAAATTTTAATATAACAATATGAGTAGCATAAATAACCATATATATACCAATCTACATACAATGATTATTTGAGAGTACAAACACAAATATTAGACTGTTTTATTCGATAGATGAACAAACACATATAATACCTAAAATCTAGTTATAATTAATTTGTAAATTTACTAAACGACGCTAATATCCCTCTTGTAAGAGAAAAAAAATCGACCCCACTATCTTCATATCCAATCACCTAACATAATTTCTCTCTTTCAACATGTCTTTCATGTATGACATGCATTCTTTTCTTACCAACTTCAAACAAATAATTGCGGTATATATACTACTTTAAACTAACATGGCAGACGAAAAGCCAAGAGACAATATTTAATACCATTATGAAGATTAATAATGATTTGAATAATTAAATTTTGAAGAAGTTGAAGTGTTTAAACGTTCAATAAGGCATATGAAAAGATAAGGTGATGACGTAGCTAAATCACTCTCAACATGCCACGTAGGATTATCGAAATTTTTATGTTAGCCTATAAATATTATTACTAGTTTGCATGCCCGTGCCACGCCCGGGCTATATATTTATATAATTTATAATCGTTTTATAGGAAAAGTGTTGGCTTATCTTTGTTCTAATAAATTATCATAATGATTATTTTCCATAAATTAGCTAATACTATACTACTCTATGATAATTTATTACCATATCCTAACCGATAATTGTGTTTAATGCTATTTTTATGTTCTATCCAATTAATGTACGCCAACTGTCAACCTAGGAAAGACTTGGTTTCAGGTTCTAATATATAGTATTAGATTAGATATAGATTAGAGTTTTTTTTCTAAATAATTGAAAAACAATGATGATTAAACGGTGCCAAAAATAATTAACCAAGTAAAATCGCATGGAAGATTAATTAACTGCTAAGACATATTCCGTATAAAACATTAAAAAAAAAGTTTTTTACACTTGTTATGCATGAAAGAGAGTTCACTGGCTACTCCTAGGGCTACTTTGAACTTATTTGCCTAAATTAGAGTACTGGTGAGTAGTAAAGCCGAAGGTGAAGTCGAGATCAAAGTCTGCCTCGCAGTGGTAGGAGGATGTAGATGGTTGTGTAGTGTACCATAAGGAACGTACTCGTACACTATATAACCTTTTTATCTAGTTCGCAATCAAACTATGTGGTGTTCAGAACGAGTTCACAATCTAGAGAAAATTGGTATCTCACTTGATAACCAAAACCTCCTATCTACCTTAACAACCCTCACTAAATTCAAGTGAGTCAAACCAACATAAAAACCTCAACATCAAATGACATCAAATCCTCTTTTATCCACAAATTTTTCGGACGAAGTTTCTGGTCCCCTCCGTTCCAAGCCCACCATCATATTAAGACACTCTTCATCTTGGAACTTCGAATATGTAAGTACAAATGATTTTTTTTTTATGAAAGAAAAGATCATTTAACACCAAGCTACACAAATGGAAGAAATGACCACTAAAATTAGAGTTTTTCCTAAAACCTGATTTGACCCTCACTACTATCGCGGAATTCTTACACAGCTTAATGGCGACCACGACACCTTCCTCCACCTCTCCCTTGTAAACCTCCTCATAACCACCTGCAGTTACTTTGTTTCCGACACCGAAATTGTTACTCCAAACAACCAACTGCGTGTGAGTGAAGTTTAAAGAATCCACCTCTTCAAACTCTTCTACTACTTCCACCATCTCTTCCTCTACTCTTCCTTGATCTACAATAACATTCAACCTCTCTTCTTCATCATGATGTAATTCATAATCACACCACAAAAAAAAAAAAACAAACATTATTTCATATCAATCCCAACATTTTGTGCCATATTAACTCATAATAATTGTATAAAAATCAAATGGATGGCCAATTTTTATTTGTTTAACCCAAGGCTAAAAGATTATTATATTGTATGTACCAACAAAAAAAAAAGATTATTATAACACCATCATGATCCGACCAGCAACAACAACAACAATTCTATAAACATAAAACAATGTATCAACATACACTTTAAATTTGACGTAATATCATGAAAAAAAAAGCAAAAATAAATTAAAGATTATTATTAAGGTGAGAGAATTATATATGGTACCTCTGGTGGCTCTTTGCATCAATTCTGTCCATCGCATTAATTTGAGGTAAGCATATATCACCAAAACACCCAAGAAAAAACTCGGAATTCCCCATTTCAGCTGCTGCTCCATTGCGAAGTAGAGTGTACAACACACTGAATTTTTGTAAGATTTTACAAGAGTTTTAAGGATGAGAGAGAGAGATATATATTTGGAGGATGGGCATGAAAAGTGAGTGGGAGTAGGGAGAGAAAGTGGAATAATAAAAGCGTATGAGAGAATATATACATAGGAATGTGTGTCGTGTGTTTTTACTGTTACTGTGACATGTTACGAGCAGTGTACTTTCTTTGCATGGACTAGTCGTTTGTTAGTGGTTAAATTCTTTTTTACCGTGGTTGTTCATTTAATGCTCTTTTACCATCAACCCATTTTCGGAATTAAAATTTGGAGGAGGAGCTAGCTACGTACTACTACTTCGTGTAATAATGTTTTGTTGCGATTCGATTGAAGACAATTTTTTTTTTAACATAGAGTCGTAAAAAATACGAGTGTGTTATTTTCGCTCTCATTACTTGACTATCTCAAATGCTTGATTAACTTGTTTTTTCAGTGGTAAGCAGATGGTGTAATAATGACTATCGAGGGAGAAGCTAGACGTATGATGATGATGTCTAAGCGTATCTAACTTTGTTGTGTTTGGTCTCCACCCCCTGCCCTCCAAGTTCTTATCTCATATACTCACATATTATATCCTCCTATCGTTCTTTCATAATAATGTACATTAAAAGTACGTAAGTACTAAGCCGTCTCTCTCTCTTTTCCTTTCCCTCTCTCTTAAAAACCCTAGACTCAAAATCTCAATCTAGGGGCTACCACCCATCAATTAGATGGTGGTAAGCCCCAAATTTCTTATTATTTTCACCCTAATCAATTAGTTACACTAGTTATTACTGATAATAACTCGTTCTACCTCCTCGAGAGTGTACCTCTACCACCATATAGGTGGTCTATACTAAGATTTGCGAGACTTCTACGAGGATCTGATGTTCATTAATTTTGTCATGGCGTTGAGATGGATGCTGAATTCTCTTCTACTGGCTAGTGGATCTGCTCATCCTTTGACAAACTACAAGAGATCAATAGGCCCCCTCGGGTCAAGCTGTATCATGAAGCAGCATTATTATAGAGGGTTTTCGGATCACGAGTCATCTAACATAATGATCGTAGTTTTGTGGAGGTTTGAGTTTTATTTGATGTTAGCGTTGTATTTTGATAATTTCAGTACTCGTTGTAGATGCCGTATGGCTAATTATTATGAATGAATTTCCTTCTATTAAAAAAAAAAGTACGTAAGTGCTAGTAATTAGTATCATGTGATAGTTTTGGGGGTTCATCCGATTGTATTAGAGCATTTGGCTAAGCAAGTTTTTGGATTGAATTGGAAACACATAAAGGCCCAATTCAATCGACTTATCCGACACCATTGTCGATCGGCCTAATTAATAATTGTCACTTCCCACTTTTCTACAACTTATCGGCCTAATTAGAACATTGATTGTGTATATCTAGTGTATTATTCTCGCCTTCATGAGTTGTGTACCTTGAATAATGCTTGTTTTTTAAGAGATAAGCGAATGGTGTAATATCGACTATTGAGTGAGTCGCTAGACGTGAAGATGATGGTTCTTTCATAATAGCGTACACTAATATGGGTGCTAGTAATTACTGTACTATTCATATGAATTGTGATGACTGATGACATTTTTGGGCTAGTAGTTGGAAGCCACCCAACTACCCAAGCCAACTGCTGATGTGCCACATATGTGTGTGCAATAGAAAGAATGGTGCAGAGCAAAAAGGACAAATGATTGTCTGCCAATTTCATATCAAATCTGCAGGATGTGCTTATTTCACCTTTATAGGTCTGGTGCCCTGATGGTTGAATTGTATTGTCTCATAGCCAGCATGTTTTTTGTGCTTTTGTCCTTATTATTGTGTGATCAAAGAAGGGGCTAGAACATGGTACACTATTGGTCCATAAGTCCACGTCTTTGAGTATTTGCCCTAGTCAAACACTCTTCTGATACATATATAGTCCGAATTGATTTATATATGGATATAGTCCAAATTGATTAAGTTTATCATCATCATCATCATTTTAATTGTAATGGTTGTTGCATAGCTCTAATTATGATGTTTTGTTCTTTTAAGAATAATAAGTAAACGGGTGATATAATATCGAATTTTTCGAGATGAGTTAGATATGATAATGATGTGTTTAGCGTCTTTCCTAACAAAGTACACTAAAATTAAGTACACACTTATACGGGTGATCAGTATGGACTTTCATTAAAGAAGCGTAACTGTGATAGTCTAGTATTTGTGATGGAACTTCGAATATGTAAGCACAAATGATTATTCTTCAATGAAAGAAAGGATAATTTGACACCACGCTACGCAAATGCATGAAATGACCATTAAAACTAGAGTTGAACAACAACAATGACACCAACAACTCAACTGTCTCATCGAGAGTCTATTCGCCTCGTCAAAGCTTTAAGAAAGAAATGACGTAAAAGAATAATGTAACTTTGTGAGTTTGGGTGGCTACAATTCGTATGACTTGTAAGATCAACACGTACTCAGCCTCATTTTTTGTAAGACTTATCTTAATTAATTAGCACTACCTTACGTCGTCCACACTAATATCATCTTTAAATGCGTACTTTTGAATACAAATACGTAATTATGGGATTAAACAATCCATAAAGAGATGTCTAATAATTATTCATGAATATTGTATTGGTATACTAGTTTTGGCTTAGATTACATAATCATTTTCATGCAATAAATTAAGTGTTGGAACTTTAGCATTTACGTCATTAAGTATTCATGATCGATAATGTACATACATGTTGTACAACAAAATCGAATCATGTACTAAATACTACACAAACGGCCCAACTCAAATCACAAACATCACCATGAAGCTAATTAGTACATCGATTGTGTATGCGTATATCTTGTGAATTATTCATGACTTGTCTATCTCGAATAATGCTTGATTTTTAAGAGGTAAGCGAATGGTGTAATATCGACTATCGCGGGAGACGTGAAGAGGAGGTTTAAGTGTAAAGTAAAACTATGGAAGTGCTAGTAATTACTATTCACGTGATGATATCTTTGGGTTAATAGTTGGATGGATAAACAAGCCACCCGAGCCATGTGCCACATATGTGTGTGCAGTAGAAAAGAATGATGCAGAACAAAAGAAGACAAATGTGTCTACCAATTTCAACTCAAATCTGCAGAATGACCTTATTTCGCATTTTTACCTTTACAAGGCTAGCTGGTACCCTGATGGTGAGTTTCATTGAAACAATCATTGTGATTGGAAATATCGTGCCAATCACGGATTGGTGGACAAATTCTGACTATCCATATACATCTTCCTAATCCAATGGCCAGAAACATTTCCCCACCCCTTCCCTCAATTAGTCCTCTCTCTCTCCTCTCCATCTTTAATGCGAGAGCCAAGCAAGAATCGAGTTATGGAGTTTTCCTAAACTCGTTCTAGTTTAATTAGAGTTTTCCTTATTTACTTAGTGAGTCTTATAATTAGTTTGCGATAATTAGTATTTCTAATTCATTTTGGTAAGTCTAATTATTTCAGTTTGTTATCATTTCAATTTTCAAGCAACTTATGTGGGCCTTGATGGAGGAGATTGGGAGGCCCAATCATATATTCATATGGACTACATAGACTCGTTGCTTTCAAAGAAAAAAAATTAGACTCGTTTAGCATAGGACACCATACTCTTACAATATACTAACGAATTTGACAATTTGATTGCAGCTCATGACGTACGTCACGAGTTTGACATTGAGGTGTCAAACGACTCCTTCGATAAGAGCTCAAGGAATTCATATCTTAGGTCGATCATTACCCAAAATATTGGTTGAGTAGGCACTGATCAATTCTGGGGGAAGAAGGTATCATCATATCATACACCAGTTGACAAGTTAATATCATACTTGAAAGCCATACACACAAGGATCCTCCTAGCAAATAAATTCAAACTTGGCAAATAATGGTCTTGGGCGGTTGAACAGTGAAGCTCACGGTGGCATTTTTTAATTACGAGTTGTACATGAGTAATGTGTTGGACATCTTATCGGTAATTTATACGAAATACAACTGTGGATGTAAAATTATTTATCCTACCTAAATTAACTCAGTGTGGATCCTTTATCTCACTTCCGTGTTCCACTCCAATCAAATGATAGAATCCGAACATGTAAATCTATTAAATATTATTCTTTTGGAAATGTGTGTGAAATGCTAGTAGGGGTACATAAATAGGACATGGAAGTGAGATAAAAGATTGGCGCACCTATCAACCTTTTATTCAAGATCACATCGGCAAGGTATTTTTTTTCCCATTTTTTATGGAAGTTAGAACGACACAATCACACAATATATATTGGTATATTTTGTCACATATGTGTTCCCATTGTAAATAGGTGTAACCGTGTATATGTAAGTCGTGATATATCGTTCCTAAATTGCAGCTCTAATTATGCATAGTTAGACCGTATAATAATAACTAGGAGCTCTAATTTGGAACCTTTTTCCTTGCTTGTTGGTCTGAAACTCGTAACTTTGGTTTATATTTCTATATCATGACGCCTAATTTCCAAAAAAAAGAAGACGCTATAATTATTATTCTATAGTAGATACATTTATATCATTACAACATGCGCAAGCCGTCAAAGCTACAAATTGCTCCGTAAAGCACCATCCTCCAAAGTGGTTTTGAGCAATTTTAAACCACAATTTAAAGGTAAATACTAATTCATCTCATCATACATATAATATAAGATCGTTTTATATTTCAAACCTATTGATCAAATTTCTGTTCTTTGAAGTGGAGTATAATTCTTGTAGCAATTTTTTATTTATATTCGATTATACATGTTTAATTAACATACTCGCGGTTTGAGGATATATATATATATATATAGGAAATCGATCAAATGAAAAGTATTAATTTCGTGAGAAATGAGAAGTAATCTCAACCCTCCATCTTACCTTGATCTAGTGGTCTAGATTAAAACAGAAATAAAAATAAAAACTCAATCCCCTTCCTTTTTCTCTCTCTTCCCCCGACCCCCGACCCCCAACCCGAGACCACCCCATCCCGCCGGTGGCCGTCGCCGACAACCACCAACACCGGCCCCGATCCAGCCAACATGATCGGCCGGCCACCACGTATCTCCTCCGCCGTTCCCAAAAGCCG
>JBBYHQ010000018.1:4481860-4494803 GCA_038382645.1 Spergularia azorica
ATTTGATTTGATTTGATTTGAATAAATCTGATCTGATTTGAAAACACTGTTGAATAAGTTGAATCGCACAGGGCCTTTGTGTACCACTCTATGTATCCCTCCAATCACAACCTTCCAAACCCACTTTCCAATATAAAAAAATCCATTTAAGCTTATAATTTAATTGATTTCTAAGGATTTGATTGAAGGCGTACATAGAGTGGGACACAAGAATGGGACAGAGGATCTCCACTTTCCACAATCTATACCGGCTAAATCTTCGAAGTATTAAAAAAAAAAAAACTCTACCAAATACAATGCCGTTTCCTAGAAAATAATAGACCTCATCGGATATATTCTCCATATATAACAGATAGTTTCTGTTTTCTGCCCCTCAGGCCTCAGCTCTCACACTAGGAAATTTCATAAAATTGCTTGCGTTTCTTGTATTGTGAAGTAGGAGTTGGTCAATGCGATTAGTAAAATTCTGTTTCATTAAAGTTACTGATAAAGTGATAAGCAACCTTTTTGTATTCAAAACTTCGAACAAACAATGTAGAGGTAAGATTTGCGTATATCCGACTCGTCATTACCTCGCCATGACCGACTCTCCATAGTCTCCACTTGACCACTTTCCAGCAATACTGATGTTCTAAAATAAACTCTGTAATAACAAGTTGATCTTCAAATAATCAAAATGTGTTGGCCATTCGTCATGAAGATCAGATTGAAGACTGGGTTTATGAAGACCGGGCAAATGGTTACTCAATCAACATGCTCTCAATCATCTTTGTGGGGGTAAATTCCGGTGACTTCTTCTTTAAGTTACTGTTTAAAACTTCAATCTTTGCACATTCTGGCTACTCCTCATATTGCCTGGCATGTTGTTTATATAAATAAGTGTAAACTTTCTCCACTCTTCTTTATTTTTCACATTATTTCAATTGAATATTAGCCTTTGCAATGAAGAATTAGAGTGTATGTCAGCCAAAGTTGTGATCTTTATCTAAGAGCAATTGTTGTGTATTCTATGTGCTGAAGATTGAAGCTTTTTTCAGGTAAATCCAATTAATTGCATGGTTATTATGAATATATTATTGGAATTTGTGGGTTTGATTGATCTTATAGAAACCCTTTTTAGAAATGTTGTATCTTCTTGAATAAAATTATTAATTAGTGCTCATTTTCTCACTTTGTTGATTGCCCATTTGCCCATATGACTTTAGATGCAAAATTGGATGATTTTGGGAATTTAATTGAGGTTATAAATGGAGTATTCACTATTCAGCAGTATATAAAGTGGAGTGTAATCAAATTATATATGATTCTAATCCCTAAAAGGCCTTTTTTGGCTCTAACCTACTAATCACATCTCTAAAACTTATATGATCAATTTTGATGTCCTAACTACGCCGACCGTTTTATGATAAGCTTGTGAATTTTCCTTTTTAATTGGTGTATTTTGTAACTTTTAATGTTTTGAGATACACACTGGTTTGAACTTTGAAGGGGTTTTCCAAAACTATCCCGGGGGTAAGGGGTGTATAGGGGGTCGGTTTTCGAAAACCAATGGGTGTTCAAGGGGGTTGGTTTTGAGATTTGACTGGTTATATGGGATAATTTTCATAATTGATGGGGTCATTGATGGGAGAGTGGGGGTGTCGATTTTTAAAATAGTGGATTGTGGGAGGGAGGTATTGAAAAATCGGACTGTCAGCAATAGGGGGTAATCTGACGGGTGAGAGGTGGCCGTCGACTCCATCCATCGACTGTCGGTTGAGGCCGATCATTTTTGATGATTGACCCCACCGCACTCCCCATTGGTTGCTGGAATCCAACTCCTCCCCCCCCTCCTCTTTGCCTTATTGCACGATACCATGTATTTTTCAAAAAATAAATGGAGAAAGCAAAAAAAAAATAATGAAAATGTTATTATCTTCCAATGAACCTTTTTTTGTTTGAAATAATTTTTTCTTTTTTTGTTGTGACCTTGAATCATTTTCTTTTGATGTGTAGTCTTTTGGACTGTATTTGGGCATTTTGGCCATTTTTAATTATGTGAAGTTGAATATGTACTTTTGTGTTTTATTTGTGATTACAGCTTCGAGTTGAGGCGATCTTGTATTCTGGTTGTCTAAGAATTCCTCTGAATCTTTTCTTGACCAAAGAGTAAAATTTGAAGTCAATCTTGAAGGATTTGTTACTAAATCATCAACAAATTTTTATGGCACAACATGTGGCTTGTGGTTCTAGCTTGCTGGTAGGTTTGCCAGATGATACTCTTGTTATAATTGGAAGGTCCCTTTCAGTAGTGGACGTTTGCAATCTTAGCGTATGTTGCATAAGTCTCAGTGCCCTTGCAGCGTTTGACAAGATTTGGCTAACTCAGTGTGAGACGCTTGGGATTGTGTCCTCCAGAGAACTTGTTGTGTGGCGAAGGGTGTTTTTATCATACAAGTCCCTGTGTAGGTTTCTTTTCAGTGTGAAGCCATTGCTTGGAATATGGGTTCACCAGAACCCGGAGGTAGGAAATGTTGTTTATGCCATGCCTGGTTTTGCTTCTGTTGTTGGATGCCGGATTATCCCACAAAAGCCAGACCCTTTAGGCATACAGGATGGTTGTATTTTGTGGGCTCCTGTCTTTGAGGTAATAAGCGATGATAATGGCACACGTATATTTGTTTTACATGGAAGGGACAAGGACCAAAATTATATATATCCGGGTACTGTTAAGTCAGTTGAGAAGACGTGTAATGTGTTATTGCTTGAAGTTGAGCCTAAGAAGGAGAAAAGTAGGGCCGATTTTGTGCATAACAAAGGCTTTGAAGACTATTCAGATGAGGAAATGGGCAGGAAAGAATTGAGACCAGACAATCCACAATCTGATTCTCAGAGGTTTGTTGATCAAAAATTGGTTACGGTGCCATTTAACGAGTTGGCATTCAAAGATAGGAGCAAGTTGCTTGAAATAGTTACCAGCTTTGTCCGTATTCAAGTTCCTGATTCGACTTGTGCTCCACTATTTCCTTGTTTGAGGGGCAATGAAGATAGATTCCTTAAAGATGTAACTCATTTATCAGAGCGTCGAGCAACGCTAATTAAAATCCATCGGCTTAGTGGGGGCTGGGCATCTAATCATGAGGGACAGATTCCTCCTAGCCAGATAGATCTGAGTGAAGAAAATGGTGGCGATTCGTCGAGTGAGGAGTTTAAGCATGCTGCACTTCATGATTTCTTAAATTCGGGAGATAGAATTGAACTGACATTACATGCATCGACCATGGAGTTATCTTTTTACCATGCATGGCCGTACAGGTATGATAGTGAATCCATGTACCAACAGCCAGTGGCGTAGCCAGGATCGAAAGTTACGCTGGGTCGAAACTTGTCCATCGGAGTCGGGGTGGGCCAAATACTACGATTAACCAATTTTTAACTAGTTTTATAGTAAAAATACACAAAAAATTCCGCCTTTCCGCAAACTTGGGGCAGGCCGTAGCCAGGGTGAGCCCCCCCTTGGCTGGCCAAGAATATGCTGGTTTGTGGGGAGGAACTTTTGGCTGGCCTCCAGGGACGTGAACTGATGGTAAACCTGGAAAGGATTTGCTCTTTCTTGCTCTTTCTTACTGCGAAGAGTCACCCGGGAAAAGACTTCTGATAGCAACCAAAATATTAGAATTTTCTGGATATGCTCAACGTCCAAATGGTTCAGCTATGTTCACTGTAAATATCGATGAACCTTCAACTGAGTCATTCCCATGGACATCAGGTGCAGATTCACATCCTATTAAGGAAGCATATACTGGTGATGGTATTGCCGATGGTTATGGTTTTAGATATCCTGGATCAAAACCGGGCTCACTTTTTGTGTTTCGTGATGGAATGCTTGCTTTCCTCTGGAAGGAAACCAGTTCTGTCCTGACATTGCAGAGGCTTAACTTGGAAGAGCTTTTGAAGAAAGGTGAACGGGTGCCTGCTATTTCTCCAATTGACAACTTTTCTTATTTAACCAGGTCCTACGGGAATGTGTTTGGAGGCGATGATTAGACTTTGTTTAACACGATAACATCCTGATCATCACCAAGGTATGCAGCATTAATCTGACTGCTCTTATTCTGGAACTTGATCATGTGGGTAAATACAATCTTGTCCAAATTTTTTTCAGGCCTCATGTGTTGTCAATTATTCTTAGTATATAGATTACGGTTGCATATACTCTCATTGATTAGTTTAGAGTTTTATACAATGACTTGTCTTAGAGATATTCCATAGCTTTGTTAGAATGGTGTAATTATCATTGTAGAACAAAATTTGATCCACATGAGACTTGTTGTTTTGTTATTGCTTGGTTCCAGTGATTTGGCTGTTACTAGGACTAGCCTCAAGTTATCTTCTGCGGGCTTTTGTTAAGAAGGCTGGATAAGAGATGGAGTAGAATTTGTAGTAACCCGTTATGTCTTTAAGTTCTTGAAGGCTCAGTACTAGATCAATTTACGCTCGAAACTGCTTTGTTTGATGCTGACGCTGAATTGAAGTCAAAATTAGTATATTGTTAGTTTTTACTTTCTTCTGTATGCTGAAACTGTTAAATTGGGCAGGCTACTGCATTTGTCTGTTTCAAACCTTCACCACTTCGTTTTACCTTCTGTGTGTCTCCTGGATGCTGTAACTGTTTGCCTGGGTGGAAATAGTTAGAGTGTTACGTTCGACTACTGTGTTTATAATGGAAGATCGAAAACAATAAACAAAGATCATAAAAGAACGACGTTTTCTGAAGAGTTCCAGTTATTCAGGGCCTCAGGGGGAGGCGTCCCTCTCTGCAGTGGGAACCAGTTAAAAAATAAAGTATAAAGCGAATGAAGTAGTAAAACATAGAAAAAAAGCTTGGTATACGATATTGATATGCTATAACTCCCTCGGTTAACATTCAGCATCTTTCTCTCTATTAAGTCCTTTCTCTATTGATATGCCTTTACTGGTAAGCTTTCGTCGAACTGAATTTGCCTTTACTCTCAGGTGAAACCATTCATAGGGCGAGAATTAAGTTTAACGGCATTGCTTTGGTATCCATACACGAAGCTTGGAGTGGTAGAACTCGTCAGGTACCAGATGTTGTGTTCTTGTTTATGCATGGTGTGAAGTTGAGAAACAGGTTGAACTTTACATAGCTGTCCTTTGTAACTTTTTAAGGCATTTTATATTATTACGACAATGTAACAAGGTTGAATATCGTAGCAATATGATGCATATTCTCATTTCCGTGTAACCGTGTTCTATCAATTCAACTAATGTCACAAAGCCTACCTACATTTTACGAGACTATATTCGGCCATGGTTACAAGGCATTTGAACCCTTTTTATTGTCTATTAAGCATTGTATCGTGTTATTTCTAAGAAAAAGCTGCATCAGTATCAAAAAAAACTTTACGATTTGAATGGAAATGATTGTGGTATCATGTTGAATTTGTCCATATTGGACGGTATAAGATCATGAGAAGATATGGCGAGGATCATGATATAAGGCCCTGTTTGATAGGACTTATTTGCAGTGGTATTCAGATTAGTTCAGAATCATTCAGATCAGATCAGAGTCATTCAGATCAGATCAGAAATGTTCAAATTTCTATTAATGTATTTGGTCCATAACTGATACTAATTCGTTGAAATTCAATCAAAATTTCAACACATTCAGATCAGATCAGATCAGTTCAGAGTCATTCAAATCTGATCAGATCAGATCAAAATCATTCAGATCAAATCAGATCAGTTCAGAAAGATGCAGTCCTATCAAACGGGGCCTTAGTTATAATTAGTGAAAATAATGCTATGTTATTAACCTACAAATATTACCATATTAGGATAGAATATTATTATTTGGTTTCCTTGGTTATATCTCACCTTATGATCTTATTATATCCTCCATATAATGTTAACTCTTTTTTTGGGTGACATTTAGGTAGATTGTATACTTGGCTGTTTAATTTGTTGTTACGGCGTTTGGAGTGATTTGTTGAAGAAGAGTAAATTTAGATTGGGATATTAGATCATCAACTAATTGCTATGGCACAAGATATAGCATTTGGTGCTAGCTTGCTCGTCGATTTGCCCGATGATATTCTTGCTATAATTGGAAGTTCCCTTTCACCAGGTGACATATTCAATCTTAGTGTATGTTGCAGAAGTCTTAGTTTCATTGCGGTGCTTGAGAATCTTTGGCTTACTCAGTGTGAAGCGCTTGGAATTGTATCCTCCAGAGACCTTGTTGAGTGGCGAAGGGCGGTGTTATCTTACAAGTCCCTGTGTAGGTTTCTGTTTAGCGTGAAACCATTGCTCGGAACCCGGAGCTAGGAAATGTTGTTTATGTCATGCCTGGTTTTGCTTCTGTTATTGGATGCCGGATTATCTCACAAAACGTAGGGCCATTAGGCGTAAAGGATACTCCGATGTTGTGGGCTCTTGTCTTTGAGGTAATAAGCGATGATGATGGCGCACCTGCATTTGTTTTACATGGAAGGGCTAGGAACCAAAATTATATGTTTCCTGGTACTGTTACGCCAGTTGATAAGATGTGTAATGTGCTGTCGCTTGAAGTCTAGCCTAGGATGAAGAAAAGTAGCGCCGATTTTGTGCATTCAGATGTGGAAAAGGGTAGGAAAGTTTTGGGATTAGACAATCCGAAATCTGAGTTGCAGAGGTTTGTTGATCAGGCTTCAGTAACTGTGCCATTCAGCAAGTTGTCATATGGATGTAGGAGAAATTTGATTAGAATTGTTGCTACTGATGTTCGTATCCAAGTTTCTGATCAGACTTATGCCCCACTATTTCCTTGTCTGAGAAGTGATGGAGATAAATTCTGGAAAGATGTAGCTCACTTATCAGATCGCCGAGCTATGTTAATTAAAAGGCGTAAGCTTGGTAGGGGCTACATCGATTGGACATCCAATCGTGACCTGCAGATATGTCTGAGCGAAGAAAAGAAGATGCTAGATCGTTCAAGTGACAGAGATGATACTCGCAGTATTTGTTCAAAGTGGAAAAGGCTGGTTAACTATATTAAAGATAGGATCAGACAGTTGTTCAGGAGATTTAGTTCAATGAACAAGGGCAGTTCGTCTAGTGGGGAAGTTAAGCGTGCTGAGTATCATGATTTCTTAAGTTCAGGAGATACTATCGGACTGACATTACGTGCATCAACTAAGAAGTTTTCGTATTATGAAGCATGGCCGTGCATTGATCGTGATGTGTGTGGTCAGATTGCTCTGTACAAACTGCCCACCCCAGTACCGATATCTGGCCAAGAATACGCTGGTTTGTGGGGAGGAACATTTAGCTCTTCTGGAACTGAGGATAAATCTCGAAAGGCTTTGTTCTATCTTGTTCTGTCTTACTGCGAGGAGACACCAGGGAAAAGACTTCTTATAGCAACAAAAATATTACAAGGCACCAATAGTTATCATCATCTACATCCGAATGGTTCAGCTATGTTTATTGTGAACATTGACGAGCCTTCAACAGAATCATTCCCTTGGGATGCAGGTGCAGATTCACATCCTATAGCTGTTAAGCAAGCGTTTACAGGTGAAGGTATCGCCTCTGGTTATAGTTTTAGATATTATTCATCAAAACCTGGTTCGCTTTTTGTCCTTGAAGATGGAGCGCTTGTTTTCCTTTGGAAAGAAACCAGATCTGCCTTGACACTGCAGAGGTTGAACTTGGAAGAACGCTTGAAGAAAGGTTTACGGGTTCCTGTTCTTCATCCAATTGACAACTTTACACATTTCCCGCTTAAATGAGCTTTTAACGACATGGTAGCATCCTGATCAATTGATCATGAGCAAGGTACGCAGCATCAGTGTGTACTTTATTCTCTCTATGATGAACTTCTCTGAGTATCTGACTGGTCTTATTCAGGAACTTGCTCTTACATAAATACGATCTAGCTTGTCCTAGTTTTTTTCAGGCCTTATGTGATGTTCATCTTTGCACCAGCATATGTGTGTTTTACTTTGCTCAATTGCTTGCATTACTCGTATACAATACAATATTGATTCACTATAACTCCCCGTGGTTGTGTATCTGTCTCCGTATTGAGTACTAGCTATCCAAAAGCGTTAAAGTTTACTGGTTACCTTTCGTCTTACTGATTTTACGTCTTTTGCTTTACCTGTAGGAGATGTCATCATACTTCGTAGGATGAGTATCAAGTTTTACAGCATCGCTCTCTTCCCATACGCAGCATGCATAGAGCTTAAGAGTGGCGGAACTCATCAGATACCAAATGTTCATTCTTGTTTATACAGGTCATGAACTTCAGATTCAGGTTGAGAGACTTCACTTAGTTGTGCTCTGTAAGTTTTGAGGAATTTATGCTACTATTATGATCATGTAATAAGATTAATATCGTAGCAAGCTAGCAACTCAATGCATAATACTTTATTGAGTGTTCAAGGTTGTTTGCCTTCATTCTCTTTTAAATTTTTAACAAGGGTAAGAAAAATACACGAAAAGTTTTAGACTCACATGAACAATATTTAGTGGTCGATCATATTGAAAACTTGGAGACATTTGGTATTTTGGTTAACCAAAGTCATGTAAATTGAAAATTCATGCGATTTTCCGTTCTTACAAAATGGAGGACTGAATGGGTTACAAAACGCGATTACAAATGATTTTATGATTTCCGCGAAATAAAATTCCATGGAAGTTCTGAATTTCCGCGTGCAACCTACAACCGCTTAGTGTAAATTAGTTTCGAAACCTAATCGTGACTTCACGACAAGAAAACTCCACCTGTAAGACATTAACACCATTTTTTCCATTTTTGTGTACACTCTCATTTCCTCTGTTACTCTATAAGTGTAAAAACTTTCTCAACTCTTTATTTTTCACATAAATTCAATTGAATGTTTAGCGTTTACTTTGCTATGTAAAACTAAAGGGTTTTGCCAACCAAAGTTTCAATCTTTGATCAGGCTGCATTGTGTGCTGAAGATTACATCTTTTTCAGGTAATCGTATATATTACGCTTTTGAAATTTGCGGGTCTGGTTGATCATTACAGAAATGAGAAACCCTTTAGAAATCAAGAAATGTTGTAGTAGTATGTATTCTTGAACGTAATTTTTACTTGTTAGTCAGTGCTCATTCTATCTCTCTGTTGTTTGCCCAGATAAATTTACATGCAAAATTCAAAGAACTATTAGAAAATTCCACTAATTTGCTCAATTGCCCCATGTTTGCCGAATTGCACGAATAACATGTATTTTCTAGAACATAAATGGAAAAAACAAAATTAGGAAAGTAAAAGAAGTATAAAGAAAGACATTTTCATTATAAATAAGTATAATGATTATGGGTCATCTGTAAGCAGACTCTCTATGTTGTCGAATATATGGGTAACTTCCGTACAACCGATCCCCTTATGCCGAGAGCCTTTGACGCACTAGGGTTACGTTGTTGTTGTGGTTTTGAATCTTTTTATTTGATTGAATGGAAATGATTGTGGTAGATCGGTATGTTCAATTGTTCATATGTGTGTGTGTGTAACATTTAAACTTTTTTTGGGTGTTTAATTTGATTACAGCTTGGAGTTGAGGCAATCTTGTATTTTGGATCTTAGATCATCAACTAATTGTTAGGGCACTAGATGAAGACATTTGGTTCTAGCTTGCTCGTCGATTTGCCCGATGATATTCTTGTTATAATTGGAAAGTCCCTTACACCAAGGGACATTTTCAATCTTAGTGTATGTTGCAGAAGTCTTAGTGTCATTGCGGTGCTTGAGAATCTTTGGCAAACTCAGTGTGAAGCACTTGGGGTTGTATCCTCTAGAGACCTAGTTGAGTGGCGAAGGGCGGTTTTATCATACAAGTCCTTGTGTAGGTTTCTATTTAGCGTGAAGCCGTTGCTTGGACTTTGGGTTCACGAGAACCCGAGTCTAGGAAATGTTGTTTATGTCATGCCTGGTTTTGCTTCTGTTGTTGGATGCGGGATCATCCCACAATGTGTAGGCCCTTTAGGCATAGATCATAGTCCTATTTTGTGGGCTCCTGTCTTTGAGGTAATAAGCGATGATGATGGCACACCTGCATTTGTTTTACATGGAAGGGTTAAGGAGCAAGATTTTATATATCCAGGTACTTTTACGTCACTTGAGAAGATCCCGTCAACAGAAGGTAAAAAGAATTCTAGGTCAGTTGAGAAGATGTTTAATGTACTGTCGCTTGAGGTCGAGCATAGGATGGATAAAAGTAGAGCCGATTTTGTGGAAACGGGTAGGAAGATTTTGGGATTAAACATTCTAAAATCCAAGCCGCAGAGGTTTGTTGATCAGGCTTCAGTAACTGTGCCATTTAGCAAGTTGTCATTTGGATGTAAGATAAAGTTGTTTGAAATTGTTACTAAGTGTGTTTGTGTGCAAGTTTCTGATCGGACTTGTGCCCCACTATTTCCTTGTCTGAGAAGCGATGGAGATAAATTTTGGAAAGATGTAGCTCACTTATCAGAGCGCCGAGCATTGCTTAATACAGAAAAGAAGTTCCTGGATTGTTCAAGTGACTCCCGGCATGCCATCAGTGGTGCTGATACTCGCAATAATTGTGCAAGGAGGAAAACACTGGTTGACTGTGTTAAAGACAGCATCAGGAAGTTGTTCAGGAGATATAGCTCAAAGAAGGGCGACAGTTTTTCACACGGGGACTTTAAGTGTGCTGAACTTCATGATTTCTTAAGTTCAGGATATGCTATTGGACTGACATTACATGCATCAACCGTGGAGTTGTCTTCTAATCAAGCATGGCCGTGCACAGATGATAATCGGTTTGGTTCATTTTCTCTGTACAAGCTGGTTAATCAAGTACCGATATCTGGCCAAGAATATGCTGGTTTGTGGGGAGGAATTTTTAGCTCACCTGAAACTGAAGGTGAGTCTCAAAAGGCTTTGTCCTATCTTTTTCTTTCTTACTCTGAGAAGACACCAGGGAAAAGACTTCTTAGAGCAACCATAATATTACAAGGCAGCAATTCTCATGAACATCCGAGTGGTTCAGCTATGTTTACTGTGAATGTTGACGAACCTTCAACCGAGTCACTCCCTTGGGATGCAGGTGCATATTCTCATCCTATAGCTGTTAAGCAAGCATTTACAGGTATAGGTTTCGCCTGTACTTATACCTTTAGAAATCCTACATCAAGATATGGTTCGCTTTTTGCTCTTGAAGATGGAACGCTTGTTTTCCTCTGGAAGGAAACCAGAACTGCCTTGACATTGCAGAGGCTGAACTTGGAAGAGCTTTTGAAGAAAGGTGTACGGGTTCCTGCTCTTTCTCCACTTAACAATTTTTCATATTTATCGAATGGCTTCCATGCACATGGACGATTGTAAATATTGTCGAACATGATAGCATCCTGATCGTGACTAAGGTATGCAGCATCAATCTATGTTTATCTCTCTCTCTATGATGATCATCTGACTGATCTTTTTCAGGTACTTGCTCTTATATAAATATGCAATCTTATCCGAGCTTTATTCAGGTCGTATGTATTGTTCATCTTTGTACCGTATTTAGTGCTATCTAAAAGCGTACAATTCTCATATTAGCTACTCCATTATGTTACCTGTGACTTTATTTTAGATACTGTGATTGTTGCCTCAAGTTTGCTGCTTCCCTTTGCCAAAACTGTAACCACATAGTAAGACTGTTAGTGGGGGAATCTTGTTACTGTAAGTCATTATTATGAATTTGCATTGAATTATTGACCGTAATAGCGTAATGTTTACTGTTCCTGACTCGAGCCCTAATTCACATACCAAATGATGTCAAACAGGCATTTCTTGCTGTTAGTACTCTTATTGTGTGCTTTGGAAGACCTGAATTTCTGAGGAAGTCTGTATCGATCTATCTCAAACTTTTTTTCGTGAAAATTGGAAATGTAGCTCTGACTTAAAGCCGAGAGGGTACTGCTGCTAACCAATTAAGTTGAAATTGCAGCATATGGTTGCTTCTATTCTATCAGATTACATACTCCTTATTTGTGCATGCTATGTGGCCTGGCCTGCTATGTCCTTGAGCTTTTGAAGGCTCAGAACTGCAGCAATTTACGCTTTATTTGCTTTGTTTCAATGTGGATGCTGAACTACTGCTGTTAACAAATTAAGTTGAAATTGGAGCATGTGTTGCTTCTGTTTTACAGTATCAGATTATTTCTGTGCTTTGTTTCAATCCGTATGGTGGAACTATAACATGGGTGGACATAGATTACTGCATACTCTATTTTACTGATAAACCTTCACCTTACCGATTATCTTGCGCCTTTTGCTTCACCTACAGGAGAAAATATCCGTAGAGCGAGAAATGGACTTAGTTTCGTACAAATTTTTGCGATAGAAAATTTAGACGACTATAACAAATCGTACTTTAAACTATGAGTACGTATATTTATCGAATTTCGACAACTGAAAATTGTTACGCAAATTTTCTTAATCACATAAACAAACTCCTCCTTTTAACTTGTTTCAAAACCAAATCGCGAGTCACAAACTCACAACAGATAACTTTTACTGATAAAAACGATGCTCTCCTCAATTGAAGTTTGTAAGTATGTAACCCCTAGCAAGTTAAGTGTCAAATTGGTCCTCGAACTTTGCCTTGACGGTGAAATTGGGGACCCGTAACTTTTGTTGTAAAAAATGGGAATTCACCCCAATTTCCCATCCAATTGTTAACCCCGTTAGCCCTCCCCCATAGCTCTTTCTCTCTCTTCTCTCCTCTTTTTTCCACCTTCATCCCTTCAACACTTCTCTACACAAGATTCTTTTTTTGTCTCCCCTCCATCTTCATCATATTTACCATTACAAAATTAAATTCCTCCACGTTCATTGAAAATTGTTACCACAACCCAGAAATTTCATGGGCAGCAAAAACCCCATCAATATATTTTAATTAAGTATCAAATCCCTAAAATCA
>JBBYHQ010000018.1:4502934-4518841 GCA_038382645.1 Spergularia azorica
AATAGAATTTTCTGATTAATCGGAAAAAATAGCAAAAAACGTAGGCTCATGAAAATAGTCAGCTTTATATATATGTATTTATTTATTTATTTATTATTTATTGATTGATTGATTGATTGATATAGATTGATATAGATTGATTTTAATAATTTGATAATATATACACTAAATTTACTCCATTATCTTCTTTAATTTCATGTTCTTCCTTGTTGTTAGTTGATTATTTTATATTATTGATTTTTGTAATTTTATTGGAGTCTAAAGCAAAGCAACGAGGATGTCATTTTCTTTGTATTTTTCTATTTTGAGGTATTGCCTTATCATGAAATGTAAAGGCGAGAAGCTACATGGTCAATCAATTATCTCTAGTGGTTTCGGCCAATACTGTTGGAGAAGTGGTTTTGAGTGACAAACCGGTTTTGTGTTGTTGGTCGAGTTGTTAAAGTATAGAACTATTGATTATCGGTATGGTTAGAAAAAATTTCTAATCATTAATTATTACGAGTATGTGATTCGAATTGTATCTAGTAATAAGCCATTTAAATTACTTTATTGGATAAGATTTTCTAACGACTTTTAACCAAAAAATAAATACAGTGTCTGGTTGAATCTAATACGATCATAAATCTCGTAATAAAAGCAATAATAAGCAATCATTTTGCACATATATATCGTTCACCTTCATTAATTATTATTGGAAACAGAAAAACAAAGTTTGTCTCACAAAATAAAATGAGAATTACACAAAAATAATATAAGCTCAGGCATGGTTACGACTTGTAAATTAAATGTCAATTTAAAGTTGCAACCATCCCCTCACGGCCTATCTTCACCTTGAGCCCTTCGGGCTTAAGATGGATATGACGTGCTAGTAGAGCGTAATTTGCTCATCGCGTCGTCACTGGCATGCATCACATCGATCACCCGACTCCCGCTGGAGAGCTTTGTTGTCCTACTCGTGATCTAACTTGACTGAATCCGAACTAAATAGAAGGTACGAACACAAATAACGTAAATCTAATAGACCGTCTCGATGCAAAAAAATTATTCCATCGGTTAAGCTCGCGCTCGTTGAGAAAGGCTTCAAAATTGCGCTTTGACGACGCAGTATAGTGACCGGCCTTTGAGTCAGCTACTCAGCTTAGCTTGAGCTGAATTGGGTCGTATGTGTCATATGCTGAGCTGCTAGACGCTCCTCCATTCCCGCCAGTCTCTTCATCTCTTGCTCCTGATGGCGCAGCGACCTGAAAATAATTATGGATATGTCACGAGTATGTAAGTAAAATTTATGCTACGAGCAAGTTTCTTTATTTCAATGCATAAACATCGAGGAACGTATTGTGCCACTATATAGAACGAGAGAGCAAAAATCGAACTTTAGACATGATGCATAGTACATACTCCATATGCATTACTGCCTAGCCAGTACCTCTATCTTAACCATTAATAGTGAAGACTTCGTCGGTTATTAAAAAATTTGCATGCATCAAGCCGTATATAACACTAATATGAATCGTGATAAAGCTTAACGATTTTAGTGATACTATTGAACACAAGGGCTCAACTCTTAACCTTCTTTTGCAAGTCCACAATTTCTTGATGCATTTGATTAATCTTCTTGTGCAGCTCCATGTTCTCTTGGTGCATGCTAATTTCCTGTAGTTGACGTAACAAGTTTTCTCATCAACTGCATGCAAACGTATAATTGAAATGAGTACGGTTAATTAATTATGTGTGACATACCGATTTATTGAGCTCGTGTATCTTCTCCCTGAAAACTTCTTCCTACAAAATCAAACAATAATCCATCAAAATTATCTTTGGATCTTAAATTAATATAACCCATAATTTCTATTGGATTGCAACATAAGCGTTAACATCACATATTCAAACTAAGCATTGTTTCACCTTCCTTACACGGACTGATTTCGAGCCGTGGTCCAGCTGGTTCTCCAGGTTTTCCAGCTGATCAAAGCTCAACTCCACAAGCTCTTCTCCTAACAATTGCCTGCAAATTTAGGGATCAAGGGTTTGCAATTTTATATAAATTTGTTTCATCTTTTTCGTATCACCACGCAAAATCCATACATGGTCGATGAAAAATAGGCCCAGATCAAAACCTAATGTACCCGATCCGATCCCAAAATACCAATTAGCTAAGCTAGCTGACATATGCATTTGTCTCTGATCACGACATTGTTTAATGTAGTAGTACATGCTTGCATTCTTATGTGTCCTTCAAATTGTTCTCATGCTACGCTTCACCATCTTCATCAAATCCCTGCCTGAGCTTGAGCCAGCTAAACTTTGTTTGTTGCTTGTGGTATGTATGAGTTTGGCTGGCTGCAATGGAGAACATAATAATTTGTCTCTTCATATACACCACCATCATTTCATATCTCAAAGATCTAATCTAATTTAGTTTTCCAAAAACAGCTTAATCCCCTTGATCTGTAGGCCGAACCTCAATAAATCTAGCTATGATAACTAAATCCTTAGGTTGAAGACTATATGAAAAGACGACTATGTATGAAGAAAATGCTAAATCATGTATATAATTTAATTTGCTTATGTGTTGTGCTCCCTAGTTCCCTTAATACCTTGTTTGTAAAGATAAGAAAAGAAAAAAAAATATCATACTCATTAATCTGGTATTATTGTTTCATGGGGTAGTCTGTAATACCCGGCCTGAAATGTACTTTTAAGCAAATTTTTACATTGATACACAGATCCCATACAACATGTACTTCTTCGTTCTTTTAAATTTGTTGATGTCTTGAAATCAAACGTTAACAACGTTAGAATACGATCAACAGCAAGAATAGGGTCAGAAAATAGGCCGGTAGTTGTAATCACATGTCAAAAAAACATATAGTACAAATCTTGGTTGAACACACATGCATACAATATATGAGGGTTGAAATGTGTAATTGCCTAGTAATCAAACAAGTGAATCTATTTGCTATATCGAGTAAACGATAAATGAAAGGGAGAGTATGCATTAAAGCATTATCTACAACCTCTCACGAGCAAATATATAATAAAACAATTTATTAATAGAATCTTGATCGATATCATATAATCGTACTTCTAGCTGAGATGATCCTCTTAATACAATTACCTGCTAACTTAGCATTGGTGAATGGTGATTGCATCCATTTTATCATCATGACGATTGTACGTACCGGTAACGCCCTATATTTCATGTTAAGCGACATAAAATACTAAAAATAACAATATACAGTATGTTTCATATCTTTGGGGTTACTACTTTCATATACATTCTTACTTTTTTTATGCCAATGTTGGTGACTGGAGATCTCCTGTAAATCCAAATACATGACATAATATTGTAAGACCACTAACTACTAAGCTCGTCGAATAAAGAATTAAAAAAAAAAATCATCTCTCTTTCTCCTGAGTTCTTAAATAAAAACCGAGTTCTTGTTCAGTTTTTATTTAGTTACTTCCACAATGAAAGTAAATTTTTATTTTTATTTAAAAACTCAAGGTAGAAAAATTACCAACGTATATATGCTCTAAGTACCTTTAATAGAGTAAGTCGTATTTGTTAGGTATTGAAAGGTGCCAAATATGTTGGCCCTTGTATTTTCACTTTGACCCATTTCGAGTGAAGTCAAACCCATATATAATATTTTATTATATTGGGCTTGTAATGGTCAAAGGAAGGCTCTTACCTTGGGCTTGCCGAGGAAGCCCAGAGATGAAGGTGCTTGTTGAAGTCAGGTGCAGCAGCAGCAAATAAAACACAGAGAAAGGCAGTTTAAGTTGGAAGATCTTGAGGAGGTATGATCGAAACAGCACAATCGTATACTAAAAAACAAGGAAAAAAGGTGAGGACATCACCCTTGACCCTACCATTTTTCCCTGTCTATTAGTATGCATGGTGCATAGCACCGCGCATGTCTTATCATTCCTTAGATCTTCATACATGGCGCATTGCTAGTTGCACCATTTTCTGTATACACATGCAGACAATTTTAAGCAAGTTTATATACATGCCATATGCCAAATCATAAATAAATACTTCAGAATTAAATCACGAAATTGAAGCAAGTCTTGAGTAAATAAAAGACATTTTTGTATTGTTACCGCGGCCAGGCCAGTATGAAAAACTGGCTTTACCTGTTGCTCTTTCTCAGGTCTTCCACTTGTTGCCTTAAACCCTCTGCTTCAACCTTCCACAACTGGGAAAATTCCATGTCGAAGCATACATGTACATTAGACGACCTTAAATAATTCAAATCGGAGCAAGGTAAGGTTATAGCTAAACGCGCTAGCTTCTTATAAATGGGCCGGGGCGACGTTCACTACCTCTAGAAGTCCATACACGTCTTTGTATTCTATTCCGAAATATATATATGTCTAACATTAATGTTTTCTTCTGGGTCAAAAAAAAAAAAAAAAAAAACATTAATGTTTTCTTTCTACAACAGTTTCAGAACTATAATGCTCACTTTTACAACTAAAACTATTGTCAAGATATCAGGATTAATTAAGCACGAAATAAAACATTTTGATGAAATAATCTGTATGTATTATTACTAGGTGATCGATGCCTTATAATATTCACTTTCGAAATCCCAGATCTGTCATGCATGTCGAATTGTCGATGATGTCGACATACTAACGTAATGTGTATTTAAAATTGATGGTCCTATAATAATAAAATGCTAGAAATTTTATAGGCCACATTGTTTAGCTTAGCTTGGCTTGTTCTTGACAACTTAATTATTTAGCTGCTAACTAGCTGAGAATATAAATGTCAGACCTGAGCTTCAGAAGTGGGGTTTAGGACTTGATTATCCTCATTCGCTTTGTAGTATCTCTCCAACAATGCTTGCATGCTGAAACATTTCACCAAAAGCTTCAGTACATCGAATATCAATCGATTGATCGATATAATTTGTTGCGAATAATATACGTTTATATGTAATTATTAATAAACTGTATTCTTAATGGTCGTCATATATACATTTGTTTGACATTAGACGGAATGCTGGTGAATTACAATCTAGATATGAGGGCAGATTGCCTCTTTGACGCCGAGGGTAAATCTAGACATCTAGTGCATCGCAAGGTGTTGATATTGCAATTCTAACTGTTGAGGATGCCAAGAGTTCTAATTTTTCCAACCCTAGATTACCCCCAAAATATCGTAGGTAGATCAACAATTAAAACTTTCGACATTATATTTCTACAACTCAAATCCCAAATTCCCTGAATTTTCCGTTCCTATAAAATAAAGTCAAGTTGACCTAATCTACTCCCCTTTGTACTACATTCTCACATTATTGCCAATAAGTTGCCAATTCAACCAATAATCCAACATGCACAACTGGCATCGGCATGGATTGGAAAAAGAATTTTTGTATACCAAACTGATGATATCCGATCCCTTTTTTATGTATACCGTACCAAACGGACCATATCATTAAGACAAAATGATATCCGATTATCCCTAATTATTTGATTATGGATCATACTCCGTATATGATAATGCATGCAAGATAGAACAAATATATGAATCATTCTTATAGACCAAAAACGATGAACGACGTACATTCGCTCTTTCCGTTTCACTCAATTCATGATTAAGTTTATTAGCTTGAATACAGACGTACGGTTCCTCTAATGTATCGAATCAAAATAAAGAATAGTTCGAAACGGTTTTCGTGCTTATTATTGAATAAGACTCCATTTCGTTTGTTGTGCAGGCTTTTATGTAAGGGGACAATGGAGGTAACTTGGCAATGCTTATACCATGGAGCACAAGGAGCATAGTAGTCCTCCTCACAATAGATGGATGGGGACCATATATTAAAAAAAATGAAAAATCATTTTAAGTATGGTCTCCACTCCTTTATTGTGAGAAGGATCACCATACTCCTTGAAGCATGGTATAATTTGCGGTAACCTGGCTTGAAATACATCATGTACTTGCACTAAAGAATTATGACTTAATAAAGTAAGACGAGTTGAAGAAAGAGATGAGAGAGAACAGCGCATCGCACAGACTCTTAAATCTTAAACAACAAGAAAGAGATTGGAACAAGTGAAGCTTTGTCCATTATCATGTGATTTTATCATTGTTCAATTCACTGTATATGTTCAGCGTTCATGTTCAGTGCACCCTTTAATTTAACAACAAGAAAGAGATTGGCCGAATTTGAAATGAATAAAATTAAAATACGTTAACACACAAAGTAAAGACAGAAAATTTGATTCTTTTTTATCAAAATTTGGAAGGAAAAGAAAAAAAGTGTCACTATTTTCGCGTAAGCGTAACTTAATAATCTTGTAAATTGTAAGAAAGATCGATTCATAGTAGTTCTTCATATTTCTATATCTACAAGAATTTAAGATAGCTATTTTATTCGTGTTGTTTTCATGCGATATTGAACATTATTGTTGATTAGTGATTACCCAATAATATTACCATAGTTTATTATTTTTTTTGTCTATATTCATGTATCTTTCTAGCTAGCTAGATTAATTACTTCTCACAACTTGAGTTTAGGTGTTTTCAATTTTTCATACAACTAGTCTTTACACCGTGGTACGCACGGTTTTCATTGATTAGCATGTTTGATTTTATTCGTAAAATAGTAAAATAGAGGTTTTACCATATTAGTCATCGACGTCTACTATATTCTCTGAACAGCATAATACTAAGTCTCTAACTTCCCTCTCCACTTTATTGTTATTTCAATATTTATTCTCACCAAAATTTTGAACGATATCATATACCACTATTATATCAATCACCCCTAAATTATTTTAATTTTTATGTACGTATATTTATTTAGAACCACAACATTAATGTCCTTTATATATAATTATGTTAATAAAAGCATCAACAAAAACAATTGGCATAGTGGTTGATGTGTTTCAATTTCACACGGAGGTCACGGGTTCAAGTCTTTGCAGTCTCATTTTTGCGGTGGATTTGTTTATGTCGCTAATGAGGTGGATTAGCATGTTTGACTGTCACCTATGTGGCACGTGAGGTGGAGGATGACGTGTCGCGCCCACACGGTTTTCATCCAACTTTATATATATATATATATATAAAATTGTATCAGGTCAGAAGTAAAGTTGCTCCGTAACTTCAATAACTATAGCACATAACTCCAATAACTTAACAACTCTAACTTAACAATATTTAACTAAAATAAGTAATTTAAACTTAACTCCAATAATTTCAATAACTAAAACACGTTTTTTTAATATAACTCCAATAACTACAACACGTAACTATAATAACTCCAATAACTATAAAACACGTAACCACGACTTAACTCCAATAACTTTGATAACTTTAATAATTTTAAGAACTCCAATAACTTTAATAAAAAAAATAAAAAAAAAAAACAGAAAATTGAAATTAAAAAAAAAAACAGAAAAATAAACCACATTTATTTTTCTCTCTCCTCCCATACCCACCCACCCACCCACAACCACCACCACCACGAACCACCTAACCACCGCCGGCCACCAGCACCTACCACCACCAATCGACGCGCGCCGCTCTGGCGACCCCAAGGCGGCATCCCTGAGCCCGCACCATCTCCTCCATCCTCCTTCACGTCCCTTTTTTCTCATTTTCTCTCTCCTCTCACACTCCCTTCCCCAGCCTTTATCGTCGGCCATCGCCGCCCATAAACCCTCCCCCGGCCCTCCCCCTACGCCGCCGACCATACACACCACCATCATCGCCTAAAATAAGGGATTGCAAGGGAGATGAAAAGAAGGGAGGGGATATTAGAGGATAAGGAAGCGGCGGCGGCGTGTGGGAACAGCCTAGGGTGGGTCGGGGTAGAGAGGCGATCACGGTGGCTGGTCGGGGTCATCAATGGTGGTGGTCGGCGACGTTCGCCGGCGGGGATGAGGTGGTCGGGTGGGGTGAGGGGGGGTTGGGGGAGGGGAGAGAAAAAGGAATGAGAATGGGTGTTTTTTTTTTGTTTTTTGGTTTTGTTTTTGGGTTTAATCTTGACCATTGATCTTGTGTAAATGTGTGACTCAGATTCATTCTGACCTTCTGACATAAATTTACTTCTGACTCAGATTATTTCAACTTATTAGACTTAGATCTCGTTACAATTATTTGATTTTATTTTGACCAACGTCAAATTAATTACTTAACCAACTAAGAGAAAATCTTTCGAAGATTAGTATAATAATGTTTAATAACTTTTATTTACACAAAAGAAAACACAAACTTAAAATTAAAAGACAAAAAAAACTTACCAATGACTTGAAAATTCATAAACCTTGTTAGTGCTAGAGAAGATTATGATTCCAATCTCAGCATCACAGAGGACTGAAAGCTCCTTAGCCTTCTTGAACAAGCCTTTTCTTCTCTTTGTGAATGTCACTTGTCTGCTTGTTAAATTGTCGATCCTCTCGATCGAGATCTTCCCCCTTCCCATTTTTAATCTAAAAGTCGTGTTTGACGCAACCAATAAACGTTTCGCGATTCAACGATTAATGAAAACCTCTTTTCTGATAATGAACTTTTTATAGCTAGCTAGCATATAGGATTTAATCAGCTGAAAATGGTAATAATAATGTGTTTGAGACGACAAAAAAAACTTACAAGTCAAACACTGATGAAACAGCAAATAGTATACAAGTTGATTAGTTGAATAACTATCTTTATAATCAATTCATTATTATTAAAATTACTTAATTAGTATAGCGATCTATGATGATAAAATTGCGAGATTAAATTAGATAAATAGCGCGTAAAATAGCTTACAAAGAGAAAATAAATATGCATGGAAGAAAAAATGTACCTGAGAACTTGAGAAGTGTTGGTTAAATGAAGAAAGAAGAGGGTTTGCTTGGCTCTATGAAAGAAATGGCCGGTTTCTGAATGTCTTTTATTTGGTGTTTAAAAATTGAGGGTTTTGGGGAAGTCCAAGTCCAACTTTAATTTAAAATTGTTTTATTTGTTTTCCTTCTATCCATTAAAATAATGATTTACTTTATTTCTTACAATAGGAGTAGTCCGTATCCCGTATAGATCACGTACTTTATACAGTATAGTTGAGGCATGAGAATCCCTTAAGTTTGAAGACAATAATGTGGGCTTAGCTTTTGAAACATTATTAGACGTGTTTTCTTGCATAATAATGTCACTATGTTTCTTTAATCGTACCCCGTATTATTATGATAAACTAAAGAGACCAAAAATACTATTGGGCGATATACATAAATGACGAGCTTAATTATTAGTTATTTTCTTCCAGGATGTTACTTAAGTAGTGACAAATAAGGTGACAAGCTAAGACATATTGATAGGTAATTAAGGATTAGCTTCAAATATCGTCAAAACGGTTTTGATATTTACCCAATGGACATTTTGTTACTTATATAGAGCTTTCAAATTTCACCCTTAGCTTCGTCATGTATATTGATCTCAATAACATTTTTTTCAAAAAAAAAAAAACGTTAGATCAAGCGAACTATACCGTGCCTTAATTATTAGCCACAATCTCGGCTTCTTGAGAGCTAAGTAGTTGAAGCAACCGATTAATTTGAGTCTTCTAGTTAGCTAGTATATAAATAACTAATTAGAGTATTTTTATGTAACATGTATATAAAATCAAGATGTAGTACGATTAATTGCGTACATTGGCATGATATCAAAAGCCGGATATAATAGATGATCGAGTAGCTAGCTGTAATAGAAAAAACCACGTACATGAATTGTATCATGCTCAGCACAATAAGCCATCACCTGCAAAGATTCGATCTAAAACTAGAATAATTTAAATGAAAAAATATGGAAAGTGTCAGATATTAAAAGATACGAGTAGGTTAGAATACTTATGCTTTTCTTTTTGAAGGTAGGAGGAGCTTATTAAGTTAGACTTATTTCGAATTAAACTAATTTAGTTTTATGTGCTACATTCATGGAGGAGGGGGGTCGTAGTATTTGGGCTTAAACTTATATGACAACTAATAAACATAAAGTGAGGATCTCCTTGGTAGCCTAGTGGTGAAGGCAATGTCCTTCCACCTCGGAGACCAGGGATCGATCCTCGCCTCCATTGGATGAGTGATCCCCTTACCTCCCCCCCCCTCTTTCCCATGGGTTTGGGCCTGATCTCCAGTTGGGCTTATTCCTGGCAGTAGGAAGCCCAAACTGGAGGTCCCAACTTACCTTTACAAAAAAAAAAAAAAAAACTAATAATGTCAAGTTTCAAGTCTCGGATAAAATGATGAGATAGGATCATAATAGATGGTGAAATTCGCTACCAATAATTCCTGGATATTGGCTAACTGGCTATTTCTACTCCATTCTTTCCCGATCTTTTTTTGGACGTAGGGAAAATAAAAGAACTTCTCAATTTTTTTTTTCTAAAAAAAAAGTTCTGAAACGGTGCTTTACGTCCCTTTTTCAAAAAAAAAAAAAAAACAAAAAAATGAATAATCATGCCAACGAACTCTAACCAACATCATGATTCATGATCAGTGTTCTCTTTAAGCAATAAGCACCATGTAGTCCAAATTTTAGTTCCATATGGCCGCATACAAACACTCTTTTGTTACCATTGCATTCGCAATTGCTTAACACTAAATTTCTAATTAAATTTGGTCGGTCGAGTCTTCTATGAGCAGAACTAAATATCGATTAGCTAATTGCCTAATCTAATTGATGAAGTATGTGATAAGTACAAACATCTTAGGGAAAAAAAAAATATGGTCAAAAAATGGAACGTTGAGTATTATTGGAGTTAGCCAGATAGACAAATCACAAATCAGATGCGATGTCTCATGTCTCCAACTTCCGAATCCGACGACTTTTAAGCCCGTTTCGACCCGTCAAAAGTTAGAAACGTTTCGGCAACGTCATCGTAATATATACCGTATAGTATACAGCTGCATCAGCTGGTTTTGTTGGCTTTTGTCGGAAAATGAAGTATCGGTTTAAATTACCGAAGTCCGATCCAATTAGACGCGCACGTCGATGCAATATTTACGCGATTTCTGATGATATGATAACTTGCGCCACTTATCAAAGCACTCCTCGTACTAGGAATCTTAGGACTAAATCAAAGTTATAACTTATACGTAAGTCAACTTGTTGACTACGGATAGGAGTACTTCATACCCTTCATGGCTTCATATGCTTAAGTTTCAAGAATGTAGTTATTTCGTGCCCATAAATGTAACGTGTTTCGAGATATTATAATTCTAATTAACTTGTCGACAATAATGAGATTCAAAGATACTCCCTCCGATTAACCCACTATGCAATTTTTTTTAAACTTTGATTAACCGATTAACGTGTACATCCTCCTCAACACGGGGGTATTTTGGGTATGGGGTGTTTAAAGGGGGACGGAGGGAGTATGGGCACTTGGCTTATTGATCGCAAAGCAGTGTACGTTTATTCCATACACACATAGAGTGACAAGAGAAATAATGTTAAACTGGTGGTATAAACACTTATAGTGGGGAATAATTTGTAATCGTATGAGCATACCATACTTGTTTAAGAACTAATATCGTGTATTTCCTCTGGCCACTCCATACTAAACAGTGAAACAATACCTTGTAATAAGTAATACGAGTAATATGTGTTTCAATGTAATGAGTGAGATAGCAACGATAAATTTGGACAAAGCAAAATAAATATGAGCGATTTGTTTAGAAAGCATGCATAGAACTTTTGCTTAGTTTCAACGTTCATAATTCGATACATTCGTAATAATTATATGCTTGAAACTCACTCAAATTTCTTTAATTTGAATTGATAATGTTTAGTAGGTATTAAAGAGAACAAAATTTGATGGTGGGATCATGGTCAACTAGCTAGTGGCCGCATATAAGGTACTCCCTCCGTTCCGATGAATACTTGGATTATTCTATTTTGGGTTGTTTCGTTCATTTCTTGGTCTTTCCTTATTTAGGGGGTTTGGTATTTGTAAAGTTACTACAATGCCCTCAAGTTGCCCCACCTCTACACACTTTTTATCGGTTTTGTGGGTATTTTCTATTTCTCTCTCCTCTCCCCCACATTTACCCCACCATATATTGGTTTTTGTTCCAAAAGCAAAGTCCAACATCTCATTGGAACAACATCTCATTGAAACGGAGGGAGTACACAAGTACTAAAGTGACAGACTGGTTATACGGATGAAAGCAAATTAAAGTATTTTGTTTGGGAAACCAAGCAACCATATCATGCATAAACTTTGTCATTTGCGTTGATATTTCCGCAATGACTATTTAAATTGGTGATCGTACTAAGAAGTAAGAACAACAATAATAAATTGTACTCGTAGCAATTAGAAATAGATCGTTCACACCAGGGACGGAGCCAGGAATGAAAGTTGAGGGGGGCTCGTTATTTCATACTGTGTATACCAATACATGTTTTAATTTGTTTGAATCTATGTGATTAAAATAAATTTATATAGTTCATATAATATGATGAATAAACTGTGAAGGGAAAACGTTATTACATATAAATGACAAATATTACGCTTGTTACGAAAGAAAAATAAGAAAAATCCCTTGCGAGGGGCAAAAAGAAAAAATCAAAGGTAGACTGATTTGAAGGAGTATGTCCTTCGATCAAGTCGTCAAATAGTTTGGTAATTAATTACGGACTGAATTAATTCAATTACTTTTAGGTAATCATAATGTTTAGGCTAAAAACCTCTTATGATTTGTTGATCGTTGATTAGCTGCTAAATGTAATTGGACCTATTGGGTCACATACACTAAGTGTGGATCAACTTAATCAGTCTTTCTATATTTATGAAAATACTAATGAAATAGTATTTTGCATATATGGACTTTCCTAATTAGATTAGACAAAGTATCTTAGAGGTTTCCTAATTATGTACGGAGTTTAGGAAATATATGAGTATATATATTTACCTTGGGTAAAACTTTTAATAACATCGGATTATCTCAGAGATAATTAATGAATTGGAGAGAAACCTAAAGTGAGCCCTACGAGGGTCGATGTAGACTGATGAGCATGGAAGAATAGTTCGTTCCATTTTGGTAGCCGACAAGCTCCTAAGAATCTGACCCAGCTGTGTCACCTGTGTGGATACTGGTAGAGGGGCAACACTTGAGGTCCTGATCTCCTGATTAATTAGAACTTATATGGGAATTCACGCTACAAGAGGTATGTTAATATGTGCACATTCATGTTAATACATGTGAGAGATGTTGGACTGTTTTGATAGTTTTTCCGCAATTAGAATTATCAAAACCTAACATGATTTAGACTCATTAGAGCACATATGCCGATGCATCAGAGTGTACAAGGCAGGATAAAACGAGAGGGAAAATAACAAAAATAAATGAAAAAAGGGGAAGAGAAAGAAAATGTTGGCAGAATGAAGGCAACAGGATTCGAACCTCTACCATGCGCGAAGTGCAAATGTACTCAAACAACTAGAGCAAGGTTCATTTTCAGCAATAACAAGCAAACATAAACTATATCTATTTGAATGCTGAGGGGGGCTGGGGCCCCTGTAGGCCCCAACATAGCTCCGTCCCTGGTTCACACCTTGATATACCAGAAACAAACTTAAGCATATACTCGTATTGTCGTATTATATATATGGTAGATATATATGGCCAGGTCAATTACCACTATGACCATTTCTTAACTCATGTTATTGCCTATTAATGGTGACCTGACGTGTCTAGATCAATTGATAAGCTAACGAGGGTTCCTCATATATCTACCTTATTATCTAGTATAAATTTTGTATCTTGAACCTTTGAGAATGCAATCCAAGGTTAAAACTCAAAGAAAAAGAGTAATGACGTCGCTCTTTAAACTTATTATCGGCACATAAAAATTTTATGAATGCAAATATTATGTCGAAACATTTTAAATACGAGTATCGAGTACGTATTAGTAATCAAGATTCAAGAGTGGAACAAATCTCTCGTTAATTTATTAAGTCTAAAATTGTAATTAGTATTGTAGAAGGAAGAAGACTGCGCCAGTTATCGCTGTACCGACCACATGTATATTTTAGTTCTCATTTGGATAGACAGGGGGGGGGGGAGAATCGTCGAGATATACGCCTCACTATTGGTTGTCTGCCAAGATTTTAAAATTAATTTGAGCATAGTGTACTCACAGTCTCACATGGAGAATTGGAGATAACAATTTGAGTACGACTACTCCTTAATAACTCTCGCAAGTAATTGATCTCGTAAATTCTAACTCTTTGTTTGATGTCGTTGTTCTTAATTAGCTAGTATTAGTTTGGTTGCTTATTATATACATTCAACACATAGTGTCTTCACATCTTATAAAGTATGATAGTGAATTGTTTCATGTTATTTATTTGGAAGGTTTCCCTACTTCGTCTTACTCATTCTTTTGAATGGGGGGGTGGTTGTTAAGGATAGAAATAAGTGGAGTACATTGGTTAGTCCAACAAATAAAAATCAAACTATACTAGGTCATTTGTTTTGGAAAATTTGCAGAAATGGGGTAATATTTGATGTGTGAGTAATTACCTGTATGATAGTATAACTTAAAAAGTGACTCCGTATAAACCAAGAATAGATAGACCTAGTTCAAGTCTCAAACATTTTCAAAAGTGTCCCATTCTATTTTCATTTTTGATTGTTTCTAATTCATCAAAAGTAGTATGTAAATGATGAAGATCACTTGGAGTGATCAACGGTACGAAAAGACAAAGTTAGGTTAGTCTATAATAAACAACCGTACTATAAGCGTGTTTTTAAAGATAATTTCAATCAGATACTGACAAAACAGTTGTTACATTTTATTAACAATTGTTTGAAAAACCAGTCCATTCTGACAGCGTCTGATACTATTATATTAAAAATGTAGCTAGTTTTTATTGGTGGATGTGAAAAGGGACATGACCATATGTTTTCCAATGACTTTGTATATCACTTGGTAAAAATAAAGGTGAGGATATGATGTAAGTGCTTTGAGGGACAATTATGGGTAATTTTGTACTTCTTGTTAATATTGTCATAGCAATTGTGGTGTTTCTAACTATACTTGGGTGTTACATGTACGACCATGAACAATAATACTAACCACATTTCTTGAAATATAATTTAAGTAATTACTACTACTCGTATGTTAGATAGAAACAAAAAAGGTAGTACATCTATTAAAGAAATGCTGTTTCTTGTACCCGAAAATCGTTCAATGGTCTTTATATTGGGCCGGGATGTAGCCAGGGCCAGGTGGTCAATTACTAGGCCCAATTCAAAAACGAGCCAAGTGACATCAAAGAATAATGTGTGAGTGTGTGACCTTCTGTCGCCTAGTAAAATGTTGGTATGCTACTCATTTCGTTTAATGAATTGTTAGCGTTTTTAGACCTTCATCCAGGGTTATACTTTCACTATCAATAGTAATAACTCAAAATACGTACTACCTCCATTTCATTAGATTCTTTACGTTTTATTTGAATATGTGAGAGGAATTCAAACAAAACGTATAGAACCTAAGGAAACGAAGGGGTAGTAACCTAAAAAATGTTGATGGACCGATTTGGAGGTCAGGCAGGAGTTGCAGATTTAGTCTATGGTGACCCAATTATTCTAACAATCTCTTTCTCCTAAACATAAGAAAATTGTAGAAATCCCCGGCATAACCATTGCACACACATTTCTGTCCACAACGATAATACCAACAAGGTTAATGACTACTAATAAATAATTAAATATCCCCCGTGCATATGAATAACTCCGACCCTAAACTGTCACCCTAGGTAAGTAGGTAGCACCGATACAGACTCGAACACGGACACGGACACCGATACGGATAAGTGACATGGCACTTTGAAAAATAGCGGACACGGACACGGCAAAAAACAAAAACTAATAAGTATTTTGAATGCATATT
>JBBYHQ010000018.1:4527232-4540095 GCA_038382645.1 Spergularia azorica
GATTCTCTTTAAGCTCCTTCTTGGCTGCAAGTATCTAGTTTGTAATTTGCAGGATTTGATCATCAGGTCTTTTTTGCGATTAGAAATATCATCTGTAGATTAGCCTGCTGCCTTGAATAAGGTCCTGATGTTTATTTTGGTGCATTTTATGAAAATAAGCAGGGTAAAGCTTTAGACTTTTGTATATAAGTTGATAACACCGTCTTCGCGTGAAATGTTGTTGGTTGCTCAGTTTAAGTAATGACCAAAATGCAAAGCAACCAAAGGTGCACAATAAAGGAAGGGGGTGGGGGGGAAGGAACTCGTGTTTTAGTTTGTTTGAAGTGATCACTTGAGTGGCTGCTTTACTTGGACACTGAAGATTAACTGCTCACTGAATTAGGAATAAGGTTAGTATTTTCTACACTTTATTCCTTCATGTCCTGTACTTGTTTCTCATCAAATGGATCTTGTTATCCTCACAAACTCTGTTGCTTGACAAGGTGGTCTTTCTTTCTCAATGTGAATTTTGCTTAGCGTTCTTACATGCTGCATTGATGACGTTTTATTTCTTGGATTACCAGATAGAATATGGCTTGGTTTACTTGCAACAATGTTTTCTTGTTAGTCTTACTTTCTGAAGCTGGGAATAGAAAACTTCATGGTGATGTTAAAATGGTCTTGCACTATCAATTGTTTACCACATTTAGGATTAAAACACTTCTTTAGATCATTCTGCTCCCTGAATTCAACACAGCAGTTTTATATTTATTCGTAGAATGTTTCTGAATTCTGTTGCCGCTTAGTGCTTCCTGCATCGCTGGAGAACCGTGAGTCTACCTTGAGTACTTGCCACTTAAAGACCTGAATCGTGTTTCTTTCAGTATCCTTTCTTTCTGTGTTTCTGATATGAATAGAAGCTTGTTATCATATGCTAAGAATTTTGAAAATGTGTCTTTTTACAAAGTTTCTCTTTCCGACTCCTGTTCAAAATTTTGAACTTGGGCAGTTTGTTGTATGTGATGTTACTGTTGCAAAAATTATAGTGTTATGAATTTATGATGCCTTATGCACTGCACTTGCTTTGACGTCTTTAGCAATGGACGCTCACAGATATTGCATTTGGAGGTTTGATTTCATGAATTTAGGATGGTCAGCGCCTAACAGGCAAACAAAGGACATCTATGAAAATAAAGGTGCTTGAAGAAGGCAAGACTGTTTTTCGTTGTATTTTGATTTTATGATGTTTAGCTAATATATGTGTTCGTTACTAAAAATTTTTTATAGTTGTTTCTCGGTTGACATAAAATACTTTACGTTAAGTTGATAGCTGTTGAATAATTTCCTGAAATTGAGTCTGGTCTTTCTGAGATAAGTAGTGTATAGCTTTTGTAGATCAATCGCTAAGTCATATATGTGATTGTGTTGTCTACACACAAAGCCCGTGGATGCTCAAAGGCGAGGGCTAAGTGGAAACAGCCAAACAGGGGGCGAGGTAGGAAGAAGTTGAGAAAGTGAACTGCATCATGTATGGAAAGCTAAATATAACTATTTAGAGCTGGACAACCTGTGCTCCCATTCTTCTCTATTGGAGTACCACTAGGTGAAAGATATTGGCTTTCTTTGCTCTTATTCTTTGCAGATCTCTCTTGTATTTTTGCAGTGATCAAATTTGCTTCCTTTTTCTTTCGTTTTTTTTCTTTTTTCTTTTTTTTTTTGTTTCTCCTTCTCGCCAGGTTAGTATGTGCCTCATTTTGAAGGGAAAACACGTTTTCTTGCAACTCTTATTTTTGGAATTTGGTTGCAAAGATTTGAAAAGCTTCTCCAATCCTAGTGTGGAGAGGGTCGGAAACTATTACCACTCCGTCCCAATTTAAACTTCCCATGAAATTTGAAATCCTCTCACATATTCAAATGTCATGGGAAGTTTAATTTGGGATTGAGTGGTAATTCTTAACCCACATATTTGACTAGTTTTTTCTTTATGAGAATCCTAGTGTAGAGATGTCTGAAACTATTGGTTCTTAACCCACATTTTTAATTATTACTTCATGAGCCATTTGAGAACTCTGAGTCAACAGGCAACGTTAGACTTTCCGCTCTTGAAGATCAGACTATGGGATCATGTTTGTTAGAAATCCCTGACGGCCTTCCTGGAATGAAATAAAAGAGCTTTGCATAATATAAGAACCCTGGAAATGTAAACTTAAAGTAGCTTTGGGTTTGACTGGTTCCTGTATGCGGCGTGACTGAGTGTCTGAGTGTGTTGGAAGAGTACTAGTGGTGTACCCTATCTTCCACTTTTGCTTGAGGCTCTACAACTCAACAATTTGCACTTCTGCATTTGAATGATGGATGCTCACAGAGGTTGGAGGTTAAATTTTGATTTGACAAAGTTACTTATCGTCTGCTCTTAACAGGCAACCAAACGCTAATTCTGGATATGGAGGTGCGGGAGTAGGCAAGAACGTTTCACCCTGGTAATTTGCGTTTCTTGATCCTCAGCTTGTACATCTGTCTTATTAAAATGAATAAAATATGCTTCTCATTCTAAGATTAGCGATACTGGGAACATCTTTTTGAACTGAATGTGGCGAGCTTCATGAATGCCTGTATTGGAAATACATTCACAATATGAAGTCCGTTTGGTCATCTGAACTCTTATCTTGCTTTTACATTGTAATGGTTGTTTGTCTTGCATAACATGGTAACTTTGTCTGACTTCTTCCTTCTCAAATAGTGCAGACGTTAAATTTAAGTTGTTAGTACTTCACACTTGGATATAGTAATGACCGTGAAAGCATACAGAGGCCTTTTCGGTGTGAAAAACTATCACCATATTATTGATTAAAGTCTCTGCAGCTCTTTTATGGAGTGCTCTTGCCGTTTCTAACCCATGCTAGGTCGCTTTGCCATAGTGTAGTGACCGTGCAACTTTCTTTTCTTTTCTTTTTTTGGGGGGGGGGGGGTGTGGAGGAATTGGGAAGTTCGTCTCATAGGTGTCCCAGTGGTTGTCTTAGTCTCTTAGATATTGTTCGCTTAGGTAATGAAGTGGTTAAACTTATAGGGGCCACACCTTGTTTACTACAACACAAACTCGTTCCTTATGCATCTTCATTGGAAATTAGGGAACAAAAGTGGTTAAACGCTTCTCCTATTATTGTGTCCTGCTAATTTCATTTACTTTATTGCTACCTAAACAGATGGGAGTACATATGCATAGAAGTTCTCCTTCATGTAGACAGACTATCAATAACTTGTCCAAGGTACCTGGTTAGATAGTATGAAAGAGGTATCATGGTTGCTGACCTGGTGTTCTAGTAGTATTCTTGGTCAGAGTAAACCAGTTCGCTCAGGAAAGAATAGTTCCTGTTCAGTGAGTATATGTTTTCTTACTGATGCAAGTAATTTCATGATTGACAACTGAAGTAAAGGTGTGGTATATCCTCGACTGCAAGGTTCCCGGGGAAATGAGAGAGTAAATCGATTGCATATTTTTATGTGTGCTCTCTAAACTTGGCTGTAGTTGAGCTTTGTAAGTAGTACTTAATAAAGGCCTTACTCTGCGTGTATGGATTTGAGATGTGCGTATGGTGGATTGGTATAGGTTGCGTTTAGTCGAGAATCTTGAGATTTTAAGCATATTAGGATCAGAAATTAAACACCAATGCCTGATAATGTTGGATGCTCTTGCATCTTGCATTTTTCCCTTCTAACTTCCCGATGCCATATTGGGCTTTCTGTTTTTGATTTCAGTGTTATCTCTTGTAGGCTCTATCTGCGAACTTTTCGTGTTTAGGTCATTTGCTCATTCATCTGACTTCTCGTGTTGATGTGTGACAGGATGTCGTAGATAAGAAGATAGTATGACTATATTAGTAGACAAGAGGTTACATTGATCAACTTTCTGCTCAACTTTCACTTCTGATGAACCGATTAACTGATGGTAAGCATATTTTTGCTTAGTATACAAACTATGACACGACTCTCCAATATCGAGAAGAACATAGGCTGATGATCCTCCGCAGTGTAATGAGGTGCAACAGTTTAGGTAATGGACCATATTGATTGGCCATCGATCACGCCAACGCACGTATATTAGCATTGAGTTGTATAAATTCCTGGGTTTAGTATTTATACAAGCTCTATCTTACTCCTGCTAACCAATAGTCATTCAATGTGGAATACCTGTGTAACTTGCTCAACAATGTTGATTGATTGTACTTTTTTCTTTATTCCACATAACTGGAAAAGAACAGCTCAAAATTGTCCATAGGTTAACTTGAGATTGGGCAGCGATTGCAGTAGGCTGCAATCACCAAAAGGAATTCTTGCGGCTACATCACGGAAAAACCAGGCGTAAGTTTGTCACCTTTTTCTTCTGTAAGACATCAACAAAGTACCACATTGGAAGATTCAATTGTGTATAGCAAATTTATAATGACGGATCTTAGACCAATGATTGCCCAACTACTACAGTTGGGTAGCCGTATGAACATTATCGAAATTTCCATCCATCAAACATCTCACGTCAGGAACATAGCGCCAAACGGGCCGTAATGGTCTTAGCCATCTTTATAGGATGGGCTACTTTGGACTGCAGGCTATACAACAGCTCATATCATCATTGCCCCAACTACTACTTTGTACATTGGTTAGCCATAACTTGGTGATTAGTTCGGAAGTTATATATTAGCCGGGCTTAAACGATGGGTTAGTTTTTCAACATCGTTGACTCGTTGTTCAGTTGTTCTATCTCCTCCTATCTTATACAGTTATACCACGCTACTACTAGCACTAAATCCTACAATAATCATGGAAATAATGTGCTTACTCACTCTTATTATACTTTGCTCCAACATCTCTTTAATTTTATGATAGGGGATTACAGGTTCGACACTACTTATAAAAACTACTAATGTTGTCCCACATCGATGAATTTAATGAAGGCCAATGAATTATCAAATTAAATGTGAACAACCCGTAGAAATGAGCTTGTGCTAGCTCGCACCACAAAAGAGTCAGACCGTCACACCTATGTGTGCCACAGGCTCTAACCTCTACGTGCTTAGCCATCCTTAAAGGATGGACTAGTTTTTGTAACTTAAGTAACACCCTACCAAAGGTACACAGATTGGCAGGCTGCTATAGGTAACTACTTCCGTCTCATGCTGAGCTGGGGTGTTACACTTGAATTTTAAAAAGATTTTTTGTTATTATTGGGTTTCGTTAGAGTATTTAATTTGTCGTTTATCAAAAAAAAAATAGTTTTTGCATATCAATTTCCAAGTGAATATCAGACTAAAATTGTCAAGTAGCTAGTTTTGTGAATGAGATACCCTTTTTGCCATCGTTGAGGTTGTACCAATTTTCGTGACCGATGACGTAAGGCCAGGTGAATACAAGCTCAAGTTCGACTAAGAATGAAATCAGTAGAGTCCAGAGTAACACATTGAGAGAGTTAATATAATTTGATTTCTCCTCTATAATAGTGTATCTCATACAACTGATTGTCCAACAAAAATTTTGCCATGTTAACTACGCAATAATGTATCATGTCTCTAATTTTATGATATGCATGGTATGTGAATATCGTCCAACACCGGAGAATTAGATGAAATTTAACATAGTTATAATAATCTATAACATATTACTAATTGCCCAACTACTATAGTTGGGTAGCCATAGTACATATGATTAATGATTATTATTTATTATTCTAAGTTATATCCAACGATCGGGACTGTAAGTCCGGTCATTGCCACTGTCATATTGCATGACACTGCAAACGGATCAGTATCCTTTTATCGAGCGTTGCTTCAAGAAAATGTGTTAATTTAACCATCCAAGTACTCGCGCGCTCTTTTACGTACATTTGCTTCAAAATCTCTTTAATTTTATGATATAGATTATGCAATTATGCACTAGTAAAACTACTAATATCGTCCCACATCAGACAATTTAATGAACGCTAACATGGTTATTATAATCTATGAGGCTATCAAATTATAATGTCTGAACAGTCAATATTATTCTCAGGAATTCGTAAGCAGGATTCTTGACATTTTTCCAAATCTGTACGAGATTATAATCCAAGTAAGATAACGTATACGAATTGTAATACTGTGAAGGATCAGATCCTCTCTTGTTATTGTAGTACAGTGTCGCGAAATCGGGCTACAACGACACCCTTTAGCCATACCAACTATTTTCCGAGTTAATATAACGTGATATATACATGCAGTAAAGTGTATCGATCTCATACAACCGATTGTCCAACTTCAATTTAACATGCTAAGTACGCAATAATGAATTCTGTATGAATATCATCCCATATTTGGAGAATTATATGAAATTTAGCATAGTTATAACAATCTAAAACACGTTACTAGTTGCCCAACTACTATAGTTGGGTAGCCTTACAACACATACATCTTCTCTTGATGATTAAGCGTACTGCGCCTCGGAAAGGAGCTAGTCGGCTAGGTGTAATTATAAACTAAACCCAACTACTATGTGTGATGATTACATCCAAAGTTTGTGTGCTAACCTGAGCTCTACAACCCTGCAGTCACCACGCTAATGGATTAGCCGGCTAGCTTGTTAGCCATCCTTAATGGATGGACTAGTTTTTTTCATTGCAAGCAAGTTTATAATTTATAATATGCTTGAGCCTTTTTTTTTTTTTTTTTTTTTTTTTTTGCATTCAAGTTACGCCCTTTCTTAATTCTTATACTCCATCTATCCGTTTCATTGAACTGTGTACAGTATATTAAATAAAAAAATTGAAAGAAACAAAGTGAGTATCTATATATTACCGCATTCTCTCTCTTTTGTCATTTTGTTACATGTCATTACGAGATGTGTATAAAGTATTGGTTTAGGTTGCATTTAGTTGAATCTAGTAAGCAAATTAGAGGATCAGGGAAACAAATACCAATGTTTAATAACGTTGAAGTGCTCTTGCTCACGCTCATGCACAGTATTTATCGTCCTGAATTGTTCCATTTCAACATAGCAAATGCGATATTTGATCATTATTGGGCTTTCTGGTTCGATTTTCGACGTTTTCTCTTGCTAAGTCGTCTGTCACACGGTTGCAAATTAATTGAATCACCAAAAATCGGGGTTATCGCGGCCATACCTCGGAATATTCGGGTGATACAATATGAGATATATCGGTTATTTATCGGTGTCACAACTGATATATTAGCTTCGATTCATGACATACATACATTATTGCTTCCTTAGGTTCATTTCATAGTTCACGTTGGAGTACTTCATAAAAGAGTACGTCCCACATTAGAGAAGTTAGTTATATTTTCCATGTTTATAAGAATGTATCTAGTACAAATGATTGCCCAACTACAATAGTTGGGTAGCTTTAATCTGAAAGATTTTGCCTGATTTGGTTTATTAAAAAAAAAAAAAAAACCATCCTTAAAGGATGGACTATTTTTTGCATATCAATTTCAAATTGATTTTTTTTTTCTTTTTTGTTGTTGTCGTTCGGATCACTCTCCAAGCTAAGATTAGATAAGTTATAAATCAAATAACGGCAATTAAGAAGTTTGTGAATGAGATTCCCTAGTATTGGTGCAATGTCGCGAGAACGCGACATGAAACCGCTTAGCCATCCTTGAGGATGTACTATAAGTCTTTTTCGTGACTCGTGACGTAAGGCCTTAAGAATAATATATATACTTGCTCTTGTTCGATACTACAAGAGTTAAGAGTACCACATTGAAAGAAGTTATTATGGCTTGATATGTTTTTTTTTTTTTTTTTGACAACGTCTAAAATATGGCTTGATATGTTTATAAGAGCGTATCTTATAAAATTGATTGCCATCTACTATAGTTGGCGAGCTATATCAAAACTTCCTTGCTTATATATACTTCTACTAGTGATATCCTGACGATAATACAGGTTCTAGCCACCCTTCAAAGGTGGACTAATTTTTCTCTAGTGGAATAGGCAGTCGGAAATGCGATCACCAAAAATCGGGGTTCTTGCCCTGCTACATTGCGAAAAACCCAGAAAATTATTACTCCCTCCGTCTCAGTTCAAACGCCCCATATTACATTTTGGGACGTCCCACTTCAAACACCCCATCTATTTTGGGACATATTTCTCTCTCCTACTTTTATTAAATTATCACATAATCTCTCACACTATCTCTCTTACTTTTATTAATCCCCACATTCTCTCTCCTCATTTTTCATAATATTACCCCACTCAACTTATTATATCAATTTTTCTTATTCTACTACAAAAAACGCTCTGGCGTTTGAACTGGGACGGAGGGAGTACTCGTAATAGAGCGCGTGTCTTATCCTAGCTAGTATTAGTTTGATGGCTCGAGCAACGCCCGGGCTACTTATATTTAAATTTTAAACTTATGTAAACGATTTTTTTTATCTAAAACCTAAAATCTCATTTCAAACACCCGTGGGATATTTGTAATGTAGTTAGATGGAAACTCACATTTAAAAACTTAAAGTCATGTTTCGAACACCCGTGGGATATTTGTAATGTAATTAGATGGAAACTCACCTTTAAAAACCTAAAATCTCATTTCGAACACCCGTGTGATATTTGTAATTTAATTAAATGAAAAATCACATTTCAAAAGGCAAAGTCCCATTTTGAAACACCCGTGAGATATTTGATCAAATCGTCATAAATCAAGTAATTACTATATTACATAGCTATGTTATTTTATTAGAATAATATTACCATGTACTTGCCATATTCTATTTTGAATAAACATTATTTACAATATAATAATATTATTATATGATACGTGTCAGTGTGAGTATTGAGCGGGTTAAGGATTACATATATATATATATATATATATATATATGTATATATATATATATGTATATTAGATTAGATTCCATTCGGCCATTCTTCATCTGTCCATGGATAACATACTCCTTACACTTGAGATGTCGTCCGAAGTACCTCTAAATCAACGACGCGCGATAAAGTACTACAGCCTACAAACTAACAGTAGTCGACCTAGTCGTATACTCGTATGTAGAGTTATTATGTGCTTAAATTAGTATGCCATTCGAACTTCATGGACGAAATTGCTTTTGTTTGCCAGCATCTTAGCACCCCTCTGAATTGGGCCTTGATGCCTTTCGCCATCCTTAAAGGATGGTCAAGTTTTACATGGTTAGTACATCTAACCATTAAATAGGCTAGGCCGGCCCATTTGTGTAGACATTGAAATTCGAAAGCCCATACTTAGCAACTTCTGAGTGACAAGTCCAACCACCCTAAAACTCTGTGTATCGTCCCACATCGGAAAATTGGATGAAATTTTACGTAATTATAACAATTTAAAGTACATTACTAATTGCCCAACTATGATAGTTGGGTAGCCATATAACTTATCATCTCATGACAATTATATACTGTTGCCGTCGGGTCTAGGATGGGCTAGTTTTTTTACTATTGCCAAGTAAAATCCGTGACCGATGACGTAAGGGCAGGTGAATATGAGCTCAAGTTCGACAAAAAATGAAATCAATAGAATTCAGAATAACACATTAGTGAAAGAGTTGATATAACTTGATTTTATTTTATTTTACAGCAGTGTATCTCATAAAACTGATTGTCCAACTATTTTAACTGATAAAATATATCGTCCAAAATTCATGGGAGGCCCCTTTAACCACGCTATGATAGCCAAATTAGACTGAAAAGTACTTACCCAACCCTCTAACCTATGTGCCATAAAAGGAAGGACTGTTTTTTTACAAGTCATCCTATTGTCGTTGGTTCAGATGATCAACTCATGATAGCTTGATTCACAGAAGTTACTGTGTTTATGTTTATAGCAGCTCTACCTCATGCTAACTAATACAACATCAAAGAAGTACCACATTGGAATTGCTAAAAATGTTTAATATGTTTATAATACTAAATCTTATACCAACAATTGCCCAACTACTATAGTTGGGTAGCCATGAAATTCAATTCATTGCCTTCTGGCTTTATTCTAGTTTCGTTTCTTTGATAGAGTCTAGGTGTCTAAGTGGTTGCATGCATGCGCCTAGCCATTCTTATAGGGTGGAATAGTTTTTACTAATAATATTCACTTTTATTATGTTATTTTCAATATCTCAATCTCTAGTCCAATAATTTAATATCATACTACATTTGAAAATTTAATAAATTTTAACACGGTTATAATAATTTATGTTATATCAGTAATTGTCCAACTACAATAGTTGGGTAGAGTGGTAGACATACAATCATTTATCAAAGCAACCGATGCTTGCTCGCACTATAAGGAGTCGGACTGTCCTACCAAAGTCCTTGTGGGGCTAACCGTCTCTTGGTGCTTAAATTATAAAAGCCATACGAACTATTTTCAGTAACCAATGACGTAAGTTCTTGGGAATCCAAGCACAAGTTCTACAAAGATACCAGTACAATTCATAGCAACACACTGAAAGAGTTAATATAACTTGATAATTTTGTAACAGTAAAGTGTACCTCATAAAAACCGATTGTCCAACTACAATTTGCCATGTTAACTATGCAATAATGTATTATGACTTTATGATTAACTTCATATCTCTAATTTTATAATATGAATGAGGCATGAATATCATCCCACATTGGAGAACTATATGAAAATTTAGAGTTAAGTACCAAATCAGGACCCGAACTCTTCCGAATTGTTGAAATCAGGACCTCGTAACTATTTTGGCCCAAATCAAAACCTCAATCCAATTGGACGTTAAATTGCTAACGGCGTTGATGCGCTGGCAAACAAGAAGGACCCAAACTTTGCCTTTGGTCCACTGATTCAGCTCACACACCCTCCATCTCTCTTCTATCTCCTCCTCCACACGGCTCCACCACCACCTCCATTATCTGTTCATCACCTTTACCGGAATCTTTTTTTTTCTCCCACATCAAAATCATCCCTAACACTAACTACTTACCTCAATTTAATCATCAAATCCTTAAAAAACCAAGTAGCATTCAACCATATCAAAATCAAGCACCATTTTATGAAGAAATTTCTCATTTTCATAGGATAAATTCCAAAAATAAAATCAAACCCAGAAAATTCTAATTTTTTGTTCCAGAAAACAGTAAGATCACGAACCCAGATGGTTGGAGAGTCCTACCCAAAGAGATTTTCCTGTTTCTTTTTGCAGTTTTGAGTTGCGATGTTGGGAGTATAATCTAATTGCCCAATTACTATGTGTGATGATTACATCCAAAGTTTGTGCTAACCCGAGCTCTACAACCTGCAGTCACCACGCTAATGGATTAGCCGGCCAGCTTTCTAGCCATCCTTAAAGCTAAGGGTGGACTAGTTTTTTGCTGCATTAAAGGCCATGATAATACAATTTTCCAATAACAACGTCTGAGCGAGACTTCTAAAGTGATGTAGTACCATGCAATGCGAGTCAATCATACTCAAATTCAGTCGTTTTGTTTAGCACTGTCAAAAGAGTTGATTTCTTTAAGCATTCAGGTTATGACAACCTTTTTTTATAATCCCGCCATCTAATCGAATTCTTTGTCTTTTTAGTTTGAATTTGCGGGAAATTAAAGTACTTAAACTAAACGTAGAATGTTGAAAGAAATGACGGAGGACGTATGTGTGCATTATTCCCGCAATTTCTCTCTCTTTCTCTTATGTCGTTATTATGTTACAAGTCATTACGAGATGTGTATAGTGGATTGGTTTAGGTTGCATATAGTTAAATAATCTAAGCAAATTAGAGGATCAGCTGATCAGTAAACACAAATACCATTGTCTAATAACGTTGAATGCTCATGTAAACTCTCTTAATCATCCTGAATTGTTCCTTTCTAACATAGCAAATGCGTTAATGGATTATTACGCTTTCTGTTTCGATTTCCAAGTTTTCTTTGGCTGGATCATCTATCACACGGTTGCTGCAAATGCCATCACCAAAAATCGGGTTTCTCATGGCCATACCCTGGATAATTCGGCAGATACAATATGAGATAGCATTAGCAGTAAATTCAAGATTCTTGATGTATTGGTATTCAAGATACATTAGCTTGCGTTTTATTCCTTTTATATATGTAAAGTTCATAGTTCACGTCTACGAGTACTTCATAAGACACTAAAGTATGTTCCACATTGGAGAAGTTAAATATATTCTCAATGTTTATAACAATATATCTTACACCAATGATTGCCCAACTACTATAGTTGGGTAGCTTTAATCTTTTCGTTTTCATCAGTAATATTGTGGATTTGTGGTTGTGGTTACTTAGGATAAAAAAAAATAAAAAATTGTCATCCTTAAAGGATGGACTAGTTTTATGTATGATGGACTTCCTTATTGCAATATGATAATACTCCTTTCATTTCTTTACGTATTCCGTTTTTGGCAATTTCAGTCAATTCTTTACGTTTCTATTTCGGGACACATTAACCCATTTAAATTACCCATTATACCCTTATTAACCCCCCTTAACACATACTTAGTTGGCCCAGTTAAATTTATAAACCAAAGTAGTGACCTATTTATCACTAATCTTCCCATCTAAATTATAATCACCCAACCTAATCCAATGAAATCTCCACCCCATTTTTAACCCACCCACCCATCATCGGTTCATCTTCTCTCTCCCATGAACTCCCCCAAATTTGCTCCAACTTCTCTCCATTGAAGTAATCCAATCTCTAGCTTTTCTCCTTTGATTTTTTTCCTCACTCACTCTCCTATTTGAACCCAGATATGATGCTCTTTATTCTCATCAATCTGACATTGTTGCTATGTCGAATCTTTGATTTATCGCCATTTTTGTTTTCATTAAATTTGTCGAGCTGCGCTTTTGGTAGGGAAATTTTGTTCTATTTTTTTTAA
>JBBYHQ010000018.1:4540195-4557192 GCA_038382645.1 Spergularia azorica
TTCTGCTCAATTTTCCACACCTAGAAATTAAAGGATACTGTGTTGTATGCATGAAAAGGGAGAAAATTCGTCAGCAACTTCCGGGATAGGTCCTATATACTATGTTTCTCATACGCAACTACGAGTATCGGACACAGGCACTTAGCTAGGTGGCTGCACCCATGTCCGGACACGAGTACTTGAGGAATACAGAATAGTGTGGGCAACATGATCATCAAAATGAAGCTTTAGTCTAAGATATCAGAAATTTCGTAGTGACTCTTACGCTTATTTACAAGAAGAAAAAGGGAAGGTAGGTTACCTTGTGCAAGTGGAAGCTAACTTCACCAATTTGGACCAGAAGATCACTTGGAATATCAGTTGCAACAAACCTTGAAGAATATAACAGGAAACCAAAGATAATCTTAAGTCAGAAAACCACGAAAATGAGAGTCGAAGAAAGTTAAGTACAATGTAGAATTAATCATACCATGATTGTCCTCTTTGCTCAAAGCCATCAGTCTTAAGGGCATGTTTGGCTGGAGCAAGAGTTCCGTTCCCATAATCCCTCCCACCAGCAGACTCACTCTCAGAGTCCCACATAGTGAAATTTTCGCGCTCTAAACAAAGTCGGAAATTATATTTTCTCTATTTTGTTTCAGGAAAGTGATGGAGAATGCAGAGAGATTGAGCACAAGAAATGAGCAAGTGAAATGACATAAATTGGTAAGTTTTACACATGGGCAATATTTGGAATTATCTTCAGGGAAAGCTGTCGGTCTTTCTCACTGATTTTATTTCCTATGGCTTACATTACACAGGCTGTTGAGTGATGGGCAGATTTTTGCCTTGACATTTCCTTTTGCATAATACCTGTTTTATCACAAGCTGTATCAGTATGCTGTGATCTTTTTTTGATTGATAATTTTGTTTTGGTTTGATTCGGAAAATGCATTCGGTACAGCAAATTAAATCGCTTTTCTCACGAGTTTTGACAGTGCTACATTCCGGTTGTTTGAACTCGAGACCTCTAATTAAGTAAGTGGGGATCAATGATTTCGTTCACACTGGCACTTCATCTCACTGTCAGAAACTGCAGCAGTTATGTGAGTGGGAGCTCTTCCAGCTTTTGCTTTGTCTGCCTTCCTTATCAGGTCTATTTTCATTGTGCACTTGTTACCCTATTCAGGGCGGCTTTAATGATCTTTTTATGGATTGACAAGAAATTTGAGATGTGCATCTTTTGTGATTACTTCGGTATCACTTATCAGTAGCTAGTAGCCTGTACTTGTGTCTATAACTTCAATGATTTGTCTAAATATCACAAGATTTGGTATAAATCAAGTACATCTATTTTTATTAAAACAAGGGTGGTCGTTTCGTGTTTCACATAAAGGGATATCAGTGTATGAGATGATACGATGGGGGCGTAAGGTAATCGGGACGTTATTTTCTGCCGAATTTATGTTGAGTTTTATCAAGAAAGATGTTTTTATAAGTATATCGTCAACATTAGTAGTTCCTATGTACTTTGTATCCTCTGATCTTCCTGCTGGGGAAAAAAAATCATTTGCGCCATACCAAATTGCCAACTATCTTTGTCAATGGAAAAAACATCGTGCCAATTGTATTAATTTAGGTACATAAATTAATTGAACTACTAACCTTGAGCTCAAACTTTGATGCTGATATTATCTTTTGTCACATCATGAAAGCCAAACTTTCCTACATGACTACATGTATACATGCTAGGGTCCCTCGATGTTACATTAATTAATCATTCTCCAACGATGCATGGATCAACATAACTCTAAGATTTGATTAGTCTTTCAAATCTGATTTTGTCCCCAATTTTGTGTAAGCGATGGCCTACTTTGATGAGCAACTTGAAATTGCTTAATTTTAGGTTCTGATTTGACCTTTTAATATCTCGAATTAACAGTGGTGTGGATGAGCATGGGTGAGACGGACGTGCATTTAGGGCCCCCACTCAAAATGTTGCGAAAAACCATTTGATTTTTTGAGCCTAAACATATTAAATCCGACAAATTGGGGCCCATTTAGAAATTTTGCCCACGGCCCTGCGAATTATTTCAATTCAAGTGCGTGTCTAGGATTTAAAGAAAAAGATTAATACTTTATTCCAGTTTGACGACATTATTTCTGTGTAGAGAGTTGCTTACAATGGAGCTCAAAGAAAAGAAATTTTGCGGTATGCGGCCGGGGATGCTATCACAATCCGTTAATGGGTCATCGCCACATCGTCGTTCATACTATGTAAGGTGGTTTTCCTTACAACCCTTTCGAATTTGACAAGAAAAGGCCTCGACAAATTGATATGGACCAAACATTTAATTTAGCGGGCCTCAATGTACCCGAATTATCACCGGTCGTCGTCAGAGTTTCTAGCCTCAACTCTCAAGGTGATCAAACAATCAAACTCATAGTACTAGTTGTCTTGCTACTTTATAATTAACACATACTACGGAGTAGTACCACTTCACGTTGAAGTTTGTAATGTGAATTTTATTTTCAATTGTTTTCTAGGGACATCTGGTAAATTGACTATTAGCTGAGGTGTGAGTCTATAACACTCTTTATGTCATTGATAAAGCGCTACATATTCACACTTTTTTCCTAATATCCCGAATTAAAATGCGTGAATTTTACTTAAGCTTGAGTGTTTTGAAATGGCATGAAAAAAACCATTATTATGACTACTCCAAAATAAATATGGGATAATTACTTTAGGACTTAGAACACAAAAATTAACCACAACTACTCATGGGACTAGATTTACGACCCACGTTATTGGCTGCCTCCTCCATCTTTCTTATTTTCACCTCATCCAAGACATTTCCGAGCCAATTCCTAAAATAGGTCTCATTATGTCCAATTGTACCATTCTTGAATATGGTCATGCATCGGCGGTCGTCGTCGGGGTAAGGACAATAATCTCCGTTAGGATCACGGTACGCACCTTGGTGCTTCATCCCCGACCAGCTAGTAAGCGAACGGTAGACAAACTGGCCGACTCCGGCGAGTTTTAGCCACCCTTTTGGAAAGAACTCCATTACGCTACTATTCCTTTCCATTAGGAACATGTTGGTTAATTGCGCTCCATGAGGAGAAATCAAAATATCGGTCGTACTCATTAGTTCAACCTATCACAATTAAAGGGAATATAATCAAAATTCGCCAAGTTTATAATCGTCATTGTCGTTCCCATTATCATTGTCGATTACTAGGACTCTAGAAGTATATCTTTAAAAAAATCCGACAACTAATTAAATCGTGATGTTGAGACGAATTAATGAATTGGACTAACCTGATCGCAAAATGTGAGATTATTTGAATGAGCAACCCGTAATCGACAACCCTTAAACTTGTCACATTCACGTTTGAAGATATCAGCAACGATGGAGTTGTTTTTGAAAGATCTAGTCCCTGTTCTCAAGAACAATGTAACTCCAATTTTGTTCAACTTTTGGCCTATGTCACTTGTTACATTACAGAAAGCCCTAGCCTTACACCTCATAAAATCGTAGGCCTCCATTCTTCTCTGCCTTGACATTCCTCCATCACTGTGTCTCGTCACTACGGCCTCTTCAAAGCAAACTGGTGTATTTTCTTCGATACTTTCGTACCTATTTCAACATATTCCAAAAATAAACCGTAAAGAATTGAATAAAAGTGAGGGATTACATAATATCGATCAACAATGCGTGCATCAGTGCACGTATATGTGCATGTTACAAGATAATACAGAGTATTCTTTCAGTTCTCTACGAATTCAAACAAGACGAAAATGTGCTTGAAAGTCGAAAAGCTTACCGTTCAAGATTCAGAGGCCCATCAAAAGTGCCCTCCAATAGCAAACTCAGCCAAAGGGCCATTTGAGTCCTAAGCTCACCCCAATGGTACAAGACCCATCTAGAAGGCACCTTATTACCATGGTTATTCTTGATGTGCCAAGCTACGAGAGGAAATACGGCTGTCAAACCATGCCATATATTGCCATAATCGTAATGATTATACGACACAAAAGTTAAGCCCTTCATGAGGGTGGCATTGTAAGGCAAAGTTTCGGGCCATGCAAGTGCATAGTAATTTGACGATCCATCGTGAATATCACGCCCCTTCATGCATAGAATTCTACCATTTGATGCGTTTGAAGGGAACTTTTGGAATTTCACTTCGTCTTTGACGTGAGTATCATTCAAGGAGCTCATGAACCACGTGTGGCCGAGGAGGGCGGTTTTGGAGAACCTTAGATCCTTCAATGGAAGAAATGTGACAGACTGGCGAAGCTTCTCAACTGCAGAGTTAATGTCATTATCAGATACAGACTTACTGCTCAACATAACTGTCGATAATGGTAGATTTCGAAGGGATGGGGTTTGGAAGAGAAGGAAGAATGTGAGGGAAATGAGTAACAAGGAAATGGAGTGTTTTGATGAGTAGTTGCAGGACGTAACAACGTTACGCTTGATTTTAGGATCGTAGCTAGAGTAGTCGGATAAAGTGACATTGCTAGGGTCAATTTGTGGAGAGTTATAACCCATAATTGAACGTGATCCCGTGCTCGTTCGACCATATTAGTTCGCTATACGATTTCGAACTATAGTTTGGGCTGATCGATACCGTAACTATTCGTCCTTATATTTGGCGTGCTACTTGTGTGTGCATGCAGCGATAGATGTAAGTGATTTTGTTGTTCATTTGTTCACTACAAGTCTACTAGAGGAGCCTAGGACGACTTATCTTGTTTTTCCATCATTTTTTATTGTTAAGTCAAGATTTGGTCTATTTTAATCCCACCCAAGTGGCCATATGTATGATATAATAATTTTTAATTTATATTTTGCTAATATCTAGAAGTGGACTAAGTGAGTACTCAACCTTTATGTAAACGTTGGACGACTTCAAAATTTAGTCAAATTAGAAACCTTTACAGCTGCTTAATATTCCTAAGACAAAAAATATTTCAACTTGCACTTTGATAAATTGTTATTATTTATCGAATTCATGTATTCGAAGCGTATTGCAGTACTACTCTCATCCTATCAGATTCGACATTTTGTCTGATTCACGTATGTAGTCATAATACTAATAAGTACTATGTATTGATCATATCGGTCGAATCATGATAAATTCCTAACCTTGCAAATTTAAACGTTTGATTTGGTTTCGTAACACTTGGGTCACTTAGAATATTAAGTGAGTTTAGAAAAATGCATGTGAAAGAAAATCAAACAAGAGATTAAAAACATAGAATGAAGGAGGATTTTAAGAACAATTGTTATTACAAATCCCAAAACACATTTGAGATCATACTTGAACACAAAATTAACCACAACTACAACCCAAGGAACTAGACTTCTGAACCTTGTTATAGTCTTCTTCCATCTTTCTAATTTTCACCTCATCTAACACATTTCTGATCCATTTCCTAAAGTAGGTCTCATTATGTCCAATTTTACCACTCTTATATATTGACATACATCGACGGTCGTCCTCAGGGTAAGGACAATGATCCCGGTCAGGATCACGGTACGCACCCTGGTGCTTCATCCCCGACCAGCTTGCTATCCAATGATAAACGTACTGGCCGACTCCGGCGAGTTTTAGCCACCCTTTCGGAAAGAACTCCATTACACTACTATTCCTCTCCATTAGGAACATGTTGGTTAATTGTGCACCATGAGGAGAAATCAAAACATCCGTAGTGCTCATTAGTTCAACCTATCACAATTAAAGGGAACATAATCAAAATCCACCAAGTTTATAATCGCCATTGCCGTTCTAATTATTATATTCAATTCGATTACTAGGACTCCAGGAGACAACTTATTAAATCATGACGACGTGGAGACGAATTAATGAATTGGACTAACGCCCAACTACTTAGTCGTGTAGCCATAAAACAAATTATCAAGTCAAATTAATTGGACTAACCTGATCACAAAATGTGAGATTACTAGAATGAGCAACCCGCAATCGACAACCCTTAAACTTGTCACACTCACGTTTGAAGATATCAACAACAATTGAGTTGTTCTTGAAAGATCTAGGCCCTGTCCTCAAAAACAGAGTAATTCCAATTTCGTTTGACTTTTGACCTATGTCACTTGTTACATTGCAGAAAACCCTAGCCTTACATCTTATAAGATCGTAGGTCTCCATTCTTCTCTGCCTTGACATTCCTCCCTCATTGTGCCTCATCACCACGGCCTCTTCGAAGCAAATTGGTTCTTTTTCTTCGAACCCATTGAACCTATTTTAACACATTCGAAAAGTAAGACAAGATCAAGAATAACATATACTTCGTTTTGGTTCTTTCAATTCTTTACGAGTTTAAAGCTAAAGTAATTCGATGTAAGCAACGGGGTACGTTATTTAATGTTTTTGCTGAAACGAAAAATAAAACTAGATACTCTGGCATTTCCTATGAATGGTTAACGTTAGTTTTATTAATATGCCTTTCATTCGCATAATGAGACCAGAAGTTAACAAATGGAAAAAAAAAGGAGAGGGAGTTTGGTCGTAAAACATACCCTTTGATATTCACGGGTCCACCAAAAGTGGCCTCTAAGAGCAAACTCAGCCAAAGGCTCATTTTAGTCCTAAGCTCACCCCAATGGTACAATACCCATCTAGAAGGTACCCTACAATCGTTCTTCATGTGCCAAGCTACAAAAGGAAAAACGGCGGACAAACCATGCCATATATTTTCATAATTATAATGATTATACGACACGAAAGTTAAGCCTTTCATAAGGGTAGCATTGTAAGGCAAGGCTTCGGGCCATGCAAGTGCATAGTAATTCCATGATCCGTCATGCGTATCACGCCCCTTAATGCATAGGATTCTACCATTTGACGCATTTGAAGGAAACTTTTGGTATTGCACTTCACCTTCGACGTGGGTGTCATACATGGAGCTCATGAACCATGTGTGGTCTCGAAGGGCGGTTTTGGAGTACCTTAGATCCTTCAGGGGAAGAAATGTGACAGACTGACGCAATTTCTCAGCTGCAGAGTTAATTTCATTATCAAATGCAGACGTAGTATTGAACATTGTTGTTGTCGATGGTATATTTCGAAGGGACAGGATTTGGAAGAGAAGGAAGAATGTGGGAGAAATGAGTAAGATGGAAATGGAGTGTTTTGATGAGTAGTTGAAAGATTTAACAACGTTACGCTTGGTTTTAGGATTGTAGTTAGAGTCCCATGAAGAGACATTGGTAAGACCAATTTGTGGAGAGTTGTCCATACTATGGTAAATTGGTAACGAGGACATACAAAGTTATGGCTTTTGTTTTGCTATGGCTCTTTTGATGCACTTCAACAGGAATTGGCTAAATAGTGCACCATGCCTCTCGTACGTCTAACATGATATACCATAATACCAACAAAGATCATTAATCATGTGACCTTGGAGCTAAAGTTGTGAAAATGATCGGTAAACAACAGACGCCATAAAGTTGTCTCCTAACATGTCCATTCAAAAACAACAGATAAAATTGGAAACTCTGTTTGGATTGGAGGGAGTATTAAGTTTGGAAAATCAAGTAAAATTTTTTTAACGGTTTTCAGTAGGGCATACGTTAAGAGCTTAATTCCACCTTATTCAAGTGATATATTTTCCTAACTTATCGGTGAGATTCAAAAACAGACCGTACGATTTTTTTTTTTTTTTTTTTTTTTTTTTTTACGGGATCTTAATATATCAGGCGAGAAACTGATCCACGCTAGCGAGTGCGTTGCAATATTAAAAATTTAAAAATCGGCTGAACTTACAAGGACAATCCGTCGTATGACTTGTATCAACTGGACCTCAATCTCACTCGCTAGGCCACCCTCGAAAATTAGGGTTTCACGATTTGGGGATTTCTGCAACACTCGGTAAATTTCCATCGTCCTATCTTGGAACTAGCAATACTGTAATTCAGTATGTAATTGATCGAAGGTTCGTGTATATAGACTTAATTTATGATTTTGATGCGCTGTATTTTGTCGATTTTAATTCCTCTGTTTGCTTAGTCTGATTCTTTTATTTCGTTGAACTGTTTTAATCAATTTTGCCGCCAAAAAGAGCTCCCAAACTAGAGTCTTCAAGCACTTCGGTGCTGATTTATCAATTTAGTTTCAGCGTACCCTTGCTTTGCGGGGACGCCAATGAGCACCGGGCTGCCCTTTTTTTTTTATATCCATGTACCAATTATGTAGTATTAATATTTTGATTAGTTTGTTGAGATCGTGGACATTGTCCACTGTTAGGTTAATCCTTTTTCCATAGCGTGAATGTGAAGCTTTTGGCTTGGAACGTTCATTAGGTAATTAGTTTTTGTATGATTAATTCGTAGGGAGTTATTAATTTGGTACTAGAGGGTGGTCTTGGGTGGTTGTTGTAGTCAATGAGGAGCAAAAGCTTGTGCCCTTGATGAATTGGAAGCTTTTGGCTTGCAATATTCGTGTGGTGGTGATCTCGGGTAGCTGTATAGTCGATAGGGGGGGGGGGGCAAAGGGTTGTGCACTTGAATACAAGTCGAGTTTCGTGGCTTGGGGGCGGGGGTGGATCCGAGATGTGACACTGACACCCCACCTGATTCATCAATTCTAACAGCGTGTCATAGTCATCGACGATGCTCTTAGTAAGCTGGTTCTCAAGATTTGGGTTGTGCACTTGTATATAAATCGAGTTTGTTGTTTGGGGGGCGGGGGTGAATCTGAGATTTGACACTGACACACCTGATTTGATCAATTCTAACAGCTAGTCATAGTCATCGACGATGCTGGGTTCACAAGAATCGGGTTATGTATGTATCATGTATGCAGGGTCCTTGCATTTGTGATGTCTTCTTTTTTTGCCATACTATTGCTTTAGTCTTTTAACAGTTAGAAGTTGGAACTTATAAGTGACGATACTGAAGCATGTTGTTTGTGGAAATAACTAGGTATTGATTGGGAAAGCTGAAAGATATTGTAGAAGATTTGGAGATGGACCTCATAAAGCAAGAGATAATGAAAAAGCGTAAAGGCTTAGCGGCAGATGCGGGTGGGAAAAAGTTCTTCAAGCGCTCTGAGATTGAGCAGAAGCGCCTCCAAAAACTCCGGGAGGAGGAAAAACGTGAGCTTGAAGAGAAATCTCAGCGTCAGCAGAAGGATTCCTCTGCGAGTTCGTCAGTAGCCTCACTCTTTGACTTAATATACTCTGCCAAGTTAAACAATGATTCGTCCACTAAAAAGGCGAACAGAGCTGCTGATGAGCAGAGAATCGATGATCTGAATTTTCCAAAACAAGTGGTTATGCAGCGCCTTAGGTTTCTTAAACAGCCAGCCACTGTTTTTGGAGAAGATGATCAAGCTCGTCTAGACCGGTTGAAGATTGTCCTGAAGACTGGCGATTTTGAGGTAGATAGTGATATGACAGAGGGGCAGACCAATGAATTCTTGCGAGATATTGCAGAGCTGAAGAAGCGGCAGAAGTCTGGTACTTTTAAGGATCATAAGAGAGAAACCGAGAAAAGTGATGGGGACTTCAGTTGGAGTGGAGCTTTCTTTGGCGTTGATGCAGACCAGGAGCTGATGTTAATGAAGGCGAAATTTGAAGACTTGTGTGATGAGGATAAGATATCGGTCTTCTTCCTCCGGTTGTTGAATGAGTGGAAGCAAGAGCTAGACGAGATGCCAGAAGGCTTGCCAACTGCTGATAAAAATGACAAGCTTGTGAAACTTAAGCAGTGTGCTACATACTTGGCTGCACTGCTTAAAATGTGCAGGAAAAGGTTACTTCCAGATGACATAAAGAAATCGTTGTTGGCGATTGTGGAGAGTTGCATTCAGAGAGATTATCAAGCTGCAGGGGATCACTATATCAAGATAGCCATTGGAAATGAACCTTGGCCAATAGGGGTTACTATGGTTGGTATCCACGAGCGATCTGCCCGGGAGAAAATTCATTCCAACAGTGTTGCACACATCATGAACGATGAAACAACTCGGAAAAAGTTACAATCTGTCAAACGATTGATCACTTTCTGTCAACGCAAGTACCCAACTGTTCCATCTAAATCAATGGAGTTCAATAGCTTGGCAAATGGTAGTGATTTGCAAGCTCTGCTAATGATCAGCAGTTGAGCACTGAGCGCCATTTTGTAGGTGCGGATACAACCTTCAGATGTCTACTTTATGCTGATTATGGTTGGGTGAGGACGTGAGGTGATATAGCGATTTTTCTACGGAGGATGTATTAGTAAATTATAGATTGAAGTACGGAATTAGACGCAGTTTAATACATTGGTGTATTTCAGTTATGTATTCTAGTTTTTTCGAGGTCGAAGTAATGTGTTAATGTATGCAAATTGCTAGAGGTCTACATTGTGGACACAATTAATTTGCCTACAATGTAAAATTGAGTTACTAGTAGTAAATTGAGATCGGATTAGTAAAATCAATTGTAATGAAAAATTCAGGTAGTAAAATTAATTTTGTGAGTAGTAAATTTTTGATAGTGTAGTAAAATTATCGCTGATTGTAGACACTTTTGGGTGTCTACACTATAGACCTCTAGCATTGTCCATTATTCCCAGTAATGTAATGTAATCTAGTCTTGTAGTGTGCTATTGGACTGATTAGTCAAGAGCTTCTACTTAGCTTCTTGATAATTAGTTTATGACTTCTAAATTAATGTCATGAGTTACATTGTCTTTTTTGTTTTTGTTTTTGAAGGAGATGAGTTGCAATGTCTTAAGTTTATGGTCATGGATCAATTTTTGTCTGTTCACGGACAATGTGGTTTAAAACGGTCGGTCCTCCATAGGGTCACGGTTCCTCACAAGTACCAACAACCCGTTTAGCATAAGATGGTGCAGTACAATCACGAATTCATCCTGATACAATAAACACCGTAAGCAATTGTATTTTTTATGTTTTAACATGGGAAACCAAAACCCGACCATATTATCGATATTTACCTTTTCAAATGATTTTTAATACGTTTCTATAATTAATTACGAATATCTTTTGTTCGAATACTCCTCAGTCCTCACTGTCCGAGACACCCCCTTCAAAAATCAAAATACAACAAACAGATTAAATTAAATAAAAATAAAACATAAACAAATTGGGCGTGTTCTCGAGAATTAGGGTTTCGAAATTTGGGGATTTTATTGCAAGTTTACAACAATTAAATCCAAGGTATGTATTCTCTCTCCCCATTAATTTACATTATTCGTCTATGTTTCTGTTTGGTTCAGATCGATCTACTCTTGTTTATTACCGTATACAATTATATATAATGGACATTCGTATTTTCCGTCGATTGTGTTTTTCCCCCTAATAAAACCCTAAATTAGAAACTTATCTCCGCTTGTTTGCTGATTTTTTTTTTACTGTATTTAGAACTACTAGGTTTGCAGCTTCTGTTGCTGATTTTGTTGTTTAATTTCGCATAAATTATGAAACTCGTTCATTGTTTCGTTATTTTTTGTTTTAAATTGAGGGAATTGGAAGCTGTTGGCTTACTGTTGACGACTCAATCTGATTTCTTAAGGATATTTGATTAGAATTGCAGGCTTTGATCATCTGTTTGCTGTCGAAAACGAGCACTTGTGATTTGTGAACATGAGGGGGGGGGGGGGGGTTGGCGGTGTGGTTAAAATTGAGAATTTTAAGGTTAATTTTTTTCATGATGTTGTTATTCTGTGCGGCTGTTTAGTATATTTGAAGTTTTAAGAGTAATATTCGTACTAAATTAGGTAATTTGTGTAAATAGCTAGGAAAGCTGAGAGATATCGGAAGAGAATTGGAAGATGGAGCTTTTAAAGCAAGAGACAACGGAAAAGCGAAAAGCCCCAGCTGAAGATGGGAGTGGGGAAGAGTTTGAGGCAGATGGTGATTTAACTGAGGGGCAGACCAAAGATTTTCTGTGTGTTAGTGATGAGCTGAAGAAGCGGCATAACATTTGTACATTAAGTGATTGCAATAGAAAAAGCGAGGCTTTGGAGGGTGATGGGCGTTTTAGTGGGGATGGAGTAGATACTGACAAGAACCACATTTTGATGAAAGCAAAGTTTTGGGACTGCAGCTTATTTGAGGAGGATATGATCTTGATGTTTTTTATGAGGTTATTGAATCAGTGGAAGCAAGAGTTGGAGGAGATGTCGTCTGAGTTCAGTCGAACCAGCAAAGGAAAGCTGGCACTTGCCAGATTTAAGCAGTGTTCTAAATTCTTAAGTCCGCTAGTGAAATTATGCACGACTTATCTTCTTCCAGATGATGTAAAGAAGTCATTGGTGTCAATTGTGGAGTCCTGCGTTCAAAGGGATTATTGTACTGCTGTGGGACATTGGATAAAGATGGTCACTGAAAATGCACCTTGGCCAACAGTCGTCAGAAAGCCTGGTATCCGCAAGTGTGATGATGAAGCAACTCGAAAATACTTGCTATCTGTCAAACATCTAATGGCTTTCTGTCAACGCAAGTATCCAACTCATTCATAAGCTCCTTTAATGGATGTGTACAGTTCTGTTGGACGTGATAAAGTTTAGAATGAGAGGCTTTCATCGATGCCTGCTCCAATGTGCTACATCTGCTACAGGTATTTGATGTTCTTGTACGTTTGAGATGATTTGGTGTGCTTAATGTTTTGCTTCTCTATGTATAGTTTGAGAGTGTCGTTTTTCTTTATTTTTATTTCTGTCATTACATTGGGACTACTGGCACGAGACAGAACATTGACCTAATGACACAAAGGCTTTTGCCTATTTTTGGATAGGAGGGGGGGGGGGTAAGGACGGTCGTTTGTATTTTTCAATATACCATGCCCAGAGAGTTTATTAGTGCGTTTTGCTTTACTCCATCATTTGATCGTGGCCTGTTGTATACGGCTTCATCAACAACGAACTTAAATTCAAGATGCTCCGAATTTGCCATGGCAAAGCCTCTGAGATAAATAATTTTAGTCTCCACTCAAGTTTTAGCGTGAGTTAGATTTGACAAAGGGGGGGGGGGTAATATGCTCTTCCTATGATTGAGTTCTGCTTTTGATCTATTTGTTATATGGCCGTGTAGTGGTTATGTGAGTAAGGGCTGTCTCTATTTTTCCTCGGAAAAGCTAGATAGATGCATAACTGAAAACGGTATCTCAATGCTCCACGCTCGTCTGTTAAAGAAATAAGTTCCTCGTTGCCTTATCTGCATCCTCCTATTTTGCTCCTGTTTCTGCAATGCCGATAGGACTGAGGATACTGCTTTGATTGTTATTGTTTCTTCCTTTTCCCGTATCATGAACTTGATGTGTGTTATCGTTTAGAAGTAACAGGGTTTTGGTGACTAATGGTGATTACTCACTTTATTTAACTCTTGTTGTGTTATCAGTGATTGGTGATTCTTGGGTGCATGTCATGGTTGTCATCTGCTTCTTCATCGTCGTGACCTTGAACTGTTGATTTTCATGATCCTGGCGTTCATCTTCCAGAGCTGTGTCGACTAAGAAATTGCTAGTCAGTCTTTAACTCTTTATTGGCTCCCTTTATATAACATCCTATGAAGTATGAACCAGTAGCTAATGTGTAAAAAGAGTAGCTAATGAGGTTTTGGCTTGCAATTGTTGCGGGGTGACTTGGAATGGAATATTTTTATTACATTTTCCTTTCTTTTTTTTCTTCCTAGTTTTCGATTTTTTTTTTTTTTTGGAAAATTTAGATTATGTTACGTAGCTAGAAAAGTCGGGTAATTAAGACCTTGATGTACCACCAGTATATATATGCAGAGTCAAGGCCTACTTTGCTTATTTATTTCCTATTCGGGTTCGGTTCATCATGATTAAATAATCGATATTATCTTCCTGGAGAAGACATCAATAATTCAATGGCGAAGAACAGTAAGACCAATCGATCAAACATCCTAAACTTGCCGCAGGAGATAATCTCCAGCATACTCGTGCGATTTCCGGTGAAACAACTTACGAGATTTAAAACCGTGTGCAAGTCATGGCTGGCCCTTATAACCAGCAAGGACTTTGTGGAGCTTCACGTTCGCCACTGTGAGCAGTTTCCGTGTCTTGAAGATCGTACCTTCATCTTCTTCGCTCGAGGCACTAAGCCTCTTTACTTGGCTAGCTTGGACAGCCAACGCCCTTTTAAACTCGATTTCAAAGATTGACTTAATCCTGCGTTCATCATCAGCTCTTGCAAAGGCTTACTTCTTTGTTCACACTTGATAAACGACGGTGAACTTGCCTTGGTTTTGATCAATCCATCAACGAACCAATTCAAAAAGCTACCCCAATTGCCCAACAAGCACAAGTTTTTTTTCGGGTTTGGATACGATCATATTACTGATGATTACAAGGTTGTTTCATTTGTTAGTTTATATGTGGCGGGCGATAAGAATAAGAATAATAATAATGTTGGGGCAATGGTATGTAGTTTAAAAGCTAACTCATGGAAGAAGTGTATCGATCACATTGCTCCGGTTTATGAATTCGATACCAAGGCAGGGGTGCTCATGAACAATAACTTGTTGCATTGGTATTCTACCTCTCATGTTCAAAGTCAAGTTTTTAGTTTTGATGTTTGCACGGAAAAGTGGAGCAATGTACCATTGTTGCAAATTTTAGTGCAGGATATGGGGGTACAAACTGGACTTTTGTGCGTCATGGGTGGCGACATGTGGGTTTATGTTATGAAGGAGTACGGCGTTGAGGAGTCTTGGGTCAAGTTGTTCAATATGATCGAGCTTGACGTGATGTACAGTTCTTTTTGGCCTTGGAAGATCGCTCCAATTTCTTATGCAGAAGAAGGCGATGAAGATGATGAGATATGGTTGATGAAAGCTGAAGATACGGCGTTTACGTGGTATGGCACAAGAGGGAAGAAATTTAGAAAAGCTCAAATTCTTAGTTCAAATAATCTTTTTAGGGGACTCACAGCTTGTACTAGAAGTCTTGTTGCATTGACATAAACATGATATATATTGAGAGGTTGGCAACGCGGAGATAAATTGGTACTTTTTTCAGATATTCTTTTCATCATAATTTTGGGTGATAGTTCGGAGATAATTCCATCAATATCTATTGAATATTTGTTCTCAGATTTGTGACCTTAATTATAGCTGTGGCAGTGCAATGGTTCCTCATTGTTGCTGTGTTCGAGCCTTGATAAGTGAATATTTTTGTACTTTTAGTTTCGACCTTTAAATTAATTTGAGCTAATTAAAACTCATATATTTTGTTGTTCCTTAAGTTAATTCACTCGTTTATCATTTTTTGGGGCTCAAATGACTGTGTTACATTAAGCTTAAGCTCGGAAATACACTGAGATCGTTTTCATATTTTATGTACAAGAGCCGTTCTTGTTGAGGCCGTAACTTTCTCTTCCGATATCGAAATGGGTTGACTCAAGCACCCATGGAAAGCTTAGAACTGGCTCTACAGAAAGTATCTGTGGGCCTGTTTGCAAATTCTCAAGTAGTGCCAATACAAACTTTCCTAAAGTTTAAACTTTAAATAGGAGGGAATAAAGGAAAATTCAAAAGGGGTAAAATGGGGAATTTAGTTTTGGGGGACAAATAATGATAATAAGTTATAATAATTCCTCTTGACTTGACTTGACTTATGACAAAGCTTCAAGAGAAAGCTTCACTCTTACCAAAAATAAGAACACAGAGAGCTCCGCCAAACCAACAACAATGGCAGAAAAAATGAGGAGAGAGAATCAACCATCTCCTCCTCTCCAACATACTCTCACGCCTCCCCATAACCACCCTCCGCCTCAAATCCGTCTCTAAATCATGGCACACATTAATCGCCACCTCCTCCCACTTCGCCAACCTCCACCACCGCCACCTCATCTTCACCGCCAACGACCGCTCCCTTTACTCCGTCAACTTACACTCCCCAAACTCCCCCGCTTTCCACATTTTATTCAAATCACTACGCTTTTCTGCAACCGTCGGATCTTGCAATGGGTTACTTCTATGCATTTGCGACGGTCCATAGGGTTCAAACGACGTCGCTTTGGTTAATCCTTGTACATCAAGTTACCGAAGAATCCCCACTTTGAAGCTGCCCCACAACTACTTGAATGTGAGTTATGGGTTCGGGTATGAATTCGGATCCGATGATTATAAGATTGTTAGAATTGTGAGTTTCGTATTGGGTTGCGTAAATGGGTCTGTTTTAATTAGCTTGGAAGTTATGATCTTTAGCTTAAGAAGAAGTAGTAATTGTTGGAAATTAATCGAGGAAAATAATAATCCAGAATTTTGCGTTTCTTCTGCTGCTTTTTTGAGGTCTAGAAATGGTGTGCTTGTGAATAATCACGTGTTGCATTGGGTGTTTTGGTGTGAAGAATTGGATGAGAATCGAATTCGTAGTTTTGATGTTTGCGGCGAAATTTGGGGTGAGTTGCCTATGCCTGATTATATAGAGACTGGTCCTGTGAGTCGGAATAATCGAGGCGAATGGCTGCAATGTGATGGTGATAATCGTAAATTTGATGTGGTAGATTTGGGTGTTTTGGATGGGTGTTTATGTGTGTTGACTAGGAATTTTAGAAGAGAGGTTGGGAATGTTGATGTTTGGGTTATGAAAGAGTATGGTGTCGAGGATTCTTGGTTCAAATTGTTTGTTGTTGGTTCGGAATTGGATGTTACGGGGGTCATGGAGGTCGCTCCCATTGCTTACTCGAGGTTAGGTAGCGAGGTCTTGGTTAGGAGTGATAAGTTGTCGAGAGTTTTGTGAACGATTTTTTTAAATAATGCTCTAAATTAAAATAATTCAAGTTTTGGGTGCGCAACGGAAATATTTACGTAGAATGGGTCTACGTAGGATCGGATACCCTCGAACCAAATTTGTACCAAAACCGCTATGGCACGTGACGGTTATGACCATAACCGCTCAATTTTCAGACGGTTTTGGTGGGTTCTTTTTCGGTCAAAATTGCAAGATTGACCAAAACCGCCCTAAAAAATGACGGTTTTGGTCCATAACCGCCCCAATTCGCAGCGGT
>JBBYHQ010000018.1:4573650-4595073 GCA_038382645.1 Spergularia azorica
AATGATCCAACATTCACATCTATTGCCTAACAATTCGGATTGATGATCATGTTAGTAAGATCGACAAGAATTGGCCAGGGCACACGTTAGAAAAATCCATATAATTATTATTATTATTATTATTATTATGTAAATGCCTTTTAAATTTTTATTTATTTCAGGATCTGTTAAGTGTTAACTGTTGAGTTTTCCATTAGTGCGTATGCTTGGTGATGTATGTGAGTATGTCTATCACAAAGTAGTGGCTTAGTGGTTAAGAAGCCAACATGTCCGAGGGTTGTCTCAATGTCAAATCCTCATACCCTCACCTCCGCAGCATTAGCTGCTCCTATGTACCAAAAAAAGAAAAGTAGTGGCGTATTTGAGCCACATATTGACATATCACATTATGTTCATCCTTAGTTTTCCTACTCCCTTCGTTTTTTTTTATTCTTTACGTATCATTTGAATTCCTCACACATATTCAAACGAAACGTAAATAACAAAGAAAAAAAAACGGAGGGAATATCATTTTTTAAATTGCTTGTGTAATCCCAAAACCCAATGAACTTTTTGTTGGGTTATTTTTCGGAAGATGGGGAAAACTGTGGCTTGTGGGATTATTTTCGTATGAGTTTATGGCGTTCTCTATCTCCAAAATCTCTTCTTTAATTTTTTTTTTTTCATTTCATTTTCACCATGCATGATAAGGAAGTCAAACACAATAAGCCGATTCCGAACCAGGTAAGGTGGTGCGGGAAGCGGCCGATCGTAAGCGTGCTAAGTATGAGGCTAGGTGCGCTGCTTTGGGTTATAGCTTCCTTCCCTTCTCTTTCTCCTCTTTGTGAGAGTTGGAGCCCACAGCTGTTGCTCTGCTTAAGCGGATCCAGCGGTTCTCCAGGACGCATGATATCGGTGCGCAGGCTGCAGCTCATATATTTATTAGGATTGATTTTTTCATAGCAAATGATGTGGGGGCTCAGATCGTATCTCGGCTCCCCACCAATTTCTTGTATTATTATTGAATTTTAGTGATAATATTATTATTAGTATAAATAAGCCGACTAAAATTGTGTTATTAACCCGATTACAAACTGTTTTGTGGTTAACTAAATTAAATAACTAGTTTGCATGCCCGGCCCGTGCACGAGCTACCTATTTATGTTATCGGTTTTTCTAACATGTTAAGAGTTTATTTGTTTCCTTATTTAAGTGATTTTCTCCTTTCATCAATGAGTTTCTATATTTGTTTTTTTTTCAAGTGAGAATCTCAGTTAATTAGGGAAACAAATAGACTGCCCACGTTAGAAAATCCGTTATATTATTGCTTATATACTCGTTTCATAAAAATGTAGGTTTAATTTGTTATAATATTATTACGAACGGCATCTTATATTATTTTGTTCTTTCAACTTTTGTCAATCTTTATATTATATTATTATTTATTTTTAAAAACTCATCATATTTTGATTTCTTTGCCACTTTTACGTAACCCATCATATTATTTCATTTTCATTCCATATCCCGTCATCTATTATACTATCTCTTTTCAAACCACTATCACGTCAAAATTAGTATGATATTGTCCGCTTTGGGCTGGGTGACAAGCCCGCACGGTTTTTGAACATGAGTATCCTTTCAACCCAAAATGGCTCATACTATTTAACGAAGGTGGAACTTATTACCATAAATTAGCTTTACCATGATTATCAAAGTATTATATAAGTTTGTTTCGAGTGTGTTGGGGTGAAATTGGAAAGGACAAAGATCGTCCACCTATATAAATACGAGTGATCGATAACTAAGAAGTGCATATACGTGGAAATCAAAATCTTACCGAAAGCATGACAACAGGAGGGAAGAAAAATAATTTTCCGGGCACAAATATTGATGATGAGCTCGGAGTGTGCGAATTCATTCCAGCAATGTTCAAGATCTTTTTCTCCATTGCCCTTGCTTTAGTTGCTCTCGCCGTTGCACTTGCTGGCTTTTTTATAGTTTTGTATTCTCTGCTTATTTTCGGGGCTTTTGTATTTAAGTTTTTGGAATTCATGTATTCAGTTGCACATTCCTATGGTATTGACTTAGGCGATGACCTACGACGTTGATCGATCTCGTATCTAATCTAATGATTATGGGTTGTTCTCTACTAATAAGGTTGTTATTTCTTAAATTCTTTGATTGTTGTAGTACTTTTATATTCCGCTAATAATGAATGAACCATGTTTGTTAAGTTCCTCTTATCATTAGTTTTCAATGTTTATATATATGACACGAATTGAAGTTGGGTAAACAGTAGGTTTTTGTGTATGATAATTCGAAGATTGGTTGATCGATAAGTATCAAAGAAACACATGGCCGCCGTGCGCTAAGAATTTAGGTTTTGATGCCATGATCTATCACATTGCCTCTATGCCTACTAAAGATCAATATCAGAGTTGGTAATTATAGATTGATTAGGAAGTGATTTGCTATATAAGATTAAAAAAGGCACTCAGAGACTTGAATCACATAAGCTGATCTTGGAATTCGGAAACATGCAAGTCATAGTTGCGGCCATATTTAGTTTTGTGAGTGTGTGACCTTCATCATAGATTTTTGTAATGTAAAAATATAAGGGGAGTGTAAAAATCGCCACCCATAACCCTCATCTTATATTTTTCTAATGGCAGCTTGTCGCTTGTTCCTTTCTAGGATTAAAATGATCGCACTGCTACAATTGCGCAACCACTGTAGTTAGTTAATGATGCTATCTTTGCAAGAAATTTGTAGCTACTGTGATCAGAAGTTAAAGATCCATCAAGTTAGACTAGAAAGATGATGAAATCATAGCTTTGATCTATTTTTGTCTAAATAATGAAGAAAGAAAGAATGCACAATAACCAGGTGTTTCTGATGATGTTTACAATACAGAATAGGGCTGTAAATGTCAACAATCAAATTTTGTTGTTGTGCGCGTTTTGTTTGTGTACGCCGCGCAGCTGCGTCTTTTTACTGCTTTGGAGATTCACTGCTCAGAAGATCCAAGAAGCTCCTATAATTACTATACTTCAATAGTTCAATTTACTGCCAACATCCAAGCACTGCAGCAGGTTTCGGCACGTGGGTGTTCACGATTCAAGTACAGATGGCACAGGCAGCTCAGGCATTCAGGCTAGGAAACTTCAGGGACGGTCAGCTTTCGTAACTCGGGCAGTGCATATGTATATCAGGCATGGTTGGGTTGGCAAATCTGAAAATTATGGAGTATGAAATTTGGTTCAATCACGCTCAATCTCATTTCATCAGGCATCCAAATGCCAATTAACAGTACAATATTTTCTTCCTTGAACATAGAAAGAAACAGTACAATGTATTCAGCTACAGATGAGATGATAGGTCTTAAACATCATGATGAATAATCAGAGATGGCAGCATCACAGTCAGTTAACTAAAATCTTCACATCTCAATGACAGAAATACTCTAATATTGTCATTTCAATGCTTGTTAGGGTTTTAGATGAACCTACGCAGCTCAGTAGTGTCAAGAGCAAAAATTTGATGCTTTGACATGACGGAAAAAACTTAAGCTGCAGCTATACTCGATGCAAAATCGTTGCAACCAGATTCGTTTTGTTCCTTCACAGCACTGATTACCGTCTGCAACATTTGTAAAGGATCACGATGGCTCACGATCAGAATCTCTGCCAAAAAATAATAATAATCAATGTTTCCAAATGAAAATCAAGAGTACAACTACAATAACCAATCTACAACATTCAACCCAAGCCAGGAACAAGTAAAAGCACTTAGAAATTACACTTAGTTATGATAGCCAAAACACCGGTGCATATATATAAGAAAACCGACACTGCTAAGTAACAGGTCATATGACATATGGTGCAGTCAATACATGAACGATATGGTACTGTGAAGAGAAATGGTACCCAAATAGAACATCATCTCAATTTGTTCCATGGCATTCAAGACGGGTAACAACATCAACGACACTTTCGTCACCTTCAGGCTGCTTGAAAGGATCTTTCTCATCAGGGTCAAGTTCCTATCCTAATTGCCGAAGCTATGGCTCTTAGGGAGGGACGGTATTAAAATGATCAAGAGGTTAAAGTCTTAAAGATTGCAACTGTTATTGTGCAAGGTGACGATGTAACAGTCATAAATGAAATGAAAAATCCAAGATTTATTTCTTGGCAAATCCAGATGATTGTTAGCAGATTTCAAATATGATTTAAATGACTGTGTGATAGTAGAGTTGTCTTTGCTCATTACCCTCGCATTCTCAATGGGGTTGCAAATAATTTGGGTAATTTAGATTACCACGAATCTTTGTTTATACCTTCTGCTGATGGCTTTCCGCATCATGTTTTCTTGTCTTTTTTTTTTCTTTTTTCGTGAGGACAATTTAAAGTGTAGTTGTCGTATCATTCGAGAATCCCCTAGTTACTCTCTTTCCTTCTTAAAAAAAAAGAGGAAAAATATATGGGGCTTAACCTGGTTTTCGGTTCTTTGACCGGTTAACCGGTACGGTTCAGTTTTCTAAACACTTTTATCTCCTTGATCACTGATTCCATTTTTTTTTCTTTTTTTAATGATCACTGATTCTTTCCAACGCTCGGACAATTAAAGCTAATTAGTCAATAAAAAAAAGTCTAATTAGTCAAGAAAAGAGAGGGGGATCCTTTTCTTTTGTAGACTTTTACTCCGTATAATTTTAAGACAACTTGACAGTTGACACTGACACATCTTCGTTGTTCAGCTTCAGACAACCTGTTCTATTTGTTTGTACACGTAAGCCTCCTTTGATCGATTCCCTGTGAGGCTTTACGAGGTTACATACGAGATTAACTATGACATTTGTTGGCTTTGGGTTCATTTTTTTTTTACTTTCTTTTCGTTATTAATTACAGGGTAATTTTTACGTTTTGATTATAAAGTTCATGCCTTTTGTTCAAATGTTGTTGAGGACCAGTCCTTTCTTTGGCCGGTTTAGTTGATAGTTTTCCGGGTGTATTTACCATGGCGGCTTCCTCAAAGCTACAATTTTTTACAGCACTCCTTTCTTTTCGCCGATTCTTTTTACCAATCTGTAAGCTGACTTCCAATTTTCTTTTACCAATTTGGTAGTTTGGCTTAATCAAACTTGTTTCATGAGATTTCTCGCACATAAACCTCTTTTACAGGCATGTTAATGTTTGTGACCAGATAGGCAGATACTCATGAGAGTCATGACTTCCTCAAAACCACAAAACGTCATGATATCACCGGTTGACATATATACTCCTGCATTATCATGTAATTTTTTTTCCTGTTTAATCATTTAGTAATTTCCCTGTTCATTCTACAAATAGCAGCTATCCCCAAAGCTTCCGTTTTCGACTTCAAAACAAAGAACATAGTTTCCTTATTTCACTAAAAAAAAAAAACAGAGCTTCATTCTTACACTCACAAAAATGGCAGAAAGCACCCAGCCTAATCCAGCACCACCTCCGTCAGTGGAGTTAAATGTGCAAAACGCAACGTGGAGAGAACTTTTTGCTACAAGGATCGACTGTGGTTTACCAACAATTAAAATGTTTCTACTAACAATAGCTGTTTCTGTGTTGCTCTTCTGCTTACTGCTGCTTACATTCTTGCTTTTCGCCGGATCCTTGGAACAAGTTGAGATGAAGGTTGGGGTCCTTGGGGATAGCTATGTGAAAGCTTCTTGGGCAAGGAAGGTTGCATTGTTTCAGAATACACTTCCCCTTACTAACGGCGGAGAGAGAGAGGTCAGTCAGTCAGTGTAACTCTATTTATAATTAAGATCTCCAAAAAAATGTTGGTTCATGTCTGAGTTCTTTAATACTCTGTATTTGAAAATGAGCAGCTCACTACGTGCAAGGTGAAGGTTTGAACACAAAAGAAAGACCCATCCATCGGTAACCAAGAGAGACGATGAAACGATAGCTTTAATTTGAACGGCTTGACGTAGAGTATATAATACCTTGTGCACAGTACATTTCTTTTTGTAAAAAAAAAAACAAATAACCTTACTATAACAATATGTTGATCTCAAAAAAAAAAAAAAAAAAAAAAAAAAAAAAAAAAAAAAACTTTCCCTTCAAGATAAAAAAAATATAATTAATTTACGAGAAAGGAAACATTGTGAGTTTTGTGACCATGTAATATACGAGAAACTATTTTTGTCATAAAGGAAATAAAATGATGTACATAAATTGTTTTATTGGTGTACGGAGTAGATGTTTTATTTGTCAACAATCAGATTTTGATGAATCCAAACATTGTTGTTTTGTTGCTGTACATCTTTGGTTTTGTGACTTTGTGTATATGCCTCGCAGCTGTGCTTTTTTATTGCATTGCATATTCAATGCATATTAAGGCTATTGTTGACTTATTACTACCTCAATTTACTGCCATCATCTAAGTAGGCTTGGTCCTTAAGACACGCCCAGGACTGCAGGTTTCGGCATCTCAGGGAGTGCGGGTATGGGTAGATCAGGCACGGTTGCGTTTGGCATCCAGGCCAGTAACAATAGTTTCATTTCAACAGCCATACAAATGCCAATCAACAGTACAATATATTCTCCCTCGACGATAAAAAGACAGTACAGTGAACTAACCAATGAGAGAATAATCAGAGATGGCAGCATCTGGAGTCTGTTACCTAAATCTTCACATCCCAATGAGAGAAACAGTCTAATAATGTCATATAACACTTACAAGGGTTTCAGATGACCATTCGCAGCTCAGCAGTGTCAAGAGCAAAATTTCGATGCTTTGACAAGACAGACGGAACTTTAGCGGCAGCTACCCTTGATGCAAAATCGTTGCAGCTGGATCCGTTTTGTTCTTTCACAGCAGTGAGTACCGTCTGTAACATCTGTAAAGGATCACCATGGCTCACGATCAAAATTGCACATCTGCAAAAAATAGGAAACAAATGTTCATTGCGATCTGTTAAAAACCCCAAAGCATTGAAGGAAAATTAAAGTTAACGAGCTGCCAAAGGGAGATCTTGATCATTCACCAAAGTTCTACTTTTTCTGAAATTTCAGAGATGTGTCGTGGATTTTCAGAGTATCACAATTTAGCTACAGAGAATGGATGAGGCGATGAGGAACTTGGCTGATCCTATGACAAATCAATGGTTCCAAATGAAAATCTAAGAGTACAACTACAATACCCAACCTTGTACAACATTCTACCCAAGCCAGACAAATAAAGTAAAAGCACTCTACTAAAATAAAATTAAACTTAGTTATGATTGCCAAAAACACTGCTGCATGGCACTGCTAAGTAACATGCCACACGGTGCAATCACCCAGAAATACATGAACAATACAATATTGTGAAGAGAAAAAAGAACAATACCCTTCATACAACTTCTCCATTTGTTCCATGGCATTCGTGAGACGTGAAACAACATCAGCGACACTTTCTCCACCTTCAGGCTGCTCGAAAGGATCTTTCTCATCAAGGTCCCATATCTCTGAATACTAGAGGCAGGCCGATGAGTCAGAGACAGAATTACCAGATCGAAATATCATATGCACAAGATTTTGATTTACAATTGCGCAGGTAAGTATAACATTCTATGTAGAGGTAAATGTCCACAATATTTCAGCATTCAGTTATCTACAGCTTGGGACGCAGACGCTTTATTTTTGGAAAAATGAGCTATTTGGCTTTTCCACATCTATGCTTTTAAAGGATATCATAAATTTTGCAGGATGCCCACCACAATGAGACATTACAGTTACTACACCAGGAGCCATGGATTAGAGAACTTACTCGCTCATATGATGAAAGCTCATATGATGGCCCAAAGTAGCGTTCACGGATATCTTCAAAAGCCTAGATCAAGAAAAAGAAATGAGTACACAAAGCAATGTTGAAAGAGGGATTGTACAAGCCCATTTCATCCATTAGAACATGCCAGTTGACTGGTCAATTTGAATATGTTAGACAAGTATGAGTTTCTGGCATCTCAAAGGAAAACACAGGAGCTCATGTTGCACAAGCATATTAGCAATGTCTATTACAATAGTACTAGCCAAAACAAAACAGAACTAGCAGAGAAAGCTGCCTACAATTCCAAGTTGGCTTAAATTCACATCTCAACTTCAGCGAGTTTATATTGTTGAACATGGGACTGAACCAGGCAGTCTAAGTGTAAAAGTAATGCTACAACCACAATTGCTCGAACATACACGACTCAATTGCTCATAATACAACCTAGATATGAGAGATCAGGAAACTATTTCTATTTAATAAATTTTTTTGCATTCTACAAGACAGCTTTACTACAGATAACCAATCAGAGGAGTACAAGTTCTACAAGTATGGTGGTGGAATACTTCACCAAAACATCATAGCCATTTAATTTCTTCTGTTGTCACATAAGGCTTACCTTGCATTGAGGACCTTCAAATGGAATATTCAACACAGATGCAACTTCTCTAGCAGTATGAGCTGTTCTAGAAAAGGGAGAGTAGCAAATGCGGACATTCTCCAATGCTATACTAGTATCCTTCAACTCCTGCAAGCATAAAATAATTGTACATGATGAACGTGATTTGAAATAAAGTTCCCGGGAAAAAAAAAAGATGATGATATGATGTGAAGCACTGAAACAAAGAGTCCGAGAACTTCACGTTAGATAATAAGGCCATATCATGACACGACAAATCATACACCGAATCTAAAATTCAAAGTCACTTTTTAGTTATTGATTTCCTTTTCTTCTTGCGAGGAGTATTTTGTTGCTTTTCAAATATATTGAACTACATGTTGTACAGCTTTTCTTCTCCACCGAATTAATGAAGTACTTCTGCATGCTAATACATGTCTGACCAGAAAAATATGTCTCTCCGTCACTCATCACATCAAATTCGTATGTCAGCTACCAAACTACATCACTTTCCAAAAATCAAAACAAAAGCAGCAAGACAGAGAGTTGTGATCAATTGTTGTGTCATTGAGATTAATGAGTTAAGACGGCAACTCATCTAACCCAAATACCCAACGCCCAAGTTTGCTTACATCGAAAATGACCACATTACTTAAAGACACTAACATACCAGGCTACATTCAAGTTTCAACCAACATATAACTTATAGAGCTATATAGCAATCAAATTTCGGGCAAAAGAACTACCTTCAAGAATTTCTCCCCAGCCAATCGGGCTTGTTCGACACCCTCGGAACCCAGCTGATATTCTGGAAGTATCCCATTTTCCTATGTCACATTACATGAACCACAAATTCACAAGTCAGCCAAAACATACCATTAACCACACAAAGCAGAATAACCTCACAAAAACATGCATTTGCAAAGCTTCATCATGAACAGGCAAATCATGTGATTTGGGGTTCAAAGATTCCAACTTTCAAACTTTTTATAGCTCATAGTCGTTTGAGATTCAAAGTTTCCAACTTTCCTCTATATCATAAAGAAAAACAAACTTATTCAACAAGTTTAAACACAAATACACAATTGTGGGTGACAATTACACAGGCAAACTTGCGAAACAGATATCGACACTCACACTATAATAATCAGACCCAATAGCGTAATAATAACGCAAACTGATTCGAACTGAGTAGTGAATAATTAGAAGTGATTGAATTTTAACAGAAAATAACAAAATTGAATTGAATAAAAACAACTGATTTGGGTAAAAAGGTAAAAAAAAAAAAGAGGGTAAAAGAAAGAACCGGAGATGCAACGATGAGGCCTTGCTCATTGGGGATGCTCTTGCCATGCCTCAGAATCCAGTATTTGTTTCTCAACATTGGTGATGTTGTCGCCATTGTCACGCTCTTTTTACTACGACTACGATTTTACTGATTAGCTTGATTAATACGCTAAGCGAACGAAATAAAGGGCCAAACAACTCAAGGAGGGAACTCGGGAAGTAATGGGAATATGGGACTATGGTCTATGGGTTCTTTTCGGGGGCGAGTTTACGGGGTAGCTTAGGATCTACGATCCTAATATGTTTAGGGACGTAATCCCGTAATTATTGTCAAAATATATCTTACAAAGTTTTCCTCATTAAAATGAAAGGGAGAGAATTTTAATCAACATTCTAAGTTGCGACGTATTGTTTGTTTCGAATTTCATTAAATAAACCACTCTAGTTTACGGGGTAAAATATTTCTCGTGTGTAAAGCAGTGAGAATTGAGAATTGTGTTGCTCGATTGTGCAGCTTTGTTGTTGGACGTAATGTACTGTACTTGTTTCCCCCAAACTATTACGGTTTTGGTGTAACTTGCCTTAAGTTTAACCCCCATCTAGTAGCCCTAAAAAATAAACTTTTCTTGTAGAATCTAAAGAGGTTAGCGAGATGAGTTGTAGATAAAGAATAAATCACACAAGGTGGAGGACAAGAATGGTCCGGTGTAGCTGGATTCATATACCGTGTACATTATTGAGTGACGTGACATGTCAGCTCATGCTAAAACTAGTATATCGGTTTCACTCATACTAAAACAAGTCTATCCGTTACTCAAATATGATTAGATTCGATGAACCTGCCTTGGCTATCGGAACTTACGGAGTTAGATTCACCCCCCGATTCATTTTGGTGGTGTGACTTGTGTCTTGTCTCAACGCTCGAAATCTCGTGCTAAAACCAGCCCACCACACTCCTCTCAAGTTTCTAACTTTGTTAAGGATTCTCTCTCCAATCTCTGGAAATCTCTCTCAACTTAAAAAGGTGGATGCTTTGCTTTGGCTTTCCACTGTTTTCACCCAGGAAAGCATCTTCTTCTACAAGCTAAGGTAAACTCAAATCACACAATATTAGTATCTAGTCATGTTGGAGCATTTTTTAGTTCGCATATTTTTGGTGTGTCTTTAGCTAATTATGTGAATTTTGTACAATTGTACTCATATGTCGATATAAATGGAGAATTATGCTGTGTGATTGCTCTTCTCAATTGGGTTTTTTGGGTAGTTTGGTGCTAAGAAAATTTGGTGATTTTGGTCCAATTTTAATGTTCATATACTGAATTTTATGGAGAATTATATGACATGTCTGATCCTTTCAATTGGGTTATGTTTGACTTGGATTACTGCCACCAAAAAGATAGTTTTTTTGTTGAGTTTCATTTGTAGTCATTTTGATGCTTATATACTGTTAAATTTGGGGCATTTTGTTTTTTGGTACATTGGAGCAGCTAATGTTGCGGGGATGGGGGTACGAGGATTCGAACCCGGCAATCCCCTTAGGCAAGTTGGTCATTTTTTTGGAGTGTGCTTATGTGAGCCAAAATTATATTGGTAGGACTAGTGTGCTGTTTCTTTCCTTTTGTTTTTTTTTCTTTGATTGTATAAGGTGGTAGGAAAAGATAAATCTGTTATTATGAGTGGTTTTCTATGACAAGAAATAGTGATCTTACTTGTCTTTTGTTTTTCTTCTGAATTGTTGTACTGCAGCAGGAGGTTTATCTTGTATGATCTTCTTAGAAGTTTAGTGTAGATGGGTAGAAAAGAGCTATAAGAATTAAGAGGGATTTTGCTTAGGAGTGGAAATGTCGTCAATGTCTGCAGACAAGACTAGTACTTCGAGAAGTAGTTCTGTCCGATCAAGGCGTGATGCTCATGTGGTAACTCAGACCCCGATTGATGCTCAGCTTGCGTCTGATTTTGAGAAGTCAAAGCGAGTTTTTGACTATTCTTCATCTGTTGAATTTAATGTGTCGGCCTCCACTAGCAATGTACCTTTGTCAACCGTGTCATCTTACCTGCAAAGGGTCCAAAGAGGGGGTCTGATCCAGTCTTTTGGGTGTCTGATTGCCATTGATGAGAAGAGTTTTAGTGTAATAGCGTACAGTGAAAATGCCCCTGAAATGTTGGACTTGACTCCGCACGCTGTTCCCAACATTGAGCAGCAGGAAGCTCTAACTTTTGGGACTGATGTGTCAACTTTGTTCACCTCGTCAGGTGTGTCTGCATTGCAAAAGGCTGTAAATTATCCCGAGCTAAATCTCCTCAATCCTATACTAGTTCATTCTAAGAATTCTGGAAAGCCTTTTTATGCTATATTGCACAGAATTGAAGTGGGGTTGGTCATAGATTTAGAGTCTGTTAATCTAGCCGAGACCCTGGTTGGTGCTTCTGGTGCTTTGAAGTCTTATAAGCTTGCAGCAAAAGCTATCTCCAAATTGCAGTCATTACCAAGTAGGAATCTCCCACTTCTTTGTGATGTTTTAGTTAAGGAAGTGAGTGAATTGACAGGGTATGACCGGGTTATGGTGTATAAATTCCATGATGATGAGCACGGTGAAGTGATTGCAGAGAGTCATAGTCCTTGCTTGAACTCTTATCTGGGTCTACATTATCCGGCAACTGATATACCGCAGGCTTCACGATTTCTTTTTTTGAAGAATAAGGTGAGAATGATATGTGATTGTCTATCTTCTCCAGTAAAGGTGGTTCAAGACGAGGAGTTGGCTCAACCGTTGAGTCTTGGTGGGTCGACTTTAAGAGCTCCACATGGCTGCCATGCTCAATATATGGCAAATATGGGCTCAATTGCGTCTCTTGTTATGGCTGTGACAATAAATGATGAAGAGGACGGGGTTAGTGACCTACAGAAAGCAAGAAAATTGTGGGGCTTGGTAGTGTGTCACCATACGAGCGCAAGGTTTGTTCCATATCCTCTTAGATATGCTTGTGAGTTTCTAGTTCAAGTTTTTGGCATACAGATCAATAAGGAAGTTGAGTTGGCCGCTCAAGTAAGGGAAAAACATATCTTGAAAATACAATCTGTGCTGTGTGACATGTTGATGAGGGACTCCCCAATAGCAATTGTGACTCAGTCACCCAATGTAATGGATTTGGTCAAGTGTGATGGAGCTGCACTATTGTATGAAGGCAAACTTTGGCTACTTGGTACTACCCCAAAGGAGGATCAGATAAAGGATATAGCACAATGGCTAGTTGAATATCATGGCCACACCAAAGGATTAAGCACTGATAGCCTTAAAGAAGCTGGTTATCCTGGTGCATTAGAACTTGGGGATGCAGTTTGCGGTATGGCCGCAGTTAGAATTACTCCAGAAGAAATATTGTTTTGGTTTAGGTCTCACACAGCTAAGGAAGTAAAATGGGGTGGTGCGAAACATGATCCTTTGGACAACGATGATGAAAGAAAGATGCATCCGAGATCATCTTTTAAGGCTTTCTTGGAGGTGGTCAAATGGAGAAGTCTGCCTTGGGAAGACATGGAAATGGACTCTATCCATTCATTACAGCTTATATTGAAAAAGTATTTGCAAGACCGCCCGACCAAGAGGTTCAAAAATTCAGAAATGATCGTACATGTGCCTGGAGTGAATGACGCCCTAAGCTCAGCAATTAAAGTTCAACCTCTCATGAGTGAAGTGATTCGACTGATCGAAACTGCTGCTGTCCCTATCTTTTCTGTTGATGTAACGGGTGCTATAAATGGATGGAACTTCAAAGTGGCTGAACTAACTGGTGTATCCATGGAGCAAGCAAAAGGCGTATCCTTGATAAACGTGGTTGTTGAAGAAGCAGTTGAAGTAGTGAGAAAAATTCTCTCATCAGCTCTACAAGGTATTGTATAAATATAAAAGAATGTCTATATGGAGCTTTACAAGTTCAATTCAACGATTTGAATAAACTTCCGTAATTCACTGTAATTGAGAAATTCTGTATTCTGATGAGTTTTCTATTCATAGTCTCTCTGCTTTTTGCTAACTCAGATTTGTGAGTCTTAAATCTGTTAGTCAACATCTTGCTCAAATTGAGAATGCTGTTTGTTTGTATGTCTACAAGCTCTGAACTTTCTGAGGTAGTTGCAAATCTAAATTTGTAGTGTCCGGAGACCTCAATGAGCTTTGATCTTTTTTATTGTCCTTTTTTTTAAGGTTGTGATTCTGTTATGAAAGTCATAAGAACCTCGCATGGTTTGTCATATGTTGTTATACGGAGAGAATCAGGGGATGGAATGGCTTCCCATTTATCCTTAACCTCATAGAGAATAATGTTTGATCAGATAAGTTGTCCTTGAGCATATTTTCCTTTGAATAATAAGTGCTTGTGTCTAGAAAAGATTGGCCTATTGGTATCTTATCTTTCCTTTCTACTCGCTCACTATTTGCTTACTGTATTCCGTCAATTCTTATCCTGTGAATACTCAAATTGGCAGGAATAGAAGAGAAAGATGTTGAAATAAGATTAAAGACGTTTAATTCTCAAGATCAGAGTGGTTGCGTTATTTTGATTGTCAATGCAAGTTGCAGTCGAGATGTGGATGAAAATGTTACAGGAATTTACTTTGTTGGACAAGATGTGACTGAAGAAAAAAGGATCATGAACCAATTTACTCAATTACAGGGCGATTATTGTGGAATCATGAGGAACCACTGTCCCCTTATTCCCCCAATATTCTTGCTTGATGAGCAAGGCATTTGCTTGGAGTGGAATGATGCAATGGAAAAATTAACTGGTTTGAGTAAAGAATCCACCATTGGTCGTATGCTAGTTGGAGAGGTGTTCACAGATGGAAGTAATGGTTGCCAAGTCAAAGATTGTGACACTTTACTTCGGCTGAGAATATTTTTAAGTAAAATGATTGCAGGCGAGGAGTCAGACAGAGTGCTCTTTGGGTTCTTTGATCATCAAAAAAAATCTATTGATGCATTGCTTTGTGCAAGTCAACGGTTGAATGCTGACGGAAGGATCACCGGGGTTTTGTGCTTTCTACATCTACCTAGTCCTGAACTTCAACATACCATACATATGCAGAAAGTTTCAGAGAAGGCTGCTGCCAGTACGTTAAAGAAGTTAGCATACTTTCGAGACCAGGTCAGAGGTCCATTAAAGGGAATGGTATTTACTCGCAGCTTATTGGAGTCATCTGACTTGAGCGGAGAACAAAAGCAGTTACTGACGACTAGATCATTGTGCGAGGGTCAGTTGATGAAAATAGTGGAGGACACTGATATCTTAAGTATTGAGGAAGGGTACGAAATTTCTATTCTGCTAATACATTTGTCCTCTTGTCGTTCCTTTAAAATTGTTTGCTTGTCAAATATAGTAGTCACTTGTGTAAGAACTCATGAACATTTGTTCCTGTACTTCCCTTATGAGGTCAGAATACTGACATAATGCATTTGTCTCTTTGTTTTCCCCTTCTATTGGGCTGTTGTGTTCAGCTATATGGAAGTCGGCAGTAATCCTTTCAATCTTGTGGAGACACTCGATGCAGTCATGAGTCAAGTGATGCCATTAAGCCGGGAAAGTCAGGTGCAGGTCAAACATGATTATCCATCTGGTTTGTCTTCCGTGTACCTATCTGGAGACAATGCGAGGCTCCAGCAAGTTCTTTCAGAGTTTCTGATAATTGCTGTTCGCTTCAGTCCTGCATTCAGTGGATCTTCGGTCATGTTTTCCGTTAATTCTAAGACAGAACACCTAACAGCTAAGATGCAACTTCTTCATGTTGAATTCAGGTAAATATTATGCAAATGTTACTTTTCTTCTTAAATTAGAGGTTCTATTATTTGGATTTCAACATGGTTTTATTTGGCTCTTACGAAAATGTTAAGAACGGATGTACGTGCAGAAGTTTCTATATATGGTTCAGATTCGTGCCGTTTCCCTCTGAAACTGTGCTAGATTGGTGCTTTATATGTCATTCAACTTAAGTAGAGAACCCAGGATGGTTGTACTTCAGCTTAATAATTGTTTTGATTAACTTGTAAACATGATTGTCAATGTTCTTCGTGTTGTCATGCAGGATCACACATCCACCACCAGGGGTACCGGAAAATCTCATTCGGGAGATGTTTCACCGCAGCCCGGGCATGTCAAGAGAAGGGCTGGGCTTGTACATCAGTCACAAACTTGTGAAAATCATGAATGGTACTCTGCAATATCTTAGGGGAGAAGAGCACTGTTCTTTCGTTATTTTCCTAGAATTCCCACTTGCTGACGACAAATGACATTTTCCTATTTACCCTGAATGCCACAAAGTATTGCCACCATTCAACTGGTCAAATACTTGGACGTGACATAGAGACTATATATAGTACAGATCTTCACAGACTGACATAGGAGCTTATGGTAACGCTGTGAATCCTGTGATGTTTCTGCCTGCATACTTATTTTCAGAGGAACAGACACCGGTAAGGAAAGACTCAGACCTCGACGAGATGGAGAAATGCATTCTGTCCTGCTCTATGTAGATAAGCAGTCCGACAGTGCAATGGACAGTAACTAAAATGTGAATACGTCCTTTAGCTTCTGTATCAATTGTGGACTCGTACCCAGTGGATTGGATTGTGTATAATTAGATTGCATGAGCTTTTGCAGTCTTGACCAATGAGGTCTTGGTCCACCAGCTAAGACCGAGGCACTTATATATGAAGTCCCTAGTCCGAGCCCGGTTCCTTGTTCAGGAAGTTCTAGTCTGGAAGTTTTGGATATGTATAGGGTGTACTTTGAAACTTGTTTGTACCGTTGCACGTGGCGTCAAAACCCCCCTCACCCATGTTTTCCAGGAACAAGAAATATACTACAGAAGTTTATTGCTTAGACTTCGATTCTTAAAGTTGGAACAAGATTGATTGATTAGTGTGAAATTTGTTGATTCATCGAAAATGGAGTTTCCTAATAGTTATTTGTATGCTTCAAACTTTTTACTCGACTTAATCTTTGTATTTACCAAAAAATGTCGACTTTAAATCATTTTGAGACGTAATAGAATTATCATGTTGAAGTTCTACCACTTGAGTAATACATACTCGTACCAAAATTAAACCACCCGATAACCCATTCATATGCCACCCGCCACATTAATGATATTGTAAAAAATTGGCGCCAGAGGGAAAATATGAACATGTCATTATGAATATTCAACTCAATTCTGAATGTATCTCCGATCATTTCAATCAAGTTCTAAACTTTTAAGCTCACGTCGCTTAGCTTCACTAACAAGCTTCTCTTCGCTTTCCTTTTCCAACCATGGCACTTCATACCTTAAAACCCCAGGCACCCACATTGATTGCAATAACCCGGTTTTCGACACCGGAATTCGAGACTTTCTCGTCTCCCGGTACCGCGATTCCAGGTCCTATGATGAAGCTAGGAAGCTTCATCTACACGTTTACAAACATGGGTTTGTGTCGGATTTGTTTCTTGTTAATACCTTGATCAATGTTTATGTGAGAATTGGTGATGTTGTTTGTGCACGTCAGGTGTTCGATGAAATGCCCGAGAGAAATTTGGTTTCTTGGGCATGTTTGATTTCAGGTTATACTCAAAGTAACTTGTATAGTGAAGCTTGTGTTGGTTTTAAGGATATGGTTTGTTCGGGTTTTGTACCTGATAATCATTATGCATTTTGTAGTGTGCTTCGCGCTTGCCAGGGTTTGGGACCTGATTACTTTAGATATGGGCTGCAAGTTCATGGGTTGATATCGAAGACGGTATTTGCTTTTGATGCTTTTGTGAATAATGTGTTGATAACTATGTATGGAAGCTGCTGTTTGGAATCGGTTAATTATGCTCGGAGAGTGTTTGATGGGATTAATGGTAGGAATTTGGCATCATGGAATTCTATAATTTCAGTACATTCTAAAAGAGGGGATATAGCTAGTGCTTTTGATTTGTTTTCAGGAATGCAGCATGAAGGCCTGGGGTTTGATCTTCGGCCTAATGTGTATACATTGGGTAGTTTAGTAACAGCTACATCATCATTGCCGGATTCTGGTTCATGCTTACTTGAGCAGCTTCTCTGCAGAGTGCGAAAGTCTGGATGTTTAGATGATTTGTATGTAGGTAGTGCGTTAATTAGTAGGTTTTCAAAGTGTGGGTTGATAGCTAGTGCACGGAAGATTTTTGAGGAAATGAGTGTTAGGAATGCAGTCACCTTAAATGGATTAATGGTGGGATTAGTAAATCAGAACAGAGGGGAGGAAGCAATTGATGTGTTTAAGGAAATGAATCATTTAGTCGATGCCAATGCTGACACTTACGTGGCTCTCTTAAGTGCTATTGCTGAACTCGATGAAGCAGAAGAAGGCAGAAGAAAAGGTAGGGAACTTCATGCTTATGCAATCCGAAGTGGCTTGGTGAATCTCAAGGTTGCTGTTGGCAATGCCCTGATTAATATGTATGGGAAATGCAGGGCTGTAGACCAAGCTTGTGCAGTTTTCGAATTCATGCAAGAAAGAGATTTGGTTTCATGGAATTCCTTGATATCTTGCCTTGATCAAAATGAGCTTTATGAAGAAGCCGTGTTGAAATATGTCCATATGAGGAGAACTGAGTTGAGGCCCGTAAACTTCACATTTGTCAGTTGCTTGAGTTCTTGTGCTAGTTTAGGTTTGATGGATGAGGGAACCCAAATCCATGGTGAGGCAGTTAAATTAGGACTTGATTCTGATGTCTCCGTTTCAAACGCCCTTCTTTCATTGTATGGGGAAATAGGAAGTGATAAAGACTGTCAAAAACTTTTTCTCTTGATGCCAGAGCATGATCAAGTTTCCTGGAATGCCATGCTTGCTGCATTGGCCGTCTCAGATACATCTGCATCTGAAGCTGTGATGTTTTTTCTGCAGATGATGCGATCAGGCTGCAGTCTTAATGGGGTGACCTTTGTGAGTATTCTTTCTGCAATATCAAGTCTTTCTCTCTCAGAATTAGTACTTCAGCTTCATGCTTTAGTTTTCAAATATTGTGCTGCTCGTGACACTAAAGTTGAGAACGCACTTATTACTTGTTACGGGAAGTGTGGCCGCATAGAGGACAGTGAAGCAATTTTTTCAAAAATGGCCAAGAGGAGGGATGAAGTAAGTTATAATGCAATGATATCGAGTTACATACATAACGAGAAATTATTTAATGCCATGGATCTTGTATGGTCCATGATGCAGAATGGCCGTAGATTAGACCACTACATCCTTGCCACTGTACTTAGTGCATGTGCCTCAGTTGCGACCTTGGAGCGTGGAATGGAAATCCATGCTTGTGAAATCAGGGCTGGCCTGGAATCTAATGTTGTAGTGGGGAGTGCAATTGTTGACATGTATGCAAAATGTGGAAGGATCGACTATGCTTCGAGATTCTTCACACTGATGCCTGTTAAAAATGTGTATTCCTGGAATTCCATAATATCAGGGTATGCACGGCATGCAGATGCTGAGAAATCACTGGAGATGTTTGACGAAATGAAGAAAGCGGGGCAATCACCAAATCATGTCACATTCGTGGGAGTCTTATCTGCTTGCAGCCACGCTGGTATGCTAGACAGGGGTTTCGAGTACTTTGAATCTATGAGTAATGATTACGGACTAGCTCCTCAAATCGAGCATTTCTCGTGTATGGTTGATCTCCTTGGGAGGTCAGGTAAGCTAGAGAAGGTTGAAGAGTTCATAAACAAGATGCCTATGAAACCAAATGCTGTAATCTGGAGAACAGTTCTGGGGTCTTGCTGCTTGACAAATGGACGCAACAGTGATCTCGGTAAGAAGGCTGCTGAAATGCTGTTGCAGTTGGAGCCAGAAAATGCAGTAAACTATGTACTCCTTTCTAACATGCATGCTGCTGGAGCAGAGTGGGAAAATATGGCTCGGACTCGATCTGCAATGAGGTCTGCAGCAGCCAAGAAGGAAGCCGGGCGTAGTTGGTGACTGTGAAATTAAAGATGGTGTTCATATGCAATGTGCAGTCTCATTGTCTTCTGCACACACCTCTAACTTGTGGATTTTGTCGATCATGGGTTGAATAGTTGATTGATTTTATAACACGGTGTGACGGTTTTTTTATGATAGTGTAATCTATGTCGCTCGGACTTGGCTAACACGGGGTAGACCCACATACTCCACAGTTCCTCGGAAGTTTCGTCATGATTTATAAATGACGATTCATGTTAGTCAAGTCTTCTTTGTTGTCGGTAAAATGGTAAATGACCCCTAATTTACTAGAAGTCAAGTCAGGGGCAAAACAGTCCATTTACCTTACCATTTCATTGGAAAAATGACATCATTCCGCGGTATTATCACACACACTGATTCATCTTCTTCATCAAGATTCAGAATTTCAGACATCATCACATATCAATAAACTCTCAAAATAATTCTCACTGCAACTCAAAATCATCAAACAATGTCGCTCAATCTCCGCCAAAAACAAACAGGTAATCTAATCTAATCTGATCTAATTAAACCTAATTTAAACCCTAATTTCTCCCCTAATCCCCATTTCTTGCTACTTGCATCCCAATTTCAATTGAATCGATTAAATTGATTTGTAATTTTTTTTGTGTATGCAGAATGTATAATTCGGATGTTAAATCTGAATCAACCAGTAAATTCAACAACAGGAATGGCGAACGAAGAGATCTACAAGATCTTGATCTACGACAAATCTTCACAAGATATTCTCTCTCCTCTAATCCATGTCAAAGACTTGCGTAAACATGGGGTTACCCTCTTTTTCCTCATTGACAAGCCTCGGAAACCTATCCCCGACGTTCCCGCCGTTTATTTCGTCCGACCTACTCCGGCGAACTTGCAACGCATCGTTTCCGATGCGGCGGCACCGCTGTACGACGCGTTTCATCTCAATTTCTCGAGTTCCGTGCCGAGGAAGTTACTCGAGGATTTCGCGTCCGGTTTGATCGGATGCGACGCCGTTTCTAGGGTTTCGAAGGTGCATGATCAGTATTTGGATTTTGTGACGTTGGAGGATACGTTGTTTAGTTTGGCGTATGAGAATTGTTATTTGCAGCTGAATGATCCGAGTAATGGAGAGAAGGAGATTGAGGAGATTGTTTTGCGTATTGTTGAAGGTTTGTTTTGTGTGATTGCGACGTTAGGGGTTGTTCCGGTGATTAAGTGTCCGCCCGGTGGCGCGGCCGAGATGGTGGCGGTTGCGTTGGATCAGAAAATAAGGGATCATTTGTTGAGTAAGAATAATTTGTTTAGTGAGGGTGGGAATTTCGCTGTCTCGTTTCAGAGGCCGGTTTTGTGTCTGTTTGATCGGAATTTCGAGCTGGCTGTGGGTGTGCAGCATGATTTTAGGTATAGGGCGTTGGTTCATGATGTGCTCGGGTTGAGGTTGAATAGGGTGAGTGTTCCGGGGGAGAAGGGGGGTATGAAGTCGTTTGAATTGGACGAAGGGGATCCGTTTTGGGTGGCTAATGGAGGGTTGGAGTTTCCGGATATGGCGGTTGAGATTGAGAATCAGTTGAATAAGTATAAGAGGGATGTGGATGAGGTGAATCGGAGGACTGGGGGGACGAGTGGGGCGGAGTTTGAAGGGACCGATTTGATTGGGAATACTAAGCATTTGATGAATGCGGTTAATTCTCTGCCTGAGTTGACAGAGAGGAAACAGGTGATTGATAAGCATACGAATATTGCGACTGTGTTACTTGGTGAGATTAAGGAGAGGTCGATTGA
>JBBYHQ010000018.1:4595173-4608732 GCA_038382645.1 Spergularia azorica
GAGGTTGATACTAGTGCGTTTCAGTATGTGAAAAAGATTAAGTCTTTGAATGTGTCGTTGGCTTCTGCCAGTTCTGCCAGCAGTGGTAACATTGTTGACTGGGCGAAGCTTTACGGACATGTGACTGCTGGTGTGAAGAACTTGTTATCGAGTGACCGTCAGCTGGCATTGGCCAGGACAGTTGAAGCATTGATGGAAGGGAGTTCTAATCCCGAAACTGACACCTATGTGATGTTTGATCCTCGCGCCCCTAAGTCTAGTTCTGGTAGCCATCTCAAGGGGTCGTTTAAGGAGGCTATCGTTTTCATGATTGGTGGTGGGAATTATGTGGAACATGGAAGCTTGCAGGAGCTTGCACATCGTCACCCACCCCAAAAACACATCATTTATGGGACAACTGAGATTCTCTCTGGGTCGGAGTTTGTTGAGCAGCTTGCCATGCTAGGAAAGAAGATGGGGTTGGGGAGCAGTCCTGCTCCTGCAGCTCACTGAGAAACACGAGGGCGATTTTCTGCTGTCTCAACCTTGGGTGCCTGAATGTGTGTCTGTAGTCTGTACCATACTCTCGCAGGGGGAAATCAAAGAGAGTGCTGACAGATTAGTCAATTTGGATACTGAGGTATGTTTGAGCATACAGAGAAACAACTTGATTGTTTGTGAAGTGAAAAGATTTCAGCCCCATAGTTACTCTTTTTCGATCTCTTCTGGTGTATTTTCATACGGAAAAGCTCTTTTTTATCAGTTAATCTTTCAATTATTGCTTTCTTGAATTTACTGTTGTATTTGTTTATATCTCGAACCTGTTGGTTGAACATCAAAGTACTTATTTTTGAATGCTTCTATGTTACCAAGACTTTGATTGCGGAATATGTGTTTACAACTTTACATGCCCATCACCTCCCTGCCCCCATTTGAAAAAGATGAGAACGGAATGGAAACACTTAGAAAACCAGTCGCATTTACTCCTGATCTTTAGTGTATCTGAGACGTACCATGTCAGTCTGGAAGATGAGAACCACTTGAGGTTTGTGCTATTAGGTTCGTTGCCTATTTTGTTTGGCATGGAACTGGGATTGTTAGTACAAGTAACACTAGTGTATAAGACGAGTACCAGTCGCCAGTTTCTTATGTGGTATGCCTGTATGGTTGCGTTGTCCAAACAAGGAGTAAGGTTCTTAGATTACCTTGTTGGCCTTGACTGACTCAATTGAGCTGATGCTGAGGACTCCGTTAGATCGGGGATAGTTTGTGGTGTTACTCATTTGTTCTTCAGTTGCAGCCATAGTTATTCTTGATTGTTTGTGAGGTGAAAAGATTTCAGCCCCATATTTACTCTTTTCGATCTCTTCTGGTGCATTTTAATACAGGAAAAACTATTTTTTTTTTCAGACCTGCTTTCTTCAATTTACTGTGGTATTTGTTTATATCTGGAACTTGTTGATTGACATCAAAGTACTCAGTTTTGAGCGCTTGTATGTGACCAATACTTTGATTGTGGAGTATGTGTGTATTTATATGTCCATCACGTCCCTGCCCCCAATTGAGTAAGATGAGGAGAACGGAATGGAAAAACATTGAAAATCAGTCACAATTACTCGTGACCTGTAATGTATATGAGACGTAATTGTCAGTCTGCAACACGTTTAGAAGAACCACTTGAGGATTGTGCTATTAGGTTTGTTATTTATTTCTTGTGGTGTGAAACTGGGATAGTGAAGGGTGTTGTAATCATAACAATGTTGCTGCAAGGTAGTCTAGTTTATTAGCTCATCTTCTTGAGTCAGGAAGGCATCTGTTGAGTGTGGACTATATGTTTCAGTTATCGAGTGGTATGTTCCGTTTATTAATACAATTGCTGCATTCTAGCTACTGTTGCTGTGGATTGTGTAAATACCAGTTATGAGACGAGTACCAGTCGCTAGTTGCATGGTTGTGTTGTCCGAACAAGGATCACAAATAAAGATATTCTTAGATGATGCTTGTTGGCCTTGACTTACTCAATTGTGCAGCTGCTGAGGGCTCCTTTTAGATCTGTGATAGTTTGTGGTGTTAGTCTTTACTTGTTCAATTGTAGCCATTCCTGCTCTTCCTCTGTTTTCGACCTTCTTAGGATACTTGCTTTTAGAGCCTGTTAAGATCCCACATCCTCGAAAGCAATCAGAACCAATATAAGGTAACATAATTATTTTTAACTGCTAGTTTTCGCTACTGTGGTGTCTGTGGATTACCCCCAGTTTACGACATGGAAAGCGAAACTAAGTCACAGGTTGAAGTTAGGCACAACTGCACAAGTGATAAACACAGCATTATAACAAAACAATTAGCCATTCCTGGAATTCAATTTAACGACACAACACTTAGTAAATTTGGTCTACCTGAGACGTGCCCCGGGTTTTTACATAATATTCGGAGATAAAAGTACAATAGAGGTGCAGTTTTCCTAAATGCTAGGATAATTACCTATGATAGTAATCCTCATACACCTTTTTTGGGCGGGTTGTACGAGTAGAATTAAATTGGGGGATGCTATCCCAGTCATGAGGGGTAAGACTAGAAAAATCCATCTTCGACCAGATATTCATATCCTGCTGTTGGCATTGAGTCGTCTTCCTTGTCCTCTTGTTCGCCATTGCTTCATCAACAGCCTTCCAAATTGCATCAGCCTCTTCATCATCAATGTCTGGGTCGTTTGGGTCCGATGCAATCAGCCCAACATCTGATTGGAATGCAACATCAAAAACTTCCTGTTGGATTCGCTCTGGCTCCGGCTCCGGCTCCGGCTCTTGTGCGCATAAGGGGTCAATAAGAAGGATGGAAGTCTCCATCTGAGGTTGGTTAAAGTAGGTCAGAGAAAGGACAGTGGTCGGGGTGACTCCGAGGTCTGACAGAAGCTGTTGATTGTCAGGACAGTCAGGTGATGTCTGCTGCTGTAGAACAGACGCTATCCGATGGGACGCGCCAGGATGTGGAGAGAGGAAGCGCTGGTTGGCAACTGCAGTGTTCGTGATAGGCTCAAGCAGGATCTTGAGATCCAACAACGTCGCGGTATCGAGGTTCAGCGTCAAAACCTCCATATCCTCTTTGTTTGGAACTCTAACGTAAACCATGATTTGGTTTTCTGATAATCCTGAGAATTTCGGAATTTGACAACTACTGTGTGTTTTCTGATTTCTCAATGTTAGCATACCACGTTTATATATAGCCACCACCCGCCCTTCCTTATTATGTACCAAATTTATTTAGGAAATATTTGTTATTATTATTTTTTATTAAATTATTATGGTAATCTTTTGCAATTTAGGAAAGTGATACAGTATTTTTTTTTTTGGTTGCTCGTTTTCCATTCATTCCGTCCGTAGATGCTCAGAGGTTAACATTCAACGTAACACAATCAACTTGGTCACTGTTATCAACCTTCCGATACATTTCTAGTCGTCTCTCTGTTTGAATTCATTTATGAGAGGTTTCGCAATTCTTTTCTTCATCGCTTGTTTGTGGGTAGGTGTACTGGTTATTGTTTCGGAGTTTCAATGTTGTGAAGTTGTAGGACACACGGTGCAGTTTAGAGAAGACGATTTTCCCTCGTTTCAATAAAGTTTTCCAAATTATCCGAGAACGATATTGAAAAAGTCAAAACAATCTATCGGGACAGAGGGAGTATACCGCACCTTTATGAACAAATACTCAACCAAGAGGCCGACAATCAACTCATCTCTAGCTTTTGCTCTATATTGGCTACACCGTTTGTAAAATTGTCACACAATCCTATATCAAAATATGGAACATTTTTTTTGAACTAGAAATTATCCAAAACAAAAGAAAACTTCCAGTGACTAGTGAAAATCAATTAACCAAATCCGGGTAAATTACAACCATCGATAGATGTGCTTCGATTTCTGTCTTACATATCCGATCAAAATTTATAAAAAAAAAAACAAAACGTTATTAATCCAAAAGAACGAATGGACCATATACGGAATGTTCTAGAGCCCGCAGTTCAAAAGAATATGTCAGTGCACAGAGCAGTGACAGGCCCATGATCTCATACATCACACACTAATCAATAATCATTTCCCGTCAAAAACATAAAAAAACACAAAACTTCTTCAATAATCTTCCTCTCATATTTCCCCCTTTCTTCCACTTTTCATGGCCTCCAAACGCCATCTCTAAATCTCAATAAAACATCACTAATCAACTCAATTTTACATCCATTCCCAATCAAAAAAATCCCCAAATTTCCCCCCAAAAAACCCTAGAAATGGCGGCGAGAAGACAAACTCTCCCGATCCTAAAACAAATCCTCAAATCCTCCCCCACAACCACGACCCGATCCGTCACCTACATGCCCCGACCCGGCGACGGCACCCCCCGACCCGTAACCCTAATCCCGGGCGACGGGATCGGACCACTGGTGACAAACGCGGTGGAGCAAGTCTTCGAGGCGATGCACGCGCCGGTGTATTTCGAAAGATTCGACGATATTCACGGCGATATGAAGAAGATTCCGGAATCTCTGATCGAATCTATTAAGAAGAATAAGGCGTGTCTAAAAGGTGGCCTGATGACGCCGGTGGGCGGTGGTGTTAGCTCGTTGAATATGCAGCTGCGGCGGGAGCTTGACCTTTACGCTTCTCTTGTTCACTGCTTTAATTTGAAAGGGTTGCCGACGCGTCATGAGAATGTGGATATTGTTGTGATTAGGGAGAATACTGAGGGTGAATATTCTGGGTTGGAGCATGAGGTTGTTCCTGGTGTTGTTGAGTCTCTTAAGGTAATTTAATTTTTCGTCTGATTAATTAATTTTGTTGTTTGATTTGTTGTGTTGATTTATTATCGATTGTTCTTAAATTTTGGGTAAGACGGTCCTATTGTAAGTCGAATTATGAAATGAGACTCTTTGTTAATTGTCGAATTATCGTAAAATTTGGGTAAGGCGGTCCTATTGGAAGGTGAATTATGAAATGAGACTCTTTGTTTTGATGACGTTAGGTGTTTTTTTCTTAATTTTTATCTGATGGTGGTGGTTTAATTGTTTGCTTGTTTGTTACATTTGTGTGGTGTGGTGGTAAATTAGGGGTAAGGTTGCGTACAACAGTGAATTTTTACTGATTGTATCGGATTGTTTTGTTAATTGTTTGTGATCACATAATTGTGGTTTTTCCAGGTTGTGGTGTGGGATTAGGATGAGTAAGGGGGTTGCGTTTATGTTTGTGGACCTCGTCTGCCTGTGAAATTGGCGGGATTGGGGAGTTTGGTGTGTCATTTGTGTTGTTTTGAGGTCGGTATAGGGCGATGTTGTGTATAAGTTTTTGGTGTGGTGTTGGGCGTACTAGACTCATAGTCTTTAGCCGCACTGTTGCTCATTTTATTTATTACGGATTTGTAAATTGTAGATGGTTGTAGGTGTTTGTTTAATTGCTGTTTTTTGTGTACGAGATGAGAGGGATGGTGTGAGTGATCTGTTTAAAAGATTTGTTTTGAGATTTAGTCTCACTATCATTGTTTTGAATTGGTATGGGGGTTTGGTGTAGGGAGGGGTAAAGGTTGATGATAAGAGAGGTATTGGATAGAGCTATTTCTTAAGAAAGCATCAACAATTCAACATCGGGGTTAATTGGTGATGAATGAGATGTGAGAAACTATCTCAGAGAGTTAATTTAGTTGGTTCTGTTTTTTAGAGGAACTTTGCTGTGATTATACGTTTCTTGGGGGTTTGTTCTGGTGAATTGGGTCCTCTCAGTTTAGTTTGGATGGGCAGTGTTAATAATTAGATCGTCTCTATTTGAAAGAGTTCATCTTGTTGGGAGTGTTTGAGTATGGCATGTAGTTGTACCCTAGGGATTTCTGACATCTATAGGGAGTGTTTGAGTATAGCATGTACTCGTCTCAATCTGATTCGGGGATTTGGGTTAGTTGTTCTAGTTTTGCTTATGTAGTTATGTAGATGCAAGCAATTACGGAGTACTCTGCAAGATTATGCGACTTCCATTGGAGACTGCTGTGGAATACTAATATAACGATTGATAACTTCTTTGTGTAAGATTGGGAATTTTAGAAATTATCCTCTTAGGTTTTCAGCTTATCATTAACCACTGTTGTGCTAATCAATCAATTTTGTGACCTTGTCTTTTGTGGGCATAAAGTGCCAGGGGGGAAGTAGAGTATGTATGACAGTATGAGTAGGCGGGTGAGAAGAAGAATATGACAATATGTATGAGTAGGTGCAAACGTTGTTGTTTGGGGCATCAAGTATGGCTCCCTTTATGAGTGTAGCATATGTGTACTAATACGGAAAGTCTGGAGGATGTTCAGTGTTCCTTGTTGAATCGGCGAAAACTGTGAATGAGAACATGAAACTGTAGGACATGATTTCACATTTGTATAGAAGGTATGACTAGCCGCCTTATCCATGTTTGGAGGGTTACATTGCCTTTTCACGAGGCATTGTTTGCTCTGCTTGAAGATGTTGTTGTGTGGTTCATGGGATTCATTTCCTGCTGTAACTTTTAAGGAAATAGCGAGGCCTGGGATCCATGTGGGAAAAGTTAAAATGGAATCCTGCACCATGCTTACTACAGTTATCTGGGAAAGTTAAAATGGTTTGCTTGCCCACTCCTCTGTTTTTCTCTGTCTCTTCAAATTATGGTGTAGTACGCTCTTTCTCTGTGTCACATTTCTCTCTTTCATCCACTGTCTGACGGGTTTTCTCTCTTCTATTGCCTCGTAGTTCTTGTATTTTCTCCTGTTTTCTTGTCCTTTCCTCCTGTTTCTAACTTATCCTAACAACTACCGAAGTTCTGTCCCACCTTTTCTCTTTTCTCCCTCTCCTTCCGCTCTTATTCCTTTTCATTTTGTTAGTCAAACGAAGAGGCTATATTTGTGATCAGGTGAATCTTACTGCTTCCATCATTCCATAAGCTGTATGGTCTCTTTGTATACTGTTGCATGATCACTTTCATAGCATGCTTCAGTATATTCGGAACCCTCACTAGTTTTTGCTGTGTTATTAACTTATTAAAGTTCACATACTCCCCTTTTTTTATTAAATGTTCTAGTTTTATTTATTTATTTATTTATGTAATGTGTGTGTGTTTAGTTTCACATTTATAGTGTTATTTCCTTTCCTTGAAAGATTGAGCCTGAATCTATTGGTTCTAGGTGATTACAAAGTTCTGCTCTGAACGTATCGCAAAGTATGCATTTGAGTATGCTTACTTAAACAACAGAAAGAGAGTTACTGCTGTGCACAAAGCCAACATCATGAAACTTGCAGACGGCCTTTTCTTAGAATCTTGCCGTGAGATTGCCACAAAATACCCTACCATTGAGTACAACGAGATTATTGTGGACAACTGCTGCATGCAGCTTGTGGCAAAACCTGAGCAGTTTGACGTGATGGTTAGTGTCCTTTTTTAATATTTCTTTGTCACTTCTCTATAATGCCATTGTTCCTTGTTTGTTATTCAATGTTCTTTTTATAAGTACCCTATTATGCCATCTTTCATAGAAATTCTGACATGCTTACCAGATTACTTCAGGGTTAATTGTAATTTGAATCGTATCTTACTTCTTGGTGATCTTGCATGCTTAATGTTTCTTTCCTTTTTTAAGATATACTGGAGTTCCATATTGTGTTTGTTCCGTACTTGGACATACATCCTGATAAGTGATAACTACATTAAGGCAGCCTGTCAACTCAAGGAATGGGTTGCAATCTGCTTTTGTTTTATGTTTTTTTTTTTAAAGGAATCTGCAGTTTGTTAATTTGGCTTATAATAAAGCATAATTGATGGTTATATAGTGACTCCATTGACACATGAAAGTTCTCCACTCCATGACCCTGTCTTATGAACTGAGGTGGTCGTGGCTTTTTGGGTAATGGTACAGAAACCTTTACAATTGCTGATGAGGTTTGCTCTCTTTTTAACAGGTCACTCCCAACCTGTATGGTAATCTAGTGTCTAACGTAGCTGCTGGTATCGCTGGAGGAACAGGAGTCATGCCAGGCGGTATGTAACTCTACCTTTGCATCGAATAGACTAATACATGCAAAATTGTTCCCTTTTTCCCTTTTGTTCCCTTTTTCCCTTTATTGTTATCGTGTAATTTAAACATGTCAGTGGAATCTGACCTAGTATACACGAAACATAAACTCTGGGGCACATGTACCTGGGCTTAGGTCGGCAGTTTAAGTTTAAGTCGTTCAGCATTCATTCTAACCTATGTAAGTATTGAACCCCTTTTTTCAACTTGGGTGGCCTTGTAGGTAATGTTGGGGCTGATCATGCGGTGTTCGAGCAAGGTGCTTCTGCAGGAAATGTTGGGAAGCAGGACATGGTTGAGGAGAAGAAAGCTAATCCTGTCGCTTTGCTCCTCTCATCGGCTATGATGTTGAGGCATCTGCAGTTCCCTTCATTTGCTGACCGTTTGGAGACTTCTGTGAAGCGTGTGATTGAAGAAGGTAAATACCGAACAAAGGATCTTGGTGGTGTCAGCTCTACTCAAGAAGTCGTTGATGCCGTCATAGCGAACCTGGATTGATGATTTGCCAATGTCATCCAGAGCACATCCTTTTTGGTCTGTTTCTTTGCAACTTTCGCCAAATTCTTATTTTGGAGGGGGATAAATTTCCCTGGCAGATATCCCTTTTATTTGGTATTGGAATCGGAATTGGAATTGTTTTTGATATAATTCATCAACCACACCTAGACGACGTGCCCTCTTTTAGGTCTGAGTTCTTATAGCAGTTCGCTGTAATTTTTAACACTGGTTCAAGAACGTCAATAAAAATCTGACTCTCTGAACAGTCCTCTTTAATGAGGAAGGTCATTTCATCTTGTTCAAATGATTCTCTTTACTTTATACTGAGTAAAACTAGTATTTTCTTACAATCTTATTTCCTCCGTTTGAGATGTATAAATGAGAATGCCGTGATAGATTTGGATGTACGCAACTTCACGTCTATATTGGAAAAAAATCATAGAAAAAACAGTTCTCAATCAAATTATGAGATCAGGGGTAATTGAACAGGAAACCGATTTTTTTATTACATATATACTGTAAGTTGCTCATTCCTTCCATAGTAGACTAGTAGTAGTGCTGCCGTACAACAATTTAACTTCTAGATTGAGATCGAGTTGGGTGACCATTTATATTTGAGGAAGAACTGTTGCTTGTGAATGTGATAAAGATACAGACCATCTTCAGTAGCATTCCAGATGCAATGTCGACCACCACAACCATTATCGACGAAATCCTTGTCCTCTAGAAACGCAGTAAAAGTAATTTTACCATAGTCTTTGATAAGATCACAAGTGTAGTTTGTCGTGACGAACAAGAGTGTCTCGAAAGACCAAGTCATGTTGTTCGCAACGCCAATCCGCGAGTACTGGGTGTAGTTCTTGTCCGGATCGGGGAAAATACAGTTCGCGTCGAGAATCGAAGGAGGCGAAGTAACCCAATTCATAATTATAACATGAAACTTGGTACCTTTCCAAAAAGGGTAACCCTCAACGTACACTGCAATGAGGCATGTTGCTAAGGTCATGCATACCAGTAACTTGCCTATGTTACTCATTTTATTTTAATTTTTCAAATGGTATGAATGTGGTATAATAGGTGAACTTTGTTAATGGCCAATTTATACATTACATCTATGGTGAATTGGAAATTAGTGATCAGTGTCAATTGTGTTGAGAATTGATTTTGTTCTATATTTGGTTTTGTTTTTAACCTTGTTAGTTTGATATTAAATCTTTTAATTTGGAATTTAGAAATAGCTTTCTAATTATGATTGTGATGAGTTAATACCCATAATCATTTTGATTATGAAAAGTAAATGCCTAGATATATTTCTAAATTGTGTAAATATGTGGTTTATTTGTTTCCCTAGTTATCGAGTCATCGTAGTGTTTGGTAAGTCAAATATAGCATAATTAGTCAAAACAGCTTATTCGGCTAGTTTTTAAGTTGTTTAGCCAAATATGCTAGTTTGATAACTTTATTCGGCTAGTTTATTAGCTTATTCGGCATGTTTGGTAGCCAAGTAGCAGGTATCGCTTAGCGTTTTGATCAAGTCAGAATGCTACTTGACATGTTGTTTGGTTGTATATTTGTTAATAACATTTGAATTAGCATTTAGCGTTTTAAGCGGCATTTGGCAAATGCTATAATAAGTAGCATTTTCCCTATAAAGTAGCATTTCTGATTTTATAATTTTATGATATATATCATTTTAATAATTCAACAACTACTGATCGTACCAAACACGTCATTATTAACAACTACTCAGCCATACAACAATTTAAGTTCCATAGTAGACTGGTAGTAGTGCTGCCATACAACAATTTAACTTCGAGATCGAGATCGAGTTGGGTGCCCATTTATATTTGAGGAAGAACTGTTGCTTGTGAATGTGATAAAGATACAGACCATCTTCAGTAGCATTCCATATACAATGTCGACCACCACAACCATTATCGACGAAATCCTTGTCCTCTAAAAACGCAGTAAAAGTAATTTTACCATAGTCTTTGATAAGATCACAAGTGTAGTTTATCGTGATGAACGGGAGTGTCTTGAAAGACCAAGTCATGTTGTTCTCGACGCCAATCCGAGAGTACTGGGTGTAGTTCTTTTCGAGGTAGACGAAAACACAGTTCGCGTCCAGAATTGAAGGAGGCGAAGTAACCCAATTCATAATTATAACATGATACTTAGCACCTTTTAAAAAAGGGTAACCCTCGACGTACACTGCAATTAGGCATGCTGCTAACAAGGTCATGCATACCGATAACTTGCCTATGTTACTCATTTATTTTTATTTTTATTTTTCAAATTGTATGAATGTGGTATCATAGGTGAACTTTGTTAATGGCCAATTTATACTACAATTACATCTATGGTGAATTGGAAATTAGTGATCAGTGTCAATTGTGTTGAGAATTGATTTTGTTCTATACACCGTATTTGGTTTTGTGTTTAACCTTGTTAAATTGATTTTAAATCTTTTAATTTGGAATTTGGAAATAGCTTTCTAATTATGATTGTGATGAGTTAATGCCTATAATCATTTTGATTATGAAAAGTTAATGCGTAGATATATTTCTAAATTGTGTAAATACTCCGTATGTGCTTAACTTGTTTACCTAGTTTTGGAGTCGTTGTAGAGTTTGTAGTGTTTGGTAAGTCAAATATAGCATAATTAGTCAAAACAGCTTATTCGACTAGTTTTTTAAGTTGTTTAGCCAAATACGGAGTATGCTAGTTTGATACTTTATCACTAATTAAAAGTTAGGTTAATTAGATGATTAAATATTTAAATAGCTTTATGCCTTTATTTCAAGTACTTACCATGCATAGTCTATGCTCCAAAAATTTACCATGGCATGTTTTGAAAATGTGGGCTTAACTGAGTCGCTAATTAGTAATTACATTTTGAAGGTATTAAACAAAATCAAGTTAAATGAATTAATTCCTTCAAAAAAAAAGGTTAAATGAATTAAATCACATTGAGAAAATTAAACTCAAAATTTATTGAGATAATAAATGTACGATTAAGGCCTTAAATTTTGTTTTTAACAGTTTCAAAATGAAAACACACCATTATAACGAAAACTGTAAAAATGTACACCCCGTGAGTTTCAGAAATTCGAGAATATCACGTGCACAAAGTCAAAGTGTAAATAAAGCCGCAATATAAAGGGATATCACGGGGGATGCTATGGCCACTCTCCTTAGGAGAGTGACAATTAACAGTCAAGTTTTTATTGGTTGTAACTTATAAGTGTTGTAATTAATGACAAATGTAAATTATTGTTTTTTTGTTGAATAGCCAATAAAAGCTTGAGTGTTAATTATCACTCTCCCAAGGAGAGTGACCATAGCATCCCCCGGGATATCACATAGTTATTCCATAATTTATTCTACTCGTGTCATATAACTAATACGTCAATATATATATCTTGACTTTTGAGCCTTTTAATAGAGCACCATGCATACTTTTCTGATTTCTCGTAAGTCGTGACGACGTGTACTAGCTCCGAATCCTTTTGTTCCCATTGACCCGTAACCCGTTGCATGTGGCAACTAGTTGGCCAACGGGGCCTTCCATTTTCGGTAATATCCGGCTCGCTGTTCCGTCGTGGCCATTCATTCCGCATATGGCTACTTGTCATTTTGTCAATAATGTTGTCATGACAACCTATACTCCCTCAGTCCCTCCTACCCAAAATATGATTCCCTCTCGTTTTGCAGCTTTGACTGGCTATATTGCGAATTATTTCTACACTAATTGAAAGACTCATTTGCCATAAAATCAAGTTGGTTTGATAGAATGCAATGTGTAAATATCGGGCTTATACCATACTCCCGCACAAGTAGTATGGTGGTCATTCGCACAATATAGGAGTAAAGACCAAAAAAAAAAACAATATAGGAGTAAAGACCAGACTTGAAATGATTATTAAAAATGAAAAATCATTTTAAGTGAGATCCATACTCCTCTATTGTGAGAAGGATCATCATGCTCATTGCACTCCCGGGAGATTAAAGGGGGAGATTAATGGTATTGTTTGCCATTAAACATATATTAATTTTTTACAACAAGGGGGAGATCATAATGGATCCGGATCCTCTGGAGTTATTTTTCTTGGAGTTCCCTAGAGTTTACTTGAAATGGAAACATTACTCTATTATGTAGTGTTATTCCTTATTTAAAAGAAGACATTCATAAATTTATTTTTCCATTTCAAGTAAACTTCATGGAACTCTAGGAAAAACAACTCCAAAGGATTTTGATCCGATCATAATGGTAGGACTGTAGGAGGGAGTATGTACTCCATTTAATTCAATTTTGGATTTTCAATTAGCAATGTACTCCCTTAAGTTATAATAATAACAATAAAAAAAAAGATATAATAAGAATAGTGTACATTGGTCATTTTTGGTGGCTACAAAGTACATAATTGTTCCTCCGTTCTCTTATATATGAATTGTTGTCTATGTGAGAGAGGTCAAATCAAACGTTGATCACGATTCAATATGTAACAAAAAAAGTACAAGTAGTATAATTAATTATGACCACTGCTTTTGTAGCGTAGAATAAAAGACGCATATACCACCTGCCCGAGGTGTGGGTGGGCGCTTGAAACTGAGGCTCACGCGATAGTCTTGTGTCCGGAAGCGGGGAGTGTTTGGGAAGCGGCTGGAATTGATATAGAGGAGTGGGAGAGGTGTAATACGGGGGCGGATCTAATTGAAAGATGGGCGCTGGAAGAGGAGGGGAAAATGGAAGAGCTAGCGGTGATTGGATGGGCGATCTGGAATGCACGCAATGAGGTGGTCCACGGTGGTTCGTTGGCTGAGCCGGGGATTGTAGCCCAACGAGCAGCTGGATTTCTGAGGGCGTATCGGGATGCAGCGGAGACGGGTGAGGGGGGGAAAGAGGCGACGCCAGAGGGGTGTGGGGGCGGGGTTTGCCAGCTGCCACCGCAAGGTTGCCACAAAATTAATGTGGACGGTGCAACGCTGGGTGAGAAGGGATCGGGGCTAGGTGT
>JBBYHQ010000018.1:4609968-4620765 GCA_038382645.1 Spergularia azorica
ACTTGATCTGGTAGCCGATGACTTCATGGCTGCGGTAACCTAATTTAATGAAATTTCATCGTTTGATTTCAAAAAAAAAAATTAATAGATTATTGGACATACTTTTTTTAGCTTTATTTGATTGCATGGAATTAATCTTGGTACGAAAGTACTCCGTAGTTAACTAGTTAGGATGCATGCTATTCTCATTGTTATAATGTAGTTTTAATAGGCTTATGATAGAGTTTTTGATAAATTGCATCCCAAGATGTTTTATGGGTCTATCATTGTTAGATTTGATTATACACATGTAATAGGGAGATTAAATAATCACGCTCATAAAGACTATTGACTATTATCATTAGCAAATTGTTAGAGGTTTACAGTGTGGATACGGTAATTAATTGGTCTACATACAATACATGTTGTGGTAAAATTAAGTAGTACTGTAGTAAATTTGAGGATTGGAGTAGTAAAATTATTTTGTAATGAAAAATTCAAGAAGTAAAACTTACTGTGTTGGTAGTAAAATTATTTGTGTGAGTATTAATGATTGCTAATAGTAGACATTTTTAGGTGTCTACACTATAGATCTCAAACATTGTCCCATTAGCAGCTACGAGCAACTTGTGTCTGTTACCGAACAAACTTACACTACCTAGTAGTTTCCATTTCAAATTAATTGGTCAATACTGAAACTGATGAGTGCGTGATTCTTTAAATCAACTTGAAATAGGTAGGACTTCCCCTCGACCTTTCATATATATTAGAGCTGTGAACTTCTTCACAATTATAAGGTGCTGAAGAAACATAACACTCAAGTCATCATATATATAACCAAAATAATGGGGAAGAGAATTGGAATAGTAGGGGCAGGAATTAGTGGTCTATTAGCATGCAAATATGCCCTTGCTAAGGGTTACCATCCCATAGTTTTCGAGTCACGTAGCACCATTGGTGGTCTATGGACTCAAACCATGGAGACAACCAAGCTCCAAACTCCTAAGCCATTTTACCAATTCTCTGATTTCCCATGGCCTTCTTCCGTTGAAACATCTTTCCCTAATCACCATCAAGTGATTGATTACCTTGAGTCTTACGCCACACATTTTGATTTGCTTAAACATATAAGATTCAACACCAAGGTGGTTAGTATAAGTTACGAAGGCGCGTCCGAAGAAGAGATGCAGTCTTGGACTCTTTGGGGTGGTAATGGTGAACCCTTTGGCGATAACGGTAAATGGTCCGTCACCTCGGAAGATCTCATTGATCATTCGGCTGAGGTATGTTAGTTACACATATATATTTCTTGTAAATTTGCACTTAGAACATGTTTTTGGTCCCAAAATGTGTTTTGCTAAAAGTTTATACACGTGAAGTTGTCTAATATTGACAAGATTAAGGCAAATAATAACGAACATATATTATTAACTTTTAAAAGTATCGACTCGTGATTTGTTGGTGCGAAACTGCAAATATGCATTAAATTAATTTATTTCAGGTGATACATGTGGATTTTGTCATCCTATGTGTTGGACGATTCAGTGAAGTTCCAAACATACCAGAATTTCCACCTGGTAAAGGTCCTGAAGAATGTGATGCAAAAATTATGCACTCGGAGGAGTATTCTGCATTGGATTACAAAAGCGCCTCAAGCTTAGTAAAAGGGAAGAAAGTTACTGTTGTTGGCTATGGTAAAACTGCCTTGGACATTGCCCTTGAATCTTCAATGGTCAATGGTACGCATTCGCATTTATATTCTCTCTTTGTTGGATCGTTAATGTTCAGTAGAGGATGGGGATAATATTTCCCGTGTTTTGTACATATCATATATGATATATGTGAACTCGAACACGTGATCTAAGTCTCCAACAAAATATTTGCGTGAAAAAATTTCATTTGCAAATCATTTTGAAGAGAATCACCTACATTTTGGCTTGCTGAGTACAAAATGGTCCGGATTTTTGTTAACAAGATGTTACGTGGAAGAACTCTTGGCGAATAATAACAAAGTTTCATATGTGAACATTTGAAACAATTAAGCATGTGACAACTTTTAAATGAAATGTGATGCGTACGTTTCATATGCCCATATCTAACGAGGTAGGTATGTAATTTTTTCCACATACAGGAGTGGACAATCCATGTACAATAATATGCAGGGCTCCTCGTTGGCACATTCCTGAAACTTGGTTATGGAGATTTCCTCTCAAATATCTTTACTTGAATCGCTTCGCTGAACTCTGGGTTCAGAAGCCCGGTGACGGTCTCTTCCTTTCCATTTTCGCAGCCTTACTCCTATGGCCCTTGGTAATTAATACTAATCTCGCCTTTACAAGTTTTTTAGACGTGTCTAAGCCTATACGTAGACAAAGATTAAATACGTGTCTAATGTGCACCAAAAATAGCGGCCATATAGGTCGTCCTAATAATTGTAAGTCAAAACATAATTTATCGATCACTAATGACATGCATTTTGATCTAAATAGAGATGGCTAGCTTGCAAAGCCGTGGAGAGGAAGATAAGGAAAATGTATCGACTAAAGAAATACGGGATGTTACCCGAATACAGCTTTCTAAGGGCGATGAATTCTTGTAAGATTTCGATAATTCCTGAAGGATTTTACGACAAAGTCGAAGAAGGAAGCATCAATGTCAAACGTTGTTCGGAATTTAGCTTCAACAGACACGGCATTACACTTGATGATGATAGTAGTAGTTCACATGTTAACGAAAAAGTCAAGTATGACTTGGTGATTCTGGCCACTGGTTTCAAAGGGGAGCAAAAGGTTAAAAACATTTTCACATCAACGACATTCCAACACTCTATCATATCGTCTCCAACCGCCCTCGCTCCGTTATATAGGTGACATGACTTATTTCACGTCAATACTAAACAAATTATTTTCGTTCACACATTAGATATTGTATAACGTTCCTCGTTTACCAAATCCTCTTTAATTTTGTATGTATTTGCAGGAATTCTATACATCCAAGGATTCCACAATTAGCGATAGTTGGATTTCACGATAGCCTCTCATATTTGTACTCATCGGAATTGAAATGTCGTTGGTTGGCGGAGTTACTTGACAAGAAATTCAAGGTGCCGAGTATTAAAGAGATGGAAGAAGATATAACAAAGTGGGACAAATTAGAGAATAATTCGGACGATCCGATAAAGAGGTGTGTCGGAGCGCTTCATATTTGGCATAATGACTTGCTTTCCAAGGACATGGGTTGGAACCCTAAAAGAAAGAAGCAGCTTTTGGACGAGTTGTTCGAACCTTATGGCCCGATGGACTATGCTTACCCTGACCAGTAACTAAGTACGTAGTGCGTGACCACAAAAATGGTTCATTGAGATTATTATGTATTTAATTTACAATAAAGTTACAATATTACATTTTATCTATATCGTATGAAACGGGTATGGTTTATCTCAAATAACCGTTGTACTTTACAAATTAATTACTATAATAATACAAGTATACAACTTCTTTAATGAATTTGTCTTTAAAGAATTTTCTTTTTGAGAGTAATTTTCACCAATCAACTACTTGACGGGGAGTTGCGGTTGCCAAGTACTCCGTATTAAACAGATGGAAGACGAGATTGAGATTTGGGATGACTTGATACAAAGTTCTTTCAGATGACCCGAACAAAAGGAAGTGTGTCGGGTCACTTCATATTTGGCACAATGACCTGCTTTGCAAGGACATGGGCTGGAACCCGAATAGGAAGGATGGATTTTGGGCCGAGTTGTTTGATTCGTATGGGCCATTAGACTACGCTCAAGCTCAGCCTAATGGGTTGAGCTGAAAGAAATGTATTGAATTTTTCTTTCCTTCTTTTGGGAATTTGGATGTCTGAAAAATGCCTACTACCACAAATCATAATTACCTTGTGCAACTAATTTGAATAGTTTTCCCTTAAAAATATTGAATAATGTTATTTCGATTGGGATCATTTGGAGTTAAATTATTTTTGGGATCATTTGGAGTTGAATTATTTTTACGAAAAGTTTGTTGCAGCCGGTGAACCATTGATAGTATTTTAATCGTTGATTCAACATGTTTCCCGAAAGTTTTGAGGCCGCTGGTGAAACAAGCATCCGTTTGATTCTCATTTCTCCGTGACCACGAGTTAACGGTGTAGATTTTTTTGTTCCCTATCAGATTAAGTATTGCATTGTTGTAGAACAATCAACTGTAGTTATTCAGCCTCTAATATTTAGCACAAATATACATATAAATCTCGTGGTTACATTATGTTCTAGGAGTAATAATATTAATATGTGGTGATTTCGTGACGAGCTCATAAGACAGCAATAATTTGTTAGTTTTGCTAATTGAACTGTCAAGTCGAAACTTAGCACCAAATTATAAGAGTGCATAAGATATTATATCTCAAGTAACGTTTATAGGTTAATTAGGTCATAACTAATTTTGTGCACACAAGATAGATTACGAAAGTTGGTCAGATGAGCTCGCATACCGGCCAAACCACTAAGGCTGGAACTTTATATATAGGTAGTGCCAATGTAGCCAAAACCATACAGTTAACTTTAATTTGTTGATAATTTGCGAACAGGAGCAAATCCAATCCCGTAATATTTTGAGTTTTTCAATCTATAATACAAAATTCGTATTTCCTTAGATTCATTCAATAATTCTCGATTTAGATTCCCTTACGAATGATAATGGAGACAAAGAAAGTGTGCATAGTAGGAGCGGGTATAGGTGGTATGCTAGCGTGCAAATATACCCTTTCTAAGGGTTACCATCCCATAGTTTTTGAGTCACTAGACACAATAAGTGGTGTTTGGGCAAAAACAATGGGGAGTACCAAGCTTCAAAGTCCTAAGATACTCTATCAATTTTCTGATTTCCCTTGGCCTAAAAATGTGGAACAAGATTTACCAAATAGTGGTCAAGTGTTGGAGTACATCCATTCTTATGCTAAGCATTTTAATCTACTTAAACATGTAAGGTTGAATACTAAGGTCATGAGTATTAACTACGACGGTCCATCGTCTCATGAAGAAATGCAGTCGTCGTTTTGGGGCGGCCTTGGTGATGGCCGTAACGAGGTCATAGCCAAAGAGGGCAAATGGCTCGTGACAGTGCAAGAACTCCATAGTCATTCAATTGAGGTACTACACGCGCATTTAATTAAAAAAAAAAACGTTACAGGTCTAATGTTTTATTGAGATAATGACGGAGACTAATCGATTAGTTGATTGCAGGTGATGCAAGTGGATTTTGTCATCTTATGTGTGGGAAGATTTAGTGAAGTTCCAAACATACCAAAATTCCCAGCTGGTGAAGGTCCAGAGTCATGTGAAGCGAAGGTGATGCATTCAGTGGAGTACTCTGCCTTAGACTACAAAACGCCAAAAGTTTAATAAAAGGCAAAAATGTTACCGTTGTTGGGTATGGTAAAACAGCCTTGGATATAGCCATGGAATGTTCCGCGGCCAATGGTAAGAGAGATATTCACGAGTCACGACATATGTATACACACCTCGTCCTAAAGTCTTCTTAATCCTTCTTTAACATGTCGTGTTATAATAAGATCGTGTTATCTAAGTTTTTAGCGTTAGTAATAAGTCTTTTTTCTAACAATATGATTGTTGTCGTTATATTGTATTTGCGTAGGTGTGGACAAACCGTGCACGATAGTATGCAGGACTCCGCATTGGAACATCCCTGAAACTTATTTATCAACAGTTCCTCTCAAATACATCTATTTGAATAGCTTTGCTGAACTCTGGGTTCGTAAGCCCGGAGATGGCCTTATATTTTTTCTCCTAGCCTTAATCCTTTGGCCCTTGGTACGATCCATTATGTCCCTATGATTCTATGAATTGTTAACATCTAGATTTCAACACTATTTGAGGTCGTATTTTATCCATAATAACATAACATAATGTATTTGGTTTGTAACAACAGAGATGGGCGATTTGCAAAGCCGTAGAAACAAAAATAAAGCGAATGCATCGACTAGAGAAGTATGGAGTGTTACCGGAACGCAGTTTCTTGAAGGAGATGAATTCGTGTTCGATATCAACAGTTCCTCAACGATTCTACGACAATGTTGAAGAGGATGCGTAAATGTGAAGAGATGCTCGAAATTCAGTTTTTGCAAAGAAGGGGTTACCCTTCATAATAGTGCTTCAAATGTGACCGAAATCGTTAAGAGCGACTTGGTTATCCTTGCAACCGGATTCAAAGGAGAGCAAAAGGTCAAAGATATATTTGCGTCTTCAAAATTTCAAGCCTACATTATGGGCTCAAGAACCATCCTTTCGCCACTATACAGGTCAGCTGCTGAACAACAACTACATTTACCGAATAGACTATCCATCAAATTAAACCACTTGTGATTTTTCGTTTAAATATGCAGGGAATGCATACATCTGCGAATCCCACAATTAGCGGTGATTGGATTTAACGATAGCCTTTCAAGCTTGTATTCCTCGGGGATGAAATACCGTTGGTTGGCCGAATTACTTGATGGACAATTCAAGCTGCCAAGTATCAAAGAAATGGAGGAAGATATATCGAAATGGGACAAATTAATCAAGAGTTATTCGGAGGATCCGAATAAACGAACATGTGTTGGAGCACTTCATATATGGCACAATGACCTTCTTTGCAAAGACATGGGCTGGGCCCCAAAACGAAAGAGTGAATTGTGGGCCGACTTGTTTGAGCCTTATGGCCCAATGGATTATGCTCAGCCCAATGTGTCAAAGTCAAACGTTGTTTGGACCCAGTAGACAAGCGTCATAAGCATAATTCTTAATCAAATGGACATTTGGACAAGGTTGGATTAATGATGGATTGATCATCATCTTTAGGCGTAATCGGATAGTACTCAATTTCGAATTTGAGAGTCTTGATGACTAATATAGAGCAAATAGCTATACTATATTTTTCCCATATTAGCCACATTGTCAATAATTCTAATAAAATGAAAATTTTATTTGGTAATTGGTCCGATCATAACCTAAGGTCCAGTTTTTTATTACAAGAATTTGAGTATCGTAAATCGTAATGCACAAGCGCTGATCTGATCTCTACAATTTTATTACAATCAAAACTAATCAAATAAGCTAAATCGCTAATAAGTATCAATTCAAACAACGATTAATTAACGATAATTAACTCATCTCCGTTCTTAAAAAGGCTCATGCTAAGTTGACAAAATACATACTCCTACTATACTAGTATACGGAGTAATAATCTTATCTTCACAACTATACCCAAGGACGAAGTCTTAAAGCAAAGGCTGCAAGGGTGTATAAACCGATATACGGCATATTGACGTGGATGTATATTATTATCTGAGACTTACTATACGGGAATGCAGGGCACATGCACGTATTAAATCGTTAAAACAAAATCGTGCTAACAAATCATGCACACTCCGCAATGTTTGGGCACCTGGCCTGGCCGCTGGCCGGATAAAACTTTATTTTATCAAAAAAAATTAAATTACAAAGTACTTGTTGGGAAATGGCCGAAAAGCCAAAGCCGTTTTCGTAAACGTTATCATTTGAACGTTGGAGCATATCTTTTATTTTTGGTAATTATTTTTCCTTTAATTACCATCTTTATTTGCCTTAATCTTCGGTTTTATTGCTGAAATAATCTATGTGATTATAGTCTTCAATTGGCCCTTAATTCTCTCCTGTAAAACGCTCTTCTTGAGCTTTTATAAAAGCCAGCCTTCATGTTGTTCATCACATACTCGAAAAATACACAAAAAGCAAGACACACATATAGATATAACTCCTGGGTAATTGTAGTGCGTGTTTTCTCCAACCTTTGGTCGTTAGTGGTAGCGATCGAGGGTGACTGTGTTAACCTTGGGGAGCTTTTCCGGCCAGTGACGATTACCACCGGAGTTGGGCCGTAAACGCTTTCAAGTCAGTGGTGTCCTACCACGGCACAGTCTTGAATTCAATAAGTATTCTTTCCCCTACAGCCTTGTTTCGTATTTTATTCTTACAATTTGAAAGCGTTTAATTTGCGTAACAATGGCTGTCGTTTCTTCGAAATCCATTCCTGATATTACAAAAATTGAACCTTTGGATGGCGTTAATTACAAACGGTGGTCCCAAAATCTGCCAAAGACATTTGGGAGGCTCTGGAAAAAAAGTATGGGGCTGATGATGCAGGGAAAAAGAAATATGTGGTCGGAAAATGGTTGGCGTTTCGAATGGAGGACGATAAGCCAATCATGGAGCAGGTTCATATATACGATAACCTATGTACTGATGTTATCAACGAGGGCATGAAGATGTGCGAAATCTTTCAAGCTAATGTTCTGCTCGAGAAATTTCCGCCTTCATGGAGCGATTACAGGAACCACTTAAAACACAAGAAGAAGGATCTGTCCCTCGAGGAGCTTGTCAGTCATATGCGAACCGATGAGGCAAATCGTCTCAAAGACAAGGTTGATTCTATTTCTCTTATTTCTTCTAAGGCTAACCTTGTTGAAGCTGGTGGATCTTCAGGTTATAATAAGTTCTCAGGACAAGGCAGTAAAGGTTCCAGTAAGAAGAAGTGGGCTGCTAAGAAGCAAAGGAATCTCAACAAGCCGGAGAAGAAAATCCAGAAACCAGATGTTCTCTGCTACGTTTGGGCAAGCCAGACCATAAGGCGTGCCAATGTCCTCAACGCCGAGGCTCTTTTCAGACCGGCCATAAGGAGGAAATCAAACCAACCTTGTTGAACATGACGATGTTATCGCCGCCGTAGTCGTTGAAGCAAACCTTGTGGAAAACTCAACTGATTGGATTCTAGACACAGGGGCTTCGAGACATTTCTGCGCCAACAAGGAGTTGTTCCATGACTTCGAAGATGTCGCCGATGGTGAGTGCGTCTACATGGGAAATGCCGCAACTGCTGGTGTCGTTGGCAAAGGAAAGGTCACCCTAAAACTCACTTATGGAAAATCCTTCTCCCTTTCCAATGTGTTGTATATTCCCTCGATGCGTCGCAACCTAGTGTCTGGTGCCTTGCTAAACAAAGCTGGTTTGAAAATTGTTTTTGAGGCTGACAAGGTTGTAATGACTAGGGGTGGGGAAGGGATATCTTAGTGGGGGCTTATTTGTTTTGAATGTTGTTCCAAAAATGATTAGTGAGAATGTTTCTTCTTCTGCTTATATAGTTGAGTCTTTGGATTTATGGCATGGTAGATGTTGGAGTGAGTTTCTTCGAAGGACAGTGATCGAGGTCGCCTCGCCGAGTACCTGCAAAAAGGGAGCCCGGCTCTCACCAGGCGTCGCCTCTCCGACGCTCAAGTCAGAAATATGGCTCGCAAGGGGTGGCAAGTAAAGACAAAAAGTGCCTTTAATGCGCGAATCTAGGAGAATAATCAGAAGAATGTAAGAATATCAGAATTTGTGTAAGAACCTGATTTTGATGGGTCATAAATGGGGGTATTTATACCAAATGATGGGGTCCTAGGAATAATCCTAGGTTTCCCCAATCAATCTTAACCCTTTATTCACCTTCCATCTAAGGGCTGCCCTTAATTGGGTTTGCTTTCATCACATGGGTCTTTTCTAAGGTACACTACCTTTAAGGGTTATGGCCCAACACAAAGTGGTACCAACAGTAGACTAGGTCATGTGAATGTTGCTTCTATCAAACGTCTTAAACACTTAGCCTTGATTCTGAAACTTAGTTCAACCGAACCGTCTAAGTGCCCAGTTTGTGTAGAAGCCAAATTCACCAGAAAACCATGTAAACCTGTTGCTCATCGAGACACTCAACTTCTAGAATTGATTCATACCGATTTAGCTGATTTTCATAGCACTAGAAGTAGAGGTGGGAAGTTGTGGTATATTACCTTTGTTGATGACTATTCGAGGTTTACTAGAGTCTATCTTCTTAAATCCAAGAGTGAGGCAGGAGAGGCTTTCCTTAAGTATAAAACTGAGGTAGAGAACCAACTTGATAGGAGGATTAAACGGGTTAGGTCTGACAGAGGCAGAGAGTACAAGAATTCTTCCTTAGAAGAGGAGTGTGCTAAATTTGGGATTATCCATGACCTTAGTGCTCCCTATGTACCCCAACAAAATGGTGTAGCTGAGAGGAAGAATAGATCCTTGAAAGAAATGATGAATGCTATGCTTTTAAGTTCGGGGTTGGCCACTGACATGTGGGGGGAAGCCGTGCTTTCAGCCTGTTATATCCTAAACCGAGTACCTCATAAAAAACTAGACAAAACACCTTATGAGATGTGGAAGGGTTATCCTCCAAACTTGAGGTTTTTGAGAGTGTGGGGGTGTCTAGCCAAAGTTGGGTTGCCACAACATAAGAGGACTAACATCGGACCCAAGACGTTTGATGCTGTGTTTATTGGTTATGCTCATGCTGCATATAGATTTATGACTTTAAGTGATAGAACTATATGTGAATATAGAGATGCTGAATTCTTTGAGCATGTTTTTCCCTTGAAAAAGGGTAGTGATGTTGTATCTACGTCTAGGCTTGTGCCTGTTGTTGATTAGCATGTTATTACTCCTGTTGTTGATGAACATGTTATTACTCATGTTGTTGATGAGCATGTTATTACTCTTGTTGTTGATGTGCATGTTTCCTCTTTTGAGCATGCTAGTAGTTCTTCTACTGTAGATGAGCCTAGGAAGACTAAGAGACCTAGAATAGCTAAAGTTTTTGGTTCTGATCGGGTTACTAATTATCTGTCTAAAAGTGCATGTATCGATATGCTTAGTGATGAGCTAGTTTGTGCCTTTATGATAGAAGAAGACCCGAAAACTTTTGAGGATGCTATGAGGTC
>JBBYHQ010000018.1:4633824-4647093 GCA_038382645.1 Spergularia azorica
AACCGATTAGCGTGTACACCCTTCTCAACACGGGGGTATTTTGGGTATGGGGTGTTTAAAGGGGGACGGAGGGAGTATTACAGTTGCCAAGGCGAATTTAACAAAATCCCCAATTTGCCTTCAGCATTAAAAAATAGTCGTAATTTGCAGTATTATATTGTGTTGTTGTTCCAATCTTGATTTCTACACAACTAAATTGTACGTATACCCGTGTCACAGTTGTCAGTCTTCACCGATTCATGAATCACCATTGACGCTCCACCCCTTAAATCCTAATGGCCATATCTTATGCTTCTCCTTTCTTTTTCGCCTAAAAGTGTTAAGTGAGCAAGATAATGAAATCAGATACTCCGTAATTGGGAATTACAACTAGAATGTACGTATTCAGCAAGGGCTGCTTCTTTATTGAAAAATTTCTCCAAGATTCATGTTAAACCACGATCGGGTCTGGGCCGTACCCGGTAGGAGGAGAAAGAGTCCACGTCATAAACCCAATGAGGTTTCATCCTAAAACCAATTAGCAATAGGTGGAGTAACTCCTTGGTTTATAGGACACTCACAGGTAGAGCTCTCTTTAACACTCCCCCTCACGTGTGAGTTCCCCTTTTACTAGCAGACTGGGCTTTAGGGGCTAGCCGGGCCTCTTTTAGTTCTCTTCGGCTCTCCCTTATATCTTTGCCCATCTGCGCAGACTGGACCTTCACAGGCTCACCGGGGCTCTTCTGGCTCTCTTCGGTAGGCATCGCAAACAGGGGCTCTTCTAGTTCTCTTCGGCTGCGTAAACTTGGTCCATCTGCAACGGGCCCAGTCTTCTTGAGTCCCAGGTCTTCAACCATGGGCTCTGATACCATGTTAAACCACGATCAGGTCTGGGCCGCACCCAGTAGGAGGAGAGAGAGTCCACGACTCCACATCATAAACCCAATGAGGTTTCATCCTAAAACCAATTGGCAATAGGTGGAGTAACTTCTTAGTTTATAAACATATCAACTTTCTCCTCTTTTTTCCAATGTAGGACACTCACAGGTGGAGCTCTCTTTAACAATTCACATCTTATCGATTTTCTTGAACAAAAGGGCTCCATTTTACTATACATTTTTCATCAAAAATTCCAAGAGCAGTACACATACACATTGCTCTGGCGCGAGCATTTTTTTGGCTCATCGTAAAACAAAAATAGAAGTAAAAAAAAAAGATTGCTACAATTAGAAAGAAAGTTTCCAAGCTTTTCCAGCATCCAAAGAAAATCTCTTAAGCCTTCCGAAAATCATGACCAAAATGAGAACCATTTTCCCCTCTGGGCTCCATCGACCTACAAACCCATACCACGTGTCCTTACAATCCGGTAGGTGTTCTAATTGTCGTTCGCAACTATACCCCGTCGAAAATCCTACATTCCCATACGCACTGCACAATGATTAAAATTTCGCATTTAGTACTATAACATAATTTTCACGTCACTTATAGTCTATCTTAAATAATTGGCGACATGTCTTAACATGTAATATTAATTATTGGACGAGTCCATCCAAAAAATTCACGCTTAAATGTATATTTACCTGACGACTTCAACAACGATGGTGAAGACGTTGAAATTAAGTGGGTCTTGTTGCAAACTTCGCCACTCCGTGATGCAAATAACCATGACAAAGATGGCCAGGTAGGAGAGTGGAGAGAATTTAAGATTCTCAGCAATGGTACTCCTTGTCTTGTTTTTGCTCCCCTGGCTGCTGTCTTCTAGTGTTGCTCCTTTGTCGTAACCGATTGGTACGTATGTCGTATACGACGGAAGGAACCTGAGAAGGTACGTATCTTGGTTAAGATTTATTATGTCATCTATTAAAGGTAGTCAATACGAAGAAATAAAACGTACAGTTTGAAGTTAATTCGGACATCTATCAATCAAAGATGTCATAATTACAATTCACCAACGTTAATTATTTCTAGAGGACAGATAAAAAAGTAAATAATCAAATATGTTTTGTAGAAAATCTCATACGATGAAGCTGCAATTATATTTGCACGCAACTATGGAAACTTTAATAATGTGACCAACTTTTTATTTTCTTTCTCAATAACGGACAATATAATTGTGGGAGGAGAAATGGCCACTTTTATTCTTGATATTGTTGGGGACACAAAAGAACAAGGTAAGATGCATGATTTACAAGGTAATCCATTCTAGTAGAACAATGACACATACAAGTGGTCCTCTCAAAATCCAAATGACAGATAGTGGGGAAAAGAGAAGTTTCAGTTGGAAATGTGTTGGTTTCTCATCACTTATTATCAAGTTCGGACCTACCTTGTTCATCAATAACATGCAATCATGTGGCCAATCAAAGGTTAGATATTATAGTGGTATTATACGTACACGAGCTTATATTCCATATTATTCTTTTATATTCCACACAAATACCCTCACATTTCAAATATAGCCACCTTCGATATACTAGGTCGAGATGAGAGCTCAGTTGGTTGCGACTTTTTTTTTTTAATTTATTTACAGCCTCCTACATACAAGGTGGAAATAGAGGCTCATTTGCGACAAAGTACAAACAACTGTATTTCATTTCAAAATTCATAAATGTGTGTTACAAATGTCGTGGAAAAGGTGGGGTTTTTCGAGAGTTGGAGAAGGGTTTCACTCAAACTCAACTGTATATTTGACAATAGGTGGTACCAAATTAGGATCTAATTAAGTTGATCTATCAAAACAAATTTAATAGCCCGTAAACTGTTTTTGCACATTATATATATAATTGTAGTTTACTAGTCTGATCTTTTAGATCATTCTATGGATTGTTCATGGAATTTAATCACATAGAATAAAGGTAAATCTTTTTACTCTAAGTCCAAGTTTCAGGGATTTGAATCAATCATTGAGCATAACTCTACAAACCCAATTTAGTTGTTATTAGAATCTTTCTTTGTGACTTGTAAGTCACAAATTGAATCAATGAATTGAAATGAATATAAATTAAACCAATTTATTAGATAGTACAATTTATTTCCATTGCACTAGTTTATAGTACTTCTTGTTATTATGGTACCTCATAATTGTGAGACTACTCAATCAGCCAAAATCACAAGTAGTTGAGAAGAAAATATATACATTCTTTTATTCACAAGCCAACTATAAGGTAGATGAATTATGTGGCATATATGCTTGGTACATTGAATATATTCTAATTATATACTTCTAATAAAGTTGAGTCTTCCACTATTAAAAATGGCCTACTTAAAAACAGTATTAGTCCACTTGGTTATTCTTCCAAATCTCTACAAAATTTCTTCAAAAAAATAGTAACACAAGTTTTGGTATATAAACCACACTTCATTCTTCTATTTTTCCGATATAAGACTGTATAGGCCATCTTTCAATTTAATACAAGTGACATGTATGACCGTATATATTAATCTTTGTTTGTCCCAACAAACGTTTATATCACAACACAACATCCAGCACATGTGCATGATTAATTAGATATATAGGCTAAAAGTGAAATTATCTATGCCAGATCACATAACATGGCCAAAATCTTCTTCACCCCCATGATTGTATATTATGAATGATGCATATAATGGAAGGTAAAACATACATCACAAAATCTCACATATAGCAAATTGAAAGAGTGTAGGAGAAGACTCACATCATGACCACAAAAAGCACCAAAGTTGCAGAAGAAACAAGTGAGAGATCAACAATACTTTCTCCACTATGCCTAGAATTCACTGTTTGAAAGAGTGAACCAACCAACTTCTGATACCAACTAAAACCCTCCAAAACCATAGAATTATTCCACTCCAATACGCAAAACACCACAAATTGTACCATTACCAACCCAATTGCCGTAATTGCTAGCATCAAAGCGTAAAATTTCGACGTCAAGAGCCCGTAACCTAGCCCTCCATGGTTGTTCAACATGTAGCTATACTCATCTTTTTTAGTAAACTTCTCTAGTACCCATAACACTAGCCTTAAGCAAGAAGGGTATAGTTTGTTTCCCATGAGAATTTGGGGTATTAGGATTAATAGTAACCCTGAATTTCTCCTAAATGGGATCATATTTTCATTAGTGGGCAAAAACCCACAATTTGAAAATGTGGAAACCGTGGTAAATAGAGAGAAAAGGTGCAATTCTATCCCTTTTTTCTTAAGCACATTACTTGCACTTGGTGCAAGACTTATGTATAGGGATACTAAACTGTACCCTATTATGTGTGACACCAATAAATACCCTAGAACTACATGACCAAGTACCCTTAACGACCTATATTTCATACCCTCATCTTGAGTAAACCGACTCGGGTTCCACATGGCTATTCGCGCTCTCTTCTTGTGCTTGTGCTTGCGAATGTGGAGGCCGAGGAGGGAGAGGAAGACTTCACCTCCGGAAAACATTAAAACCATGAGAATTACGCGTTGCGAGTTGGAGAAATTCTCCATCTCGACGGTCGACATGCTGGATATTGTTGTAGCTGAGATTGTGGTGAAGAATAGGTCAAGATCATGGTTTTTGCTTAGAAAAACAGGGGAGCTCTGTTTTGTGAATTTTAAGGCTAGAAAGCCTAATGTAGAAAGTACAAGGTAATAAACAAGGTGGTGACAAAATGGGCTAATTTCGAATAATATGTATTCAAAAGCATATGTTAAAAATGGTAGCACTTCTTTTTGGAAGAAATCATGAACTCGGTCTAACTTATTATGTACAAAATTAAGGAGAGAATAGAATTTCTCCATTTCTCTGAGAGAAAGGGAAATATTTGGAGTAAGAGAAGTTTTGATGCAATGATTAATTTGGTATGTTTTGAGATAAATGAATTTCAAATTACACGTAGTATTTGTAGTAGTTCTTGTAGACAGAGAAATTGTGTCCACCTATATTGGGAAGTTGGGATTTGCCTAAAGGCAAATCGAACTAGTGAACAACGTGTCCATTGTAGAATTTTCCTGCCAAGGGTGGGGTCGGCGATTATCCGGGTTTTGAAATTCAGGGTGGCGAAATTTTATGTCGTTACGTTTTGATAATGCAATATCGAAATGTGCTTCTGACAATATCTTTTTTCTTAATTAGAAAGGTAACGAAGCCAAATTTTAGAAATTATAGGTATCGATCTTGCTACTTGCTAAGCTTCGCCCCTGATTTGCGTGGGCGGGGTAGGGTCAGATTTCTTATTACTGATGGATGCAGATGCTAACATGATAGAGTAGCACGATTTATCGTGGAAAGTGATATTATTTGTAAGTGATAATGATGAAATAATAATTGCTGCCAAAACGCCATTGTTGCAAACTTTGTGAATCACACTCGTGAAAGCGAAAGATTTCACTCGATTATGATTTATGAACACGATAACGACACTCTAGGGAAATTGGTAAATTATTATTCAAAATCGTCTCAAAATAAACTTTCAAAATAAGAATTTCAGTTACTACGATTTCTGAAGTTAAAGATTACATTATCGAACTTTTGTACATTAAACTTTTTAACCTTTTCGATATATCTTTCGAATATAAATTGTCTTATAACATGATGATATTGACATGCTAATTTTATAGAAAAAAAAATTACATTTCTCTTCATTCCCGCATATATAACATTATTTTAGGTTCATGAACCAACTCAACTCAATTAATTCCTTAGTGAAAAGGACTCATTTCAACAATATATAGGACCACCTTTTCCAAATAGATTTTGATATATCTACATAGTACTATATATAACAGCCATACAATCACATAGTCACATACTCACATAGTGTGATGGCTCTAGAAAATTCGATTGAAAAGTAAAACGAAAACGGTCGGTATTCTTTTAGACAAAGGATACCTATATGCTCATTAGCAATTTAGCAATACCATGCTCTAAAAATGATCATTTACTTATAGTTAATTATCTACTTTGACTGGTCTTAAACAAATAATATTCTCAAATTATTGTACAAATTGAAATAAGAAAACAGTATAAGTTACAAGTGTAGAAAGGCATCTTCTACATGATTTCCCCTTATAGCTTTAAAAATTCAGGCCGATCGAAGTAATAATAATGACTATCTTAGCTTACTTTCAAGGAGACAAGAAGTTTTACTTCTGAATTCCTTATTAATTAAGGACTTCATGGTAGAATTATTGCTAATAATAACGTGCATCTTAGAGCGTCGTCCACTTCTTAACCAAATTGTTCTGCAACTTAATTATAATAAGCTTGCGGTTGTCCAAACATAAACAATAATCATTTTTCTAAGCTAGTTGTTGTCCACAGTGTTGCCAAAACTAATATTGATCATAATTTACAATAATAGGGAATGAAGAAGAAGGGTTAATTACAAACTAATTATAACAAACACTACTTCACAAAAGATTAAAAAAACTAAGTAATTACGCATACTCGCAACGATCATATATAAGCAACTATGCACAAAACTTGAATTGACATACGTTTTCGGTGATAATCACGAAGATTCAACGAATCTTATTACTTCTTATTTATTTGTTAAAATAAATTGCTATACGTATAACTTTGAATCTTGTTCTCAAGAATCACTTTTCAACGAATTTACCATTGAAATCGCCAACTTTACGTACTACTAGTAAATTTTCCAAGCCTTTCCACCTTGCATGTTAAATTTCTTTAGTCTCCCAAATAGCATGACTAAGATGAGAGTTAATTTTCCCCCTTTACTCCATCTTCCGGCCAATCCATACATTTTGTCCTCGCAAATTTCGTCCAACTTTAGCCGTCTTTCACAACTGTAACCAGTTGAAAATCCCACACTTCCATACGCACTGCAACACGTACCACGGATTTACAACACAAGTTAGTCATATATATGCACGTATCGTACTACCCATGCATGCATATTATATTATGCTAGATTCATCCTTGTTAAAAGAGCATATAATTGTACTCTTAAAAGTGAGGCGAAATCAAAAGTGAACAATCTTTTTGGATTGCGAGTATGATATATGAACCATATTGAGTAGTGGCGACGTTAGAGTTTACGCACCTTATAACTTCAAAGACGATGTTTAGAACGTTGAAGTTAAGAGGATCTTCCTTCAAACTTTTTGTCTCAGTGATGCAGACGACCATGACAAAGATAAGTAAGTAAGCAAGCTGAGAGAAGGGCATATTCTCTGATATGTTGCTTGTCTTCTGCTTTTTGCTGCTTTCATTGTTTTCTGGTTCTTCTTGTCGCTGATGGGCGATTGGAAGAAATGAAGTGTATGGCGGAAGGTACCTGATAAATTCGGGTTTAAACAAAGGTCAGAACTTTATACATTGATAATATTCATGAGTTGTCAAGAATTTAATTAATTAATAACGGGGTGATCGCATAGTCGAGAGCCCGAGACAAAGGTCTGAGCGGGCTATCGTACCTTTACGTAAATGGGTTATACAAGTAGGTAAACATTAATTACTATTCATGTCAACTATAGAAGTGAAGTGTGTAACATTGGAAAATGACTACCATTAACAACAAACAAATCAAAGCAAGGACAAAAATTGATTAAATAGACCATTAGATCAAGCTAACTACAGAGTAATATATTTCTAGTGCCTGATAAATGTACGAGTAAGTTAACGACGGTCGGTAGATCGCTTATTAAAATAAGTTCATAAATCTGCTTAAGGTGCCCTTTATTCATATGAATTGACCCCTCAAAAGGTTTAAAAAGCACCAAATAAATATTTCAGATTTGATCCTTATAATACAAATTTGATCCTCTATTTGTAAGCTTGAGTGGGCAACTATTATTGCACCTTTGCATGTATGTGAAAGTTATAGTTTTACTATGGGAGAAAATAATAATATAATATAGTAAACTCCGTATGTTGTAAAAGTTTCAGTACCGGTATATATTATGCTCACGTTTAGTATTGTAATATTTTCGGAAAATCATCTAATGAGGATATCAAATATGATGAAACTTAAATTAGTAAATGAAGTCGCGATAATACTTTTAATATCATCGTCCTTTTTATTTATGTCTTGGTGGTGGCAAAAGATTGTATGCATGGCTGCAAGCTAAGGAGCGAGGAGCGGTCAACAATGTCCTTTCTATTTTAATCAGGGAAGATAGAGGCTAAGGTTCCATTTGCATGGAAATTAAACAAGCCAATGTGGAATGTTAGATAGTAATGTTTCAAAACAAAAAAAAGGAGAATATTCTAATCCTCCGATCCATTGCTAATATATGAAGTTATAATGTGCAAAAGTACAAAGAAGTATCAATGTTCGTCTAGTTAACTATACTTGAGTAGCTATACTATCTATCAATGCACCGCCGCAAAAGCATTTCAAATTTATTGAGAATTAAAAGAGTGAGCATGAACTCATTATCGTCAAAATAATTAATTTAGCCATAATCACATCGAATGATCGAATCGCAACGATAAACTAAAACCATAAATTAAACTAAGCTAAAAAACAAAAACAAAAGTTCAAAACAAATAAAGTGCACAGTGATCGAACCAGATGAACAAAGGCGACTTTGAAAGCTAGCTAGAAAACAAACATAGTTGTAGCCTAGGCCTAATAGCTGGGAAATTAAAATCTTAATTATTTGACATTCTTTAATTTTAAATTTTACTGTGCTTTATTCCCTTCGATCAGATAAGCTTAAAGCTCCATATGAGATCGTATAAGTTGGGCCTTAGAATGTGTGTGAGACAGGAATATGATGAGAATATTCCGAGAAAACAAGTGCGTATCTATCTTAAACTGTCTTATTTTAAACCTAAATAATGAATCATGTTATCCCTTTCTCTGATAGAATATAGATGCATGTAGTAGACTAGTAGTTCATCTAGAATGTCTTTTATTTCCCTTTATTCCCTAGAAAAATATTGGTCAAGATGTACATACCACATACGTAGATGCGAATTGTTAGTGAAGGACCTCTGCCGGCCACAACTGCTATATGCGATTGTATACTAACTCTGGTATGTGATTCCATTAATTGGTTACAAAATTTGATTATAAATCGAAGTCGAAATGTTATTTTACGTAACTAATTGTAAGGGCTAATTATATGCAAACTAACACATCGGATCGGTTCTTTTTTCTTTAAATATTTAAATGTTCAGTATACAAATTTTACCCTTCGTTCTAAATAAGCCTATCGTGGATAAATTTGTAGAGCTTCATGGTATAAGTAATTAAGTGGAGCAGGTTGATATGGGGAAAGTGTGCTGCTGGATGATATGGTCAGAAATGATCGATCTCTTTGAATTGGATTCTCATTCAACGAAATCCACAAGATGTTTATTCGGGTCTCTAGCTATAAGACTATAACATTTTCTACGTATGTACATTAGTAATGTGTGCATTGCATGTGAAGAAATAATATATACGCGCTGTTCATTATTGAATCTTGATATCGACTACATTCCATTTTTATTATCGTCCCGCTATAAAGTCTTGAAGTTGATGTTTTGTGCATGTGAAAATGTTACCAACCACATCTTCACTCGGAAGGTGGTTGTATCATTAACCAGGCATTAACCATCGCCAGATATCGTAAGTGTATATTTTTCCAATTAGACTATGAGTCGAGATAATAATTGACGGTGTAAGCATTATTGAATTACAGTTTTCGTGATGGTTGTTTATGTAGGGCACACTGTAAGATTTATCATCAATCAATAGGCAAGATTATCAGTTAATAAGTAAGGCATGCATCAAACACATGATGATTTATTCAGGAGGTGCTGTTTCTGTTATCAGCGAGGTGATGCATGAGGTTTAATGTTAAGTACGTACATAAATCTAACATGAAATAAACATCAAGAAAAGTTAGCAAGTGGTTAACTACCAATTACTTTGAGGGTCAAGATTGACCGGCCTAGTGGTTAAGTAGTCAACTTGCTTAGGGTCGGGTTCAAATCCTCAACCCCCACCCCCGCAACATAATTTGCTACTCCTATGTACCGAAAAAAAAAAAAAAAAAAAAACTACATACTCTCCTGATTTCCAATTAGTTGTCTAACGACGAACGTACTTTCAAACATTATTACATAGAACTATAGTACTTGTATATATATTAGGCTATTAGCTGCACATACATGCATCATATGTAAGATGCATGCTAAGATGTCACTCATGTCCTTTGTTACTTAACCTTCTTGTCTCCCTCGATACTAATCTCATGTCAAAAATTGTTCAAACGATAATAATAATGATTAAAAAAAGAAATTGATAAGAGTACTCACATCATGACGACAAAGAGTACCAGGATAGCACGGGACACAGCAGAGAGATCAACAATGGCTTCCCCGCTGTGCCTTGAATTCGCAGTCTGAAACAGTGAACCTACGATCTTCTCCACAGAGCTCATACCTTCCATGACTCCGGAGCTCCATTCCATAATGCAAAACATTACAAATTGTAGCACCAAAAATACGAAAACCGTACCGACTAGGAACCATGATTCTTTACTAGACACTAAGTGACCATAACCTAAGTCTTTATAATTATTCAAAATGTAAGTGTACTCTTTTTTCTTAGAAAATCTCTCTAAAACCCATAGGACAAATCTTAAGCCTGCAGGAAATAGTGTGTTCCCTAGGAAGATTTGAGGAAGAAGGATTAAGAGGAGGCCGGAATTTTTTCTAAAAATAATCATGTTTTCATTTGTAGGGATAAAACCACAATTGGTAAAAGTTGAGACCGTGGTGAAAATTGAGAATGTTTGTAGGACAAGTCCTTTAGTTTTAAGGACATTATTTGCGCTTGGGGTCAGACTTATGTATGTGGACACTAGGCTTGATCCTACAACATGTGCCACAATGAGGTACCCAAGGACCACATACCCTAAGGACTTAACGGAGTTGTATCGTAAACTACCCTCATTTTGATCGCCACTTGCAAAAAACATGGTAGGGAGAGTAAGCTTATCATCATTTTCCAAATTAGAAGCTTCACGAGGCATCGTTACTGTGAGCTCTATTATTGTTTGTTCCGGCACTGGACTCGAATGAGCGACATTGTTATCCCAGTGCCTCCAGAATGATTGTTGTGATGATGAACTAGTAGTACAAAAGCTTTGACTTTTGTTTTGGTTTAATGAGAATTTGTAACGACGTAGTAGGAGGCCAAGCATGGAGGTGAATACTTCACTTCCTAGGAACATGAGAATGGTTATAACAATGAGTTGGTCGTTGGAAAAAACCTCCATCTCAAGAGTAGCCATGCTCGAAACTGTGGTAGCTGACACTGAAGTGAAAAGGAGATCGAGATTGTCAAGAGCATAGTTTGTTCTTGGTGTTGAGACTTCCAAAGCCAAGTATCCAACTAGTGAAAGAAGGAGGATATAGCAAAGATGAGACCAAAATGGTGTTGCATGAGAAACTATGTAATGGAACAAAGTATTAAGAAATGACAATATTTTGAGGCAATAGTTGCCCCAAACGGAGTACATGTACTCCAATTTCTTGCTTAAAGTGGAAGAATATTTCATGTTTCTTAATTCTTAGTTTTGTGATTAAATGTTGAGAAACATGATGTTTGAGGTTTATATATAGGAGAAGAACGAGCTAAGCCAAAGCACTACAAAGGTTCTTTTGCAAATGCATAAAGGTGTCATACTCCTATATTGTTGACGAAGACGCTACGCGTTAAAAAGTGAAAACCTTATAGTTATAGAAGTAGTGCTTTCTGAAGGAATTTGCATACTCATTTGTTAGAAAGATTGTGGACCAATGATATTGGTTTTTTAACTTAATTCTCCCTTGTTGTACAAAAGTCATACATGACACTTGATTGAGTTGGTGATTTATCAATTTGAATAGAAATTTTATTTAGCGGTATAAAAATACTTTTACTTCTGTTCTCTATAATTGATACATACATGATATATATGATCTTACATGCATAATGGGGTCTTGAGTCGTCAGTCATAAGATTTACCAATTTATCAGAAACTTTAAGACATACCCCTCCGATCGATGCAAAGACAATTTTACATTTCGTTTGCTACATTTGACTGACCATGTTGGAAGTTATGAATCATTCACTTAATGTAAATATTTTATTTCGCATTAAATTTGACCAACTCCGGCCACTTTATTTAATTTTAAGGCAAACATATCTTTCATTTGGTTTAATGCTCATCTCCTAAATTGGCCACTAAAAAGCAGCAAAGGATCAAAATGGAAAATTGTCTTTGAATTGGAGGGAGTATATATATATATGTGCGTTTACATTATATTATAATATATAGTCATGCACTTATGCATTTTTTTTTACACAAATAAGAACATGTACGCATAGCGTACCACATAACATAGCCCTTCTTTGTATACATAGTTAGTGATCTGAATACAGTGTTTTCATTAGGCTCACACAACTTATGTGGATATTTTATATATACAATATGTTAGATGCATACTATAATTCATCATAATACAATCCCTATTGAGGGTTATGTTTTCACTCTATGCATGCATATCTATACTTCTGCACCAAATTATTTTCGAAATAAATAAAGTTTGGTTGTTGTTACTGGTGGTAGTGCTCTATGTATATAAAGGAGTCACTCGATCGATGTTTGTGGACTATTGAGTCGATGACTCGATGGGACTTGGAGGACACCTAAAAAGTGGGAACTGTTAATTCATGTTCTATCATGCATGTATATATGTTTATGTATATTCTTCTTTAGAGGATAAGGACTCTTAGGATTTGAAGTGCATGAAGACCACTTTTAATTAATTCCTTTTATTGTAGACCTCTGATAATGGATGGTATTAATCATGCATTTGTACTAAGAAATCGGATTCAAAGCTAGCTTAAAAGATCAATGTACATAAGAAAATGCAAAAGAAGGGTTTCAAAACTTAGCGTAAAACTTAATGTAAAGTTGGACTACCTCTACTTTTGATTTATGTACCAAAATATCATTGGCATTTCGCAAATAGAATAACTTGTAACTTTTGCAAGGCTAAGATTGGAAAGTTTAGTTGATTGCAATTCTTTTTGGGTGCTGATTTTGCCAACAATTAAAGTTGCCAAGGCAAAAGTAAGTGACTCCCTAATTTGCCCTCCAATTAGTAAAATAAATTATTAGGAATTACAGTATTGTGCAATTAGTGAAATAACTAGTTTATTAGCCCGTGCAAAATTGCACGAGTTGTTATATGAACTTGGTTATAACTCTATTTTATTACTCATACTTAACGCAAAGTATTAGGACTGTAAAAAATTTAACCGACCAGATGTGACCCGTTGTTCAAGGTTTGTAGCCCATTTTTTCCCTGATCA
>JBBYHQ010000018.1:4650461-4662808 GCA_038382645.1 Spergularia azorica
GGTACCATGTGCACAAACTTGTCAAGTTGGGTACCATGTGCAATCTGTCAAAGTTCGAGGGTACCACGTGAATTTTCCGTTAAATTTAACTTCAATTATGGTTTTTCTACCATATGATATGATGTAAAATTGATATTGCAAACCCGGTTAACACTTCATGAAAACTGAAAAATATGTAAAATTGATATTGCATTTAACATCATCAATTGACAACATGAAAACTGAAAAATATGTTTCAAGTAAAAGTCTCTTAGATCAAGGGGATTGGTTTGAGTTATTATTCCAGACGAATTTTGATTCCGTACAACACACTCTAATTTGTTAGAGCTGAAAAAATCTCCTAGTACAAACTATATATAAAGATGATCTTTTTTTTTTAAATAAAGGCACTGAATAATACGGAGTAATAATTTATCAAATCATTATGATAGAAAGTCAAGTAAATCTAATTCATCGTTCCAGGGGCAATGGCTAGTAGCCTCAACCCTCACTAGCCTGGTAACATACTTCTCTAAGTTCTCTTGGAATGTGATATTTGAACACCATCCCACATCGGATATCAGAAGTAACAATGGGCCGAAACCCAGCTATAAAAGCAAAGCCATGGACAACTAGCAAATTACTTACCTGGATAAGGTCTATGGGCGATCAAGAAGGCACATGGCCTCCATTGCACTTTGGAGGAGCACACGCCTAAGATCTCCCCAATGTGGGAGAGTCGACATCATAATTTGTGGTAGTGTGGGCCTGCGTAACTCTAGTCGAAACTTACTGTACAACAAGAAAATGAAAATGCTGTCAGATTCTGTGATTAATCCGATGTCTAAAACTGGGAACCATTAGTTAAACACAGTTATTTACTAACAGCGCTATAGCGAAAGATGTTAAAAAAGCTAATACTAGGAGCCTACCCTGCTTACGAGTAGTATCTACGGAGTGGCCGCCGCTGGAGTAGTTATCAGGCATGACTAGAAATCATGTGGGCTTTGCCTGCGGAGGTTCAAATGCTGCCGTGCTGTCTACGAACTTCGGCTTTTGTATCTACACGGAATCACGGATACTGATGCAAGATGTGTCTACTATATTCGTTTTTTGCTCTCTCCCCGGAATCTGATATTTTGGGTACGGCACACAAGTAGGAATATTTGAAAGACACGTTTTGATTTTGGGTACAACTCGTAAGTATGCAATTACTTCCAAAAAATAGAGCTTTTACCCCTGATTTTTAAGTTCAATCGGACTTGATTTGTAGGTGTAGGGTTGTAAGCCTCTGTTGGATCCACTTTGAAGTGAATGTATCAAATTTTAAGTGGTGTAAAATTCCTAGCATGTTGGAGTTAACTGTAACTTGTGAGCGCGTTTGCCAAAATCGTTGCATATTGTCCCACATCGGAACATCAAAAAATGATACCTCCGTCCTCAGCATGGACTTCTATATAAATGAGGCTTCCTCTGTAAGGTAAACTCACGCAGCCATACAGTGAGCACAAAGTGAACTATTCTTTCGCCTTTTACTAAAGAGTACCGTGTGCTCGCTGTGTTTAAGTGGCATACGTATATTTTTGGAGGGAGTCCCTTAAAAGGGATGCCCAACAATTTCAGTCTAAATAAATTTGAATTTGTTAATTTACTCACAGCTCCAACGAGCTAGAATTGCCATTACAGCGCCATTCTTATAATTATGGAGTGTACTACACCTTGTATATACTCTAATGGAGTAATGGTTTACATCAGAAATTGCATCCTCAAGATATCAACATTGTCGTTGTGTGAACATTTGATTCCATTAGTTCATTGATGCGAATCAAATGTATATGGTCAGGGTGCAATACGTAGATCACTTGGGATTTCTTGAACTAGTATATCGTATTGGATTTTCAGGTCAATTGTAGAACCTTACGGTGTACTTGTACTGAGATATGTGCGCTCAAGTTTGCCTTTCCCACATTGGCGTGTTCAATGTGTATTAAGTTGGGTTTATAGTTTAGGTCTTTCAATATTGGTTGTCCCTTCGGGGACATCTGATAAAATTGGAACTATACAGAGAAGATTAGCATGGCCCCTGCGCAAGGATGACACGCATAAATCGAGAAATGGTCCAAATTTTTTTGCCAATTTTTTGTGAGGAAAATTAGGAAGATTGTTCTAATGAACAAAACTACAAGATGTATAATGGATTGTTCTAGGGTATCTAATCATGGATTCATGCGCATATAGCAAGCTTTCTCATGAAGATTATGGATATGATGAATTGATGATTCGATTGATTCCTACTTCAGCTCAGATTACGCAAAATTTAAACAGATTTGATCACAATTGATAAGCAATCTTTGTGCATGGCAAACCTTGCAATTCTTAGTTTAAACTTTAAACTTCTATTTCTCTTGAACTGTTTGAACAAACACAATTGCGAATTTATACCACTTAAATTAAATACAGAAACATTATGTCAAACTTCTGCTATTGAAATAACATCTGTCTTGCTATTGAAATAGAGTTTAGAGTCCAGGTGACATGAAAAAGGAGGACTTAGATCGTCTGACATAATTACTCTTACTGTCTTGCTATTGAAATAACATCTGTTGTGAAGTACAAAGTTACAAACCCCTGTTTCTGAACTTCAGGGTTACTTAACCTTACGACCTGCTGTCCCACACCAGGTAAGAGTTAACTATGGCGGTGGAACAGAGGTATAAATTCCAGGAGCGCTTTATATTCTAACTCATACCTTTCTCAGCCTTATGGCTAAGATCAAGTGTAGTATCTGTTCTTATCAGTTTAATATTTGATATATGGATCACGTGTCCGTATGATATTAAAAGTATTTTTTAAGGGGGAAGGTCCATCCCAGTAGCTTGCTGCTGGGGCCTTCTAGCGTTGCCCATGTGTTGCACTATTGCACGGGCTTGGCGCACCCCTCCAACCTCAGTTTAATGGTTACACTAATGGTTAACGCATGAACAAATAAAGATTCTGTGTAAAAAGGTAAACGATCAGAATATCAGATTATGAACAAAACAATCTGTTACATCTACTGTATCTACCTAATATTTACACAAGGAGTACATGATTCTCCCCTGCCACTCTAGAAACTAACAGACTAAAATTGGCTGATTATTGTGCTCATGCTGTAAACACAAGGTCGTATATGATGCTGAACAGCATTCACTAAAGGATAGTATTAAGGCCTTCTGCAAATCTTCGGTTGTTTGTCGTTGAAGCATTAAAATGGCATACTCAATGAAAATTGAATCACATGGGAATGTGATTGGACCTTCACTTGTTAGTCCAAACTCTTCTTCTGCCATTCTAAACAGTTGTTGAAGAATTTCGCTCTTAAGATAAGTTAAGGGGATCATAAACCTTTTACCATCATTCGCGTAAATGTAGAAGTGGCCTTTCTCAGCCACGCTTGTTCTTGGCCAGGAAATTCTCCTTCTACTAGCAGCAGCTAGCTTCTGCCACTTCCTTGCCATTGTAATCAGCTTCTTTGTACTGATCATCTTTTCGAGTTTTTATGAAAAAGACAAAATTATAAGCTATAATCTGTTAAGGATGTAAGAAGTTTTAAAATGGATTAGTGGATTTTGGTTTGATGAAACTATGAGTAGTAGCTAAGTTTTTATAGCCTTCAACAAAAGACATATGACTTGATTGTTTCTTGTATGATCCGAACTCTTTGGTAGCAAAACCATGTGAATGTAGGTCCAAAACTATATTATAACAAGTTGGTGGAGATCTTGGTTTTTTGCTGCCTTGAGTTGTCATTAAATTTCTAAAACATGTAGGGCGAAATATGTCTCTAATATAATCAAATCTTAGTTGTTGAAAGGTCTTCACCACCAATCCACCATGCATTCTCTCCCACTTCATTGCTTTGTAGTGTCTCATATATTATCCTTAATTTTTCTTCTTCTGCACATGTTTTGTTTTGTGCTTATGGTGGTTGATCTGGATATGATTAGGCTCACCAAAGATTTCGACTTGTCCTTGAACGATTGTTGTAGTAGCTGAGGCCCTCCTTTGTCTAATATATGTCATACATACGAGTAGTTTTCGTTACACAAGTGTACTTCAGTACAATGCAAGCTGTGAATTGCCCTTCAAATCATAAATTCAGGGAATGCTAAAAACAACCATGGACACACCCACCTGATGATGTCCTAGCTCCAGTGTTCTTATTATGCACATGGTTTTGCTCTACTACCCATGTATTTCGGTAAGACTGCAAGACCCTATATAAGACCTTGGTTCTTACTTGGTATTCATTCAAACCATACAGCATATATCCTTATTCAAGCAGTACTTACTACAGCCTTTTTTTCGATATCTTACTTCAGTTTCATAGAGTTTTTCTTAAAGTTCTAAAAACATGATCAGTTCAAAAAAACTTATCAGAATGGCAAGGAAGTGGCAGAAGCTAGCAGTAGCTAGCAGAAAGAGGATCTCCTGGCCGAGATCAACTGTTGCCAATGAAGGCCACTTTGTGGTTTACACATTAGATGGAAGACGATTTGAGATCCCGTTAGCATATCTTGAAAGCGAGATAGTAAGAGAGCTATTTCAAATGGCAGAAGACGAGTTTGGAGTTAACAGCAACGGTCGTATTACATTGCCATGTGACTCTAATTTCATGGAGTATGCTATTTCTATTATTCAAAGAAGTGTACACCAAAGATGTTGAGCATGCTCTCATCTTGGCCTTAAATACATGCCACTGTTCATCAGCATCGTCATGCTTACAGCAGGCGCAGACCAATCAGGATTTGTTAATATGCAGCTTCTAGAATAGAGCAGAGGAATTAGAAAAAAAATTAGCATTTCTCTGTTTATATCTGTACATAATTTCATATACTCCTACATACTTAAAATTAATGAGAAAATCTTTCTTGAGTAAATTTTACCTTTGCAGCATCCTTCTCTCTTTCACGTGCTCTTGATCAATGATCATTGTCTTTCAAAACCAGCTTATCCATGAATGAACAAACCGCACGTCTTTCATGTATACATCTCGATTCGATTATAAACTTCGTGTGGCAACCATAGTTGAATTCTCGCACAGGAAGTTTTTGAGGGAAGAATGCTTATGTTGATGCAACAATAGGGTGCTTAATTTGCTAAATATCTGCGTTTCATATACGACTTGTGTTCAACAAAACAAAGCTTGGTGTGTTTTTTGGCGATTCAGCAATACAGATTACTTGTCCCACATCGGTTCTAAAATAAAACCACCGCCATACATAGTGGTATATAATGTGATGGACACGCTTCTTAAAAAGTATCTCTGCGCTTGGGGCAATGTCGCAGCTAGTGAGGTAATAACCGAGGCGCGACAATTGCTGGTTGAAAACTATTTCCAAACCCCCTCTTCGGTCCGGGCTTGTCTCGGCCGTCGAGAATTTCTGGAAGGGCTCCCTCGCAAGAGGGTAAAGCCCTACAATCCTCAGTTTAAATCTTGTTCTACAAGTTACAGCTTGTTAGTCTGTTTAAATCTTCATTTAGCAATTGGAGAGACTGGGAGAGAGTAGCGGTAGAGACTAGCCAATGTTGCCCACTAATTAATGAAGAAACGAGTGAACTAATCTTGATCTAAAATATTATTCACTCGTTTCTTCATTAATTAATGGGCAACATTGGGCTATGACAGAAAAAGTCTGTCCCACATTGATAGAATAGAGAGCAAGTTATGTGTATATAACAACATTGTTACACAAACTTATTAGCTCTGATACCATGATAAGCCTTATAACCGCTTAAGTCTTGTCATCGAGTATCAGATTTTTGACGTTGGGCTTAATCTTTAAGCTATGTTGTGGGCGGACTGGCTGTTGGGCCTTAACATGCTATGGGCTGACTAATAGTGGGCTAATAATAGGAACAAAACTTACTCTTCACTCTTTAGTTCTTTAAAGTTGAAAAGAAGTTGCAGAAAGTGGAAGATACATTATCCACCGCCATTTATACCACATTTGTTCAAAACGTAATCAAAACGCAATCAAATCATCACCAAAATCCCATCCCATTTCAACAAAACTAGCCGCATAATAAACGATCTAAGACCTCCGTTATCAGTTCCACGTCATCACTTTGCTCGGATCAGGTCAGGTAAGCTTTTGTTCTTCACTTGATTTTTGCAATTAATAAATTACCATAAATGAAGTTTCATTTTTGGAAAATACTTAAAATATTACCATTATCGGACAACCCAAGTTTCCAAATCAAAAAATTAAATAAAAAAGTTTCCAAATCAAACACCGCCTCGTTTCGCAAAGGCGGTTAAATCACCATATAAATAGTTAAATTCTTTCACTCCCAACGACTAATTTTCAAAACAACTTTCTTTACTTTTTTTTCTTCCGTTAAATGCTTTCACTTCACTTCAAACTTTTTCACTTTTCTACAAGATTCGATTAGATGATTTCCGAAATCTTTCTTCTTCTTTTTTCAATAATAATTTCCAATCTTTTCTTCAATTTTTTTAATCGATTTTTATTGATTTCCGACCGATTTGGTATGATTTGAATTCAATCGTCAATTGTTCGGAAGTCGGTTTGATTTTAATTGTCCCTTATTCGAAAATCAATTCGATTGTCCATGATTCGGAAGTTGGTTTAATTGTCGCAATCTCGGAAATTGTTTCAATTGTCGCTTACTCGGAATGTCAATTTGATCTTATTTCGGTTGTCCCTAATTCGGAAAGTTGGTTTGATCCAATTTCGATTGTCCCGTATTCGGAGATCAGTTTGATCTAATTTTTATTGTCGTTACTCGGGAAATCGGTAATTGTCCCATACTCGGAAATCGGTGTAATTGTCCCTCAATCGGAAAGTCGGTTTAATTGTCCCTCAATCGAAAAGTCGGTTTAATTGTCCCTCAATCGGAAAAGTCGGTTCAATTGTCCCTCAATCGGAAAATCGGTTTTATTATCTCTCAATCGGAAAGTTGGTTTAATTGTCCCTCATTCGGAAATCTGTTTGATCTTATTACGGTTGTCCCAAATTCTGAAATTGCGATTGTTCTTTTCAATTGTCCCAAATTCGGAAAGTACGCTTGTTCTTGTTTCACTTGTCCCTACTTTGGAAAGTCAATTTGATTTTATTGTCCCTTACTCGAAAATCGGTTTGATTGTCCCTTACTCGGAAATCGGTGTATTTGTCCCTTAATCGGAAATCAGTTGAATTGTCCCTCAATCGGAAATGGGTTTAATTGTCCCTCAATCGGAAATTCGGTTCAATTGTCCCTCAATCGGAAAGTCGGTTTAATTGTCCCTCAATCGGAAATCGGTTTGATCTTATTATGGTTGTTCCTAAATCGGAGAGCTGTTTCGATATATTTTCGGTTGTCCCTAATTCGGAAAGTGCGCTTGTTCTTCTTTCGATTGTCCCTGATTTGGAAAGTCGGTTTGCTCGATTTTCGGCTGTCCCTAATTCGGAAAGTCCGCTTGTCCTTGTTTCAATTGTCCCTACTTTAAAAAGTCGGTTTGATCTTATGTCGATTGTCCCTAATTCGGAAAGTTAGTTTTATGCAATTTTAACTGTCCTTGGGAATTGGTTAGCTAGATACAATTTACGTTGTCGCGGACTCGGAATCGGTTTGATATACTCCGTATAATCAATCGCGAGTACTTGGATGTCTCGGAAGTCAGGCGTGACTAAAATTCAATTCTCCCTTACGTGAAAATTGTGTTTGATTTCATTCAATTGTCCCTCACCTGAAATATGGTTTGATCAAATTTCCATTTGTCCCTTGCTCGGCCTAAGTTTAATTGTCGCTTATCACTCGAAAGCTGCTTTAATGTCATTTTACTGTCCCTTTCTCGAAACTTGGTTTGATCTTGATTGTCCCTTACTCGGGTGTTGGTTTGATCTCGATTGTCCCTTAGGTCTGTTTGTTTGACCCTGTGTCCCTAACTCGGGTGTTCGTCTGTTGCGAGCTTTTACAACTGTTGTCTTAACTGTGAGGCGAATAATCCCTCAGTATGTGACATTCTAACATTGTTGGGCAACTTATAAGTCGAGTCGAAAGATGGAAACCATTCCAGATGTTCCTTATAAGTTGTTAGTTTTATCTAATTTCGAATGTCCCTTATTCCGAAGTCTGTGTTCAATTGTCCCTTATTTGGAAGTTAGGCTTGATATGATTTTGATCGTCCGTTACATGGCAGTCAGTTTGATCTCAATTCAATTGTCCCTTACTCAAATGTTGGTTGGTTTTATCCAATTTACTTGGAAGTTTATCCAACTTTTGTTGTCCCTGATGCCTGATTTGATGCGTGATTTGTTAATACAATTGGGTAAGCCTTGGGCTTGATCGTCATTTGATTCCAACCTATATGTTGGATACGGTAGTGTTGTCCGAAGTATGCTGCGAGCTTTTCCAAGTGTTGTGCCAAGGTCCTAATGTTGAGCATCAAGAATTGGAAGAAGTTTTCAAGATTTGTTTTTCCTGCTGCCCTTAGGAACCTTTCACGCATGTGAAGTAATATCTGATGAATGATGTTGCTTTGTAGGGTAATAGTTACTTTACCGGTTTGACCTTTCACAAAAAGTCGGTTAATTTATTGGAATTGATGGAAATTTAGTCGTCCCTTACTCGGAGATCGGTGTTATTTGAATTCAATTGTCTCTTATTTGGAAGTTTGATTTGAATTCAGGTTATCCCTCATTGGGAAGTCGGTTTGATCTAATTTCAATTGTCCCTTACTTCAGTTTGATATAATTTCGGTTGTCCCTTACTCGAAAGTCAGTTTGATTTGTTGTCCTTACTCAAAAGTTGCCTTGATTACAAATTTAATTGTCCCTTCGGTTTGTTATAATTTCGGTTGTCCCTTACTCGAAAGTCGGTTTGATCTAAACTAGTTTGCATGCCAGATCCGCGCTTGGGCAACCTCTTTATTCTGTGCATACTCCCTTCAAAAAATTGTAGGTTTATGTTGTTATAATATTAAAGGAACGATACTTTGTCATAGTATTAGATAAACTTCACCTTTACATAGCCTTGTAAACCTAATACGGTAATACTCTCTTTTTTTTTAAAGCTAATACAGTAATACTTGTAGCAACTAAACCTTTACAAACCAGGAGCACCTCACGTCACTAACAACCAAGTCACTACAACTATGCTCTAACTTAGTGGAAAATACTTGTACTAAAACTTAGGAACCCATAATAACAAATTTTGAATTCTTTTTGAAGTACAATTAACAGAGTTTAACGTGATGTTGGAACAGTATCCCACATCGGCCATCAGAAGCGGCAATGGGCGAGAAGTCACCTATAAAATCAAAGCCACTTAAATTGGGTGAATTACTTACCTGGATGGGGTCTATGGGTGATCAAGAAGACTCATGGCCTAGGTATGTGGCCTCCATTGCACTCAGGAGGAGTACACACCTAAGATCTCCCCAATGTGGGAGAGTCTACATCATAATTTGTGGTAGTGGGGGCCTGTGTTCGCGCGGCCCTTGCATAACTCTAGTCAAAACCCTGAAACATAATCTACCTGCATGTATGCATCAACCCTTATGAATTTATGGGCCGTTAACCCGCCTGTTACCATAAAGAGCAACTATGTTGTCAATTCTATGTGCAATTTTCATGTTTGGACACAATTTTGTGACGACCATTCCTTGTGAAAGCTATTGAATTTGGAAGTATTATTAATCTTAAAAGTATTATTGTGGCAGTGAGTGTTTGCATTTGCGCGACCTCTGCATATACGACTCTAGTATTTTAACTGTTTAAGCTCTACATAGAAGAATGTAACGTTGACCAACTCGAAAAGTTAAACTCCATTGCTTCTCTAAACCGATATAGATGAATGCTCTCAATTGTGATTGTCCTCTTATCGGAAAGGATGAAAGTTGAAATAATTATTCATCTCTCTAATATGAACTTACCATTACCGTTAATCCCTTTATTGTGATCTTTATCATAACATTTAAAGTAAATGATTGCTCTGCCTAATTAGGTTGTATAATCTCAGAATATTTGATGCAACTCATGGTGGTCATTTCAAAAACGCCACAGTAACCTGTTACAACGTTGACCCCTTTCACGTTTTACATTTAACTTTTACACGTTTCACAGCACAGAGAAAAATCGCCTATAAATTAAATAGAGAGCTTTGATGTCATTCTGGGTGGAGTAGTAACTTGCTCTTGCAGACATTCATCTGTTTTATGATGTGTTCTTAAATTACTTCGTAATAGTTGGAGTCATCTTTCATTCAGTTTCTCTCTATGATGTGTTTTTGTATTAGTAGGATAGATATCTTCAATATGTAAAAGTTGTTCATTTTTTGGCTTTGAGAGAAGCATCTCTGTTGCTTTTATTTATTCAGACACATTTCGTATTTATGATTATTTCGCCCGTTCTCACCTTGTTCAACTGGTCCATATCATGTTGTCCAATACTCCGTATAGGTTTAGATCTTAATCTTGGGTTACATAATCCATTAAGGAAACAAGAACAACCATCCGGGCAATGCATGTGATTGTATTATGTTTTCAACATATATATTGACCATGTCGGCATATGTTCTTTATGATAATGGGGCTTCTTTCCAAAGGGAAACAGATCTACGAGTAGAACAGTTAATAAAACCTTTTTTCCAAAGAGCGGGGCTTTGATTCATGATTCCCACGAACCGATCAATTATTACGCATTTACCTTCGAGAAATAGTACCCCGTCTAACTTTTACTCCTGATTTTCGTGCTCAAACGCACCTAAGAATGTAGAGCTATGATCCTCCATAGGATCCACATTTTAAAAGTTAAAAGTATTAAACTCAGCGAGCACATTTGCCATTAAATTCGTTACATAGTGTCCCACACCGGGACATCAAAAATGATACCTCTGTGTATTGCTTGGACTTCTATATAATATGCGGCTTCCTCGTATGACAAACTCACGCAGCCATGCAGTGAGCACAAAGCTAACTATTCTTTCGCCTTTTACTAAAGAATACCGTGTGCTCGTTGTATTTAAGTGGCATACGTTAATTTTTGGAGGGACTCCTTTAATGGGGTTCCCAGCAATTTCAGTCCAAATACATTGTGAATTTATAGAATTACTCTGAACTCTAACAAGCTAAGAAATTCCATGGATTCATGATTATTGATAAAAGGCGACTTTCACAACCTGCTGATGAAATCGCCATTCTTGATCATGGATTCATGATTATTTAGTGTATTTAGGTCCAGTGTAGAAGCACTGAGAGAAGCACCACTTTCGAGCCTTACAGCGTAAATTCTGTGTAATGATAATATTTACACAAGGAGAAGATGAATATATCTCCCCTGCCACTCTAGAAACTAACAGACCAAGATTGGCTGATTATTGTGCTCATGCTGTAAACACAAAGTCGTATATGATGAAGAACAGCATTCACTAAAGGACAGTATAAAAGCCTTCTGTAAATCTTTGGTTGCTTGTCGTTGAAGCATTAAAATGGCATACTCCATGAAAATTGAATCACATGGTAATGTGATAGGCCCTTCACTTGTTAAGTTGTTAGTCCAAACTCTTCCGCTGCCATTCTAAATAGTTGTTGAAGAATGTCGCTCTTAAGATAAGTTAAGGGAAAATGGAAATTACTCGAATTATGAAACATCAACATTCAAATTGTACATAAAGTCATAGTACAGTTTGGATCAAAGTAATGACAAATTTTTTCTTCAAGTAAATTTTGTCTCTGCATCATCATCATCATCTTTCATATTGCTCTTGCTTAATCTCATAATAACTTGGCCCTTAAATAGCTTTACAATCCTAATATTTACTAGTCGCAACTCGCAACTAAACCTCGAGTACAAACTAGGAGCACCTCATGTTCGACTAACAACTAAGACACTGACATTCGTTGGAGCTGCGATATGTCGTATGACCTTTGATTAAGATTTTTTTTTTTTTTTTTTTTTTACTTAATAACAGGAAAAAAAGAAAAAGGTAGTATATAACAAGAGTACAACTTTCCAAACTTCATGTTCAAAAGTGAAGTGGTTATATACTTATATCCCACATTAGAAGATTTTATCTCACTTCATGTGTTTATAACAACACAGACATCAATAATGGTTGCCCATCTACTATAAATGGGTAGCAATTCAACAATTCTGTTTCTCGGTCATTATTACTAGTGACTTTTAACACCCACCTACAATAGATGGGTAGTTATATTGGATAATATACCCTGAGGTTCCCGAATTTTTCGCGTATACCCCTCAGGTTACCGAGCTATCCAATATACCCGTGAGGTTTGCAAAATGACTTTTTTTTGTGTTTTTCACTAACGGACTCTAACACCGTTAACCATTTTGATGAAATTTGATTATTTTTAACAAATT
>JBBYHQ010000018.1:4678101-4688147 GCA_038382645.1 Spergularia azorica
TTTTTCTGCTCTCAAACACACATTTGTGTTTGGCAAAGCTTCTCCAAGAAGCCACACATTAGTAAGGGTAAAATGGTTTTTTTCCCCTTACTTCCCAAACTCACATTAATTGAGTTCTTTCTCCTTATGAAGGGATATCCCAACAGAAATATGGAAAATTGTGTGTTTAGCTAGGCGGATATCACAGTGGTGGAGATTAGTGGAGTTAAAGAATTTTATAGGGAGGAATTGCACGGAAAGTTGCCGTGGAACGGCCAATCGCCACGTGGTACATACTGACCGGAAATGACAAGTGTCTGATGGAGTGTCAAAGCGGGTTGCGACGAGGTCTAGGAGCTCCGGTGGGTGGTCGGACCAATATGCCATAGTTCTTTAAGAGATGGGTGTGAAAGTGTAAAGGTGAAGTTTGTTGATAATGTTATTGGAAGGAGAATAATATGAGTGATGATGATGATGATGATGTTACTAGTGAAGTATATTACCTTTATATATAGTTTGATGGAGGGAGATACATACAGGTATAGAAGAGCCTTAATTTTAGCACACCTAGTGAGAAACTTAAACGAAGTGGGACGTCAATATGAAAGAGTAGTCAACAGTATACTATTAGTTAAGAGAAACGTCTTCGTCAAGCTGCTTGATCATTGTAATGCATGGGAAGATTAACTAAAACTACGTGGAAAAGGGGAGTCATGTTGTTCTTATTGGCTAGGAAACAGCAATTTTCTAACAATTACGCATCTAATCAACGTGATCAAAGAGATTAATTACTATGGGTTTTGATGTCGCAGAACTAATTGATAAAACACTCAATCAATGTACTAATAATCTAGTAATCTACTACTCCGTGGCCCTGCTCCCTCGGATTTTTGAGGTTTGAATCTTTGAACCGATCCGACGTTCTCTTACGTATTTAATTCAATAGATAACCATATAATAGAAGGGATAGACGTATAATATACTATCGCCTTATGCATGGAACACTAATCTCCTTCTTTCTAATTGAGTGCAGTTATTATATAATAGATAAAATGTACTGTATATATATAAAATGTACATACACTAAACGTCTAAACTTTATCGCATGAAGGTATATTACTATCTCGATCAATAATGGAGTATGTGTTGTTGTTTCGGGGTCATAAAGTATGTCTGAGTATAAGAATCATATAAGCCTTTGGCCATGTGCATTCTGTCATGAACTTATGATAGACATTGTGTGATTTCTAGGAGTACTTGTTAAATTTGAGCAAATAATTGAATGGATAACATATGTTCTAGCACATTGTTTCCGTTGTCATGATTGGATGATATTAGAAGTTCACGTATATTTACCGCCATCCATCCCAAGCATACTACAAAACACTACGGTTCTTTATAATAACAGTTACTCAAATAAGAGAAAGGTCATATTTGATAAGACTGTATCTTTCTGAACTGATCTGAATGACTCTGATCTGATTTGAATTGAATTTCAACAAATTAGTATCAATTATGGACCAAATGCATTGATAGAAATTTGAACATTTCTGATCTGATCTGATCTGATTTGAAAGACTCTAATCTGATCTGATCTGATCTGATTTGAATGACTCTAATCTGATCTGATCTGATCTGATTTGAATACTTCTGAACTGATCTGAATACTACTTTTATTAAGTCCTATCAAACATGGTCTAAGGCTATTTGTATATGTGATATACATTACTAAACATATATGGGGGGTAGTCTTGGTATGCTTTGTATTTTTATGTGGTGAGATTGAGCAGAGATAATTGGAATATGATGGGACATGTGAATAAAAATTTAGGGATATACATTAAGACTTTCTCCTCAATAACAACTAACAAACGAAGCCTACATTACGAGACATGAAATACCCTTTGTTCTGTCCCGATTTGCCCTTTTCTGGTCACTAGTTCAATTTACGAGAAAAAAACTCCGAGGAAGAACAGATGAGTACCACAGAGTCCAGGAGAGTATGCTTCTAATAAGTCAAGATTACTCCAAACTCCAAATTGATTTCGCCCCTCTTTTTTGAATAACGCATTGCGGCCTCTATATATCTCTCGATATGCGAGTGTCTAGCATTCATGAATGAGGAGAATTTTCGTGAACTTATCAACCAAGTCGTCTTTCCTTCTGTTACGAGATAATTTCAAGGTGAAAGTTTTCTTTACGCTTAATCTTAACTACATCAACTCCCCATGGTTTTTTTTGGTACAATTATAAGAGCACAACTAATGTTACGATCGGGGACATGAGAATTCGAACCCGATACAACCTTGATCCTCATCCAGTCCCCATAGTCATCAAAGATTTTACTCCATTTGTTTATTAAAAGAATTCAATGTTTGTTTTCAAAAAGCGAGAGAAATTTAAATAAGATATTAACTTCGAGTACGAAGTTTCTACGAACAAAGGTAAGCCACTTCAATTGCAGAGGAATAAGTGGACCATGTGCGAGACTTACTCAAATCAAAAGCTAAGAGGACCTCATTTTGAGAGGAAATTAGTGTAAGGTCAAGATTCATAGTGAAGAGATTAAATAACGAATTCAAGAAACAGGACCTTTCAAGTCAAAGTCATGTAAGGTACTTGGGTCCGCTAGATTTGAAGCATAGGATGTCCACAGTTCACAAAATATGTAAAAGTCGTGCCAAATATACTCCAACTATTTTCATCCGTAAATTTCACTTGTGGTTACAAACTTACAATGCATTCAAACAAGAACGAATCAAACTGTATCGGACCGAAATACCTGGTATCGAATCATATAGCATTACCCTTCAATGAACATTCTAAGATGAGTTCGTACCAGTCCACGAAAGGGTAAAAACACAGAAAAATCAATGGACGTCTGATCCCGTTTGTTATGCAATCTACGGTGTGAAAAGTTAGAAGGGCTAGTACATTAACAAAAATACAAGTCAATGTTTCTCTATGTCTCCATCATACATGTTCTCTAACAACTTCTGCGTTACAGTGTAACCATCCTTGTCAAACATACAAACGAAACAAAAATTAATGTAGTAACAGCTGAAACTAAAGAAGTAGTGTTAGCAGGAGAGGATCACAGAAATGACTCAGCACCCTGCGAGTAATATATCAATGAGCCGACGGTTCCATTTTCATAGCCCTCACCAACTTGGATAAGCTGGGACGACAACAACTTAATAGTTTGACGAGTGAACCATTCAAGCCATCGCACATATGAATGCAGTCAGCCAACGGATATAACTACATAAGAATGCTGTATTTCATTTCTATTTTTTTTTTTTTTTTTTGACAGATGTATTTCATTTCTATTGCCGTCATCTGATCAAATCAATGAATGACTGATGTATTTCTTAGCTGAACAATTTTGAAATCAGAGGCAGAGGCTGATCTTTGACCCTAGTTTCAACAGTTTAACTGCAACAGAAAAAATTTGGAAGTCAAGGAAGGACAATTATGTTGCTTAGTATGAAGATATGGTGTCATAACAGCTACTAGTCATGCAATCAAGACTATCAGAGTGCAGATAATGGCTTCGAAATATTAGAAACATTTGATAGTCAATAAACTAATGCAGAAGATTGATGTTTTTTTCTCACACGAAAAGAAGGAATTGACATGATGACATCACCCTGGTAATAAGCTATTATAGAATGGTAAGAAGAATCAACTTCAAGAAATAGACTACAGAGTGCACATTGTACAACTGTCAGTTAATGCCCTCTATTCTTAATTCTTGTGTTTCCACCAAAATCGTTATCTTTCTAGTTCGGAGGACTGATAGCAGAATCGCATCCCCCAAAACACTATCTAAGAGGTGTAGCTGCATGCAGAAGAAGGAAAGAAAGAAAAACAAGACGAGATATCATGGGCAGCAATAAAGCTGCAGAAACCAACTGTGGAAGAGAGTGATGTTTGTTACTTGGGTAACTAGGATCCTGAACGGGCTAATCCATCTTGAGTTGATCCAACCTACACAGACCAAGACCCTAACTAAAGAGGACGAAATGTGGAGACACAAAAAGTCCTGAGGGTCTCAAGTAGAGAAGTGGCAACTTGAAACCTTCAGGCTCCAAGCATACAAGATCCACCAACTAGAGGAACTCTATGCCTAAAGGATTGCAATGCAACAAAATAAACGAAATCTGGAAAAAAATAAGTTCATTGTTATTAATGGTACTCCAACTATTTACAGTATCAATCATGTAAAGCAACATGAAAGAAAATCTAATCAGACAGGCAATATAAGAAAACTCTAACATTGAAGAGAGACCGTTGTGGAAAATCAATATATGATTCATTTATCTTCAAACAATTGGGCTTTGCCTACGCCCTTCTAAGCTTGATTGAGTCACAGTTAAACCTAACTTGTGAAAATCACCAAACTAACCTCGGGTCTCATACATAGATCAAAATATGCAACGCATAGAAGTAGACATACCTTTGATGTGTGATTTCCCCTTCGTTGATCTGACCAACCAGGAGATAAAGAGCCAAACTGTAGCCCCACTACCAGTATCCACACATAACAATCGGATCGTCTTGAGTCTTGTTAGCTAGTAAAATAAAGGAAGAAAACCAACCCCTTTGAAAATTCTCTCACCCGGAATGGAATGAGAAAGGCATTTCTTTTCTTTCGCCATTAAAATTTGGTCCTTTGCATGTTGGTTGATGCCTAGACGTAAGTGGTACTACATTCTTCGGGTATGACTTACTTGGCTTCCCTTCTTTCTTCAACAAGCAGTCCTGGCCAAGTTATGACACAAAAGTTTCAGAAACCTATGTCAAGGACCAAATGACACACTTAATATAAGTATACAACGACTTTCTTTAAACTTAAAATAAGGAAGAGGATGCTTCAGAAACTATGAGAATCTGGAAAACAGTTTGTTTACCTAAAGAACTGAGGGGAAAAAAAGAAAAAAAAAAAATTAAACTGACCGGTCATATTCGGAGTCTAAAATAACAATCTTCAAGCAAGCTTACAGATGCTGAAATCAAATGTTGTCGGAAATTTATAGCCCAAACACTCTGGCTGATAAACAAAGAGGACTGGAGGAGACAACCCCTGCCCATAACTAGTTACAAACCAACCCAGAACAAACCGCAAATTAAGCTGTAGATCATCATCATTTACAACAACATCATTACCCTAGTGCCTCAAAGGCTCTTGCCTATGGCGAGGTAGGGGAGCCTTACCCCTATGTTGATAACATAAACATAAAGGGGCTTCAACCTTAAACTATAAATCATCAACACACAAAATTTGCATGTCCACAAACATTTTTCAATCATCAAGGAGAAGTTTCAACTTCGTGTTTATCAAATAACATCCTCGCCCATCACAAAGGCAAAAAACACCAGCTGCAACAAGCAACACCACAAATTTTGTTCGATTGCTCAATGCCCTCAGTGTTAAGAGAGAATAAATTACAACTATCAGCCCAAGAGTATTCCACACATAACAAGGATAGCAGGCAGAAAATGAGACACAAAAGAATAGAACAATATCACAAACTGTAGTATGGTACTTAAGTAAAAGATCTTCTCCCTAAAAGGGATTAGATGATACCTTCTAGGAAGACGAAGTAACCCAAGATGGCGGAGGCCAGAAAAACCTGGCGAAAGAGATGCAAGCAGTCTCCAAATCATACACACCACCACTATAATACTTCACAACCTGACCATCATCATCTTCAATTGACGGGACAAAGAGTTGCGGAAAATTAAAACAAATGCAGTTGCCTTTATCCCAATACAAATCATCAGCTGACGCAGAAAACGCGGAATTAACTCCCAAGAACAGCACATACTTTCCCAAATCCTTAACCTCAACCCACCTCATCCTTCCCCTATCCAACCTAAAAACCTTAAACCACATCGACCTCGACGTAATAAACTCATCCAAACCAATCACATTACAACCATCCACCTCCTCCTCCTCATCATCACCCAAAAATGGAGGAAGTCCAATATAGACATCCACCAACATCAATTCTCCGCCCATTCCGACCAGCCGTTTCTTATCACCACCACAAACAGGCTGCGCAACCACACTCACATCGACATCACAATCACAATCAAACAATTCAAAACCATGAACACAAACAGTCCTACCCACATTATCAACAGCATAAAATTCACCATTATATGCAATCACATCATCATAAGGAGACTGAAAATGATCAACAAGATTCCATTTCATAGAAACATCATCAAAGATTGCTAATTTACCAGTAACATGAATCGTCAAGAACAAGAAACTTTTACCATCACCATTTTCAGCCGGTAAAAATGCAACCTTTTCAGTATACAGAGAACAATCTCCCAAATCATCGGACCCATGGTAAGAAAACTCAAGACCCAGTTCACTAATTCGGGTATTTAGAAGATCCAGAACCCTAGGGAAGCAATTGGGAAGCGGGTTGACCCGAATTTTTGACAGCGGGTAATAAAGATTGAAACTTTGGGGGTTAATCTCCTCGATTTTGATGATCCAAGAGATGGGTTTTGGCGGGAGTGATGATGGGGGAGGAGAGAGAAGGAAAATGGAGCGTTTGGAGAAGAGGAGAGAGATGTTGGGGGAGAAGGAGAAAGCAGGTTGATTGTGGCCGTTGGATTGGATTGAAGAGCGCCATGTGGAGCAAATGGAGCGGAATCGGACACTGAAGATTGGAGATGTGAGGTGGGTTTGAACTTCTTGGAGAAGATCTATGGGGAGTTGTGACCATTCCGCCATTGTTGAGCAGAGTGAGAGAAAGAGGGGAAATCAGAAGATTTCGATCATTATTTTTTCCATTTTTTGTGTTTTTGATGGGAGAACGAGCAATGGTCACCCGTTGCTCCGTCTCCGATCAATCAGGCTGAATTTCGATTCGTTGGACATATGACCATGTTTAATTTTGGGCAATGATAATGCCACGGCTAGACGGGCTCAATCAACTGGCTGGTTCACGCCATGTTGTCGAGTACCTTTAATTTTGTCACGTAGTAATGATAATGAGGAATATTAAGATTGACCTAATGGTTAAAAACCCAACCTACATGGTGGTCGTCTTGGGTTCAAATTCTCATACCTCCACCCCCGCAGGCTGCAGCTATGAGTGGTAAAGAGATGAGCCGCGAGCCATATGCGAGCTCAAGCCTTGAATTTTAAAGCTCGAGCTCCCATCGCCCGTACCTTATGTCCACCTTGGCATGTTTGGTATCGCTTTCTGTTTTCATTTTTCTATTTGTTTGAAAATCAAAGTCCCGTTTTTAAAAACCAGAAAAAGTGGTTTTCAGTTGTCAGTTGCCAGTTTTTATTTTCTACGAGTATATGACTATTATAAAACCAAACTATTTAAATTTAATTTTATAACTGGGACTGTTTGGTATCGTTTTCTGTTTTCTGTTTTCAGATTTTTTTGAAAACCAAAGTTCCGTTTTTGAAAACTAGAAAAAGTGGTTTTTAGTTGACGGTTTTCATTTTCATTTTCAGTATGACTATTATAGAAACATTCAATTAAAATTTATTTTTGCAACTTATTTAACTAAATTTTTTTCCCATAAAAACCAAAAACTGAAAACGACAGTGATACCGATCGGGCCCTAAATTAACTAGGCCATGTTCAGTGTCGTTTTCTGTTTTTGGTTTTCTGTTTTTTTTTTAAACCAAAGTCCCGTTTTTTAAAAAACAGAATAAAGTGGTTTTCAGTTTTCAGTTGTCGGTTTTCATTTTCTATATGACGATTATGGAAACAAACAATCAAAACTTTACTTTGTAAGTAACTTATTAAGCTAAATTTTTTACGCACAAAAAAAAAAAAAAAAAAAAAAAACCGGTAATGATACCGAACGGGCCCTTTACGCGAAAATACCAAAAACTGAAAACGGCAGTGATACTGCACGTAGATCGTTTTTCGTGTTACATAAGTTGAAGGAAGAGTGAAAAAATTAGTATAAACCCTTTCTTAAAAACAAATCCCGGTCACTTCTCTGTCACGACTCTCCCTAAACTCTCTTCTCTCTCCTCCAAAAACCAAATTAAGCAGAGCAAAACTTGAATGGAGAATAGAAACAACAACAATGGCAGAAAAGTACCGAAGAAGATACCAAAAGAAAGAGTATTGGGAGCAAACGCAGTACATTTATCAGATGAACTTTCTTCAAAGTTAATAGGAGGAATTGTAGAAAAAGGTGTATCTTCTTCAGAAAGTTTCACTACTCCTTCTTCCTCTTCTTCCTTCCCTTTACCTTCCCCTCTTCCTTTCCCTGTTGCCCGCCACCGCTCCCATGGCCCGGTATGCTTCTTTTCCCCCCTCTTTAATTTTAAGGGTTAAAGTTTCAATCTTTTTCTAATTCTATGTGTAATTGTAGTTCTACAAGTTCTAATCTTTTGTTTCTGCGCAAATTTGATTGATCAAAGTTTACAGTTTTAGGGTTTTGTAATGTTTTTATTTTGTTAGTGTTTGTGTACAATTTGAATGATCAAAGTTGGGATTTTTGCGTGTATATAGAATTGTATAATATGATTATGATTCTAAGTAGGATATGATTGAAACTTTAATGTCACAAAAGAATTCCCGAGCGAGGACGGAAAGACGGTTCTTGTACGAGTGAAAGGGTATGGGCCGAGTCTATGCACTATTGAATGGGTCAAAGTTATGATCTTTGAGTGTAGTTATGAGATTTAATGTGTTAGAGATTACTAATTGAGCTTGTTTGTACATTTTATAAGTGTTGGTGGTTAAAAGATTATGATAATTTCGGTTCGTATGTAAAATTTCCTGGAAGTTGTAATCTTTGGGTTTATGCATCATTTTCTTTTACAATTGGAGCTCTTCAAACATTTGTAGTGGTGGGAAAATGAGTTGTTGGTTGAAAAAGTTTGGTGCTGTTTTCGGTCTCAATCTAGTTAGTAACCTTGAGTTTAAGGAATAAATTGCTCTTTTTCAGCACTGGACTCCAGCTCGGCAATTTATGGCTGAGGAAAGTGGTGTTGATGATGAAGGTAATGAAGATAATGATTCGACGAACTATGAACCATTGTCAGATTTTGCCAACCCTATCAAAAAGAAAAAGAAGAAAGGACTTGATTTTAGCAGATGGAGAGAGGTTCTTCGCGGTGATATTGTATCAAATGCACAGGAGGAAGACAAAAGTAAGAGTATGAGAGAGGATTTGAAACAACAAAAGATGCATGAAGAATGTGACATGAGAAATACTGATGATAATAGCTTAGGCGATGGGCTCTTAATGGATATAGATAACGACAATAACTCACCGTCAGATATACTAGAGCCTCAGTTGAAGAAACTCCCGCACAATGATGTAGACATGGGTTGTGAAGACATTTCTTCAGAAGACTTGGTATCTATAGAGGAGAAGAATCCTTCACCAGCTTTTGGATCTAGCAGTGCAGGTTATGAGCAAGGGCACGTGGGTCTAGAGGGTCAGATAGATGCCGAAAATCGAGCATTATTAGGAAGAATGTCTACTGAAGAGATTGCTGAAGCTCAAGCAGAGATAAGAAGTAGGTTCAATCCAGAGCTGCTCAATCTTTTAAAGAAACGGGGTTTAAATAAGTTGGAGAAGAAAGCCAGATCTAGTTTGAGTTCTGAAGGTGTAAATGCTCTCTATGATAAGCAAACTGATAAAATTGAAGGTGAAGATGAGTCATCAGTTCGAGGAAGTGCTTCACTGCCTGCAACTCAGACCACGCAAAATTTACTGAAGAAGCCAAATGAAGGATTTGATCAGAATTCACAATCAAAAGGCAGCAGCGCATGGTCTTCTTGGAGTAAGCGAGTTGAGGCTGTGAGGAATTTGAGATTCTCATTAGATGGAAATGTTATTGAAGGTAATTATCTCGAGGCGTGTGTGATATTGTATAATCCTGTTATACCTGTTCATGATTTTTATAGACGGAACATTTTCCTATTTGATAATCCTTTGAATAAACACTGAGTTGATTACCTTGTAGGCAATGCGTTGGGTTCAACATATACTGCTGATAATGTCTCTGAACGCGACTTCTTGAGAACAGAAGGTGACCCTGGTGCTGCTGG
>JBBYHQ010000018.1:4691128-4710221 GCA_038382645.1 Spergularia azorica
TTCTACAGTAATGGGCTTCATCTAGTACTTGCGAGTTACTTAGTATTAGACGTACCTAAATTCTCCTGACTTCTACAAAGTACAAAAGAATCCGTGAACAACAACAACAACAACACAACATTTCCATTACGTACCTCAAAAGCTCCCCCAATGAGACAAGGGGATACCATGCATATTACTGAACCATATCAACTAAAAGCCTAAGCTGATGGTCAAGATTAAAATTGAGTCGACCGTGTTAAGGTATTAAAGCAATTTTTGGGTCTTAACCATTAGTCTAGAGGCTAGACTTTTGATTGAGTTGGTTCATTAGCACAAAGCAAATAATGTGCGCTACGATTCCGTAAAAAGCAAAAACATGTGTTTTATCAGTTTACCTCTGGGAGTGGTAACGCAGCTAGGAGGTCAAGAATGAAAGTAGATCTCAGGTACTTGATGGCGATTTTCTTAGGCTCTTGAATGAGGTTCCTTTTCCTGAAAACTCTTGAGCATGAAGCTTCGTAAGCGGTTCGAAATGTGACTAGAATACGTAACATTAAGAAAACATCTCCCACCAATCTTACTATACCAAGAAATGCACCCAACTGCAGATCCATCTCTATGCTACTATTCGATTCATTAAATTTTGGGGTATAAATGAACATTGGGTCTACGTAAAAGTTTATTACGCCAACAATAAACGCAAGTCTGTTCCATCGGAGGATGAATTCGCTGCGCGGATCGAAAATTTGATTGAAAAAGCACTCCTCTTTGATTGCCATTTGATCTAGGGATTTTGGGGGGATGAATGATCGCAATTGTAAAAACCCAAAACTTCCCCTTTCACCATCAAACTAGTTCGACCTGAATTTGCACAAACGAAAATAGGAGTCTATATCTAGACAAGTGAAAAAAAAAACTGTCTATGTCTAATTTGTAGTAAAAATAATTAAATATGCAGTAACTTTTGTTGTATAATTTGGCAAATGATGGATTATAAGGAAAGAAAGTCAATTAAGGGTCCTTGATTTTGGAATTAAATCAATTGAATCTTCTTCCTATTGATAGATTCCCAACAATGTTGATTTTATTACCAATGTCATATATTTACTGCAAATACGTTAAATTTACTACATAACCATATTTTTTTTACTGCATGCCAATTTAAATTTACCACACTTGATTATGGTATAGACAATTTTGATATTGTCTACATATAGACTCCTAGGATCATCCTTGCACAAAAGCTAACTTCGGGGAATGAATGCGATTGGTTAATATGTGACCAATCGATCAAATAAACCTGTCACCCATATGTCACCTTAATTTCATGTCACTAATAGCATGACAGTATGACACATATAAGTGACGCGTTGTACATTAATTTTATGTGTAAATGTTGTTCCTAAAAGTTTGAAACAGTCACGTTTGTCAGTCTAGACATTATCAGCCTTAGTGACACGAGATCTCGAGTTCAAATCGCACATGCACATTGGGTGTGATAGACTAATAACACTAACTACATGTAAAACATTTCATTAAGTTTTAGAACAAATCATTTTCAATACAATGTTCTTTCACTTATGCTTAATTAGATACAACATATGTTCTCATCAAAGATTAGTTAACATCACTGAATACTACTAAATTCGCATAAGTTCCCATACCCCAAATACTTCAACTTCATCAATATTAATAAGGATTTGATCACTAGATTATTGCTGACGGGACCTTGTTGGACCGAGAGCAAGGCCAAGGCTTGAATGGCATGGTAGCGTGCGAGACACGCTCGCCATGCCGAAGAAAATGATGGTCACTTTTATTAGCTTGAGATAGTCTACGATAACCTACAGGGCTACCATTTATGCTGCCTTCTACTCCCCATTTCTTTTTAGATTTTTTTATTTGGATTTTGGTGTAAACTGACATAGCAATAGCATATGTTCCTAATGCTACGAATCCAATCGCAACGGATACAAGAGCTCCTTCTGTCTGTTGTGCTGATAACACCAGGAGGAGGAGAAAGAAGCAGCTCAGTTTAGAGGTACTGAATTTGCCCATTATTTGTGCTTTGAGCAGAGGTTCTCGTGTTGGGTCATTTATATTATGACAAAGATGTAACGTTTTACGCTTGTTTCCATCAGCGGTCATTTCTAACTATGGGGATGTTACATTGCCAAAACCATACACTCGTTGTAAATGTATTGAATACGAACTTCTCGGCAATTGTCTTTAAGTTTAGCCCAATCGATAGCCTTTTTTTTTTTTTTTCTTTTCTTTTTTGACCGAGGATCGATAGCCTTAACATAACGAGCAAATGCGTGTATGTTAAGGAACTCTATTAATAACGGATTCTAACCGATTGAAACGATAACTTGACTAAATAAAATGATGTCATTGTCAAAAAAATAAAATGATGTTATGCTACATTAGAATTGCAACATTTTTACTTTTACATTTGTGAGCTGATGCTTTGACCCAATCCGACCCCTCAAGAAAGTCAACTTTTCAATATATCTGCTCACAACAAAGAATTACTAGTCATTAAATTTTTATAAACAAATTAAAGATATTAATTTGTTAAATACATAGACTGCTTGGAACTTGACAAAAAGACTCGTATGAGACCGTCTCACGATATAGAAAATTTGGATACAATTTAAGGAGAGAATGCGGGAGGGCCGGGCAAGACTGAAGGAGAGGAAGATCAATCTTGTTTTCATACTGAAAATGAGCAATCGTTTCATAACTTTCACGAATGCGTTCATGACGTCTCTTACACTAGCTAGTAAGCTGGCTCATCAATTAAATTTGCTTTGTTGAATTTGATCAATACTAATTCTACAATGGCTACCAAGTCGTGGTAGCCATTTAAAAAGTTTGACCATATAAATATTAAAATTAATTAATTAAATCAAATAATTAAAGTAAAATAATTAAATCATAATTTTTAAATATCACATTGATCCCCATCCTTTCCTCTCGCCCCCCCAGCCCTCCACCAACCCACCTCCGCCCCACCGTCGGCCAGCCCATCTCGAACTTCAGAAAGCCGTTGACCACGGGGATTGGTGGTGGTGCCGGTCAAGTCATCGGCGACGTGCACCCATCATGGTATTGACCACGGGGTGTCGGTGTTGCAGCGGTGGCGAGGGGGGAGTGGTGAACTTGGTGGTTGGAAGGGGGGGATAGCAGGAGGGGTGAGGAGAGAGTTGATGAAAGGATGGGTAATTGGGTATTATTGGGTTTAATAAATTAATTTTAGTTATATTCAAGGTCAAACTTAATTTATGGTTAAGATTTATTTAAGCAAATCAACGGTCATGATTCATCCTCTTACAATGACTACCAAACCTTGGTAGCCATTGTAGAATCACACTTTGATCAAATAGTGATCCCAAAACAAAAGAACATAAACAAAATGCTAGCCCCGCCCATTGGTGGCAGTTCATTCACCCATTTGTGATCTTGTTGCATACAAGCCCATTTAGAGGAAGATCATTAATAAATTGCTACAATTAGGCCCTGTTTGATAGGACTTGTTTGCAATAGTATTCAGATCAGTTCAGAATCATTCAGATCAGTTCAGAATCATTCAGATCAGATCAGATCAGATCAGAGTCATTCAAATCAGATCAGATCAGATCAGATCAGATCAGAAATGTTCAAATTACTATCAATGTATTTGGTCCATAACTGATACTAATTCGTTGAAATTCAATCAAATTTTCAACACATTCAGATCAGATCAGTTCAGAGTCATTCAGATCAGACCATATCAGTTCAGAAAGATGCAGTCCTATCAAATGGGGCCTTAATCAGATAACCTGAAATTAGAAATAAATCACACAAATCCTCAACCTTTTGGTAATAAATCACACTATGAGATATTGACTTTTCAAGTCATTTACTCATTCAACTACACTCCCCAAAATCTCAAATGGCTACACCCTCCTTTTTAGCTTATATCGAACCCCACATTTTTTCATACAAACGGTGAAGTCACGAGTTCTAGTGATTATCATAGTTCCTTACGACTTACAAGCTCACTCATCATTTGTCTCATAAACAATCAACAACAATCTTCTCAAGACAAGGGATGTTTCCACTTCTTTATAGTGCATTTCTCAACCCTTATGAGTACATCATTTACCAAATCATTAATAACACTTTTTAGGGAAAACAAAGACAACAATAACAAGTTACTCCATTATTCTCATACCTCTGAATCAAATAGCTAGTAGAATTATTGAATTTGATCAAACAATGAAATGGGTTGACCTCAAAAAAAGAAAAACAATTAAATGGGTTTTGAAAGAGGCGGGAGAATAGTGATTCCTAAATGTGGAATCCGGCAAAATGTACCGGAATTTGCACTTTAATGGCCATGAAATTAAAGCTGAGTATCTTGTTTTTGCTGACAATTTAAGTCAACATAGGCCATGGACACATTGACACACAAATTGTCACGAGAAAATTCCACCTTTCGTCCTTCTCTTGTCCCCCAAACGTGCGATTGTCATATCAACCTGAAACTTCTAGAAAGCTTCTAAACAACCTTTCTCATATCTGATACCTTGGGAGTAAAACATCGACAATCGAAAAGAACATACTAGTACGTAATAGTAAAACGTCAATTAACCACAACACGTCAATTAAAGAGTACTTACTTAAGCAAAGACGCAATAAGATCATGTCATCGAATCATGTTTAGCATAAGTTGTCATTGTTTTAATACTTACAAAATACAATGGAAGCAGGAGGCTCAAGTACAATGTCTACACATGAAAATGTAGCCACATTGATATACTAGTTCAATACCCGCTTCACTTACACTATTCAAAAACATAAACAACAACAAAAAAAATTAAAAATTCTACATTCACAAATCGGAGTATCTTTCTAAGTTCTCCTAATTTCCAACTTTAATAACTTCCTATACTTTCAAAACCCGATCCTCCCTCCTAACTCCTAACAACATCACCAACCAACCCAAAATGAACTTCCGATTCGAACCATTGTATTAATTTTTACGCCTAAATCCAAAAAACATTAACCAAGCCATTAACATTACTCGATTCCAAAACCCGACTCCTAACTTCTAACAACATCAACAACCAATGTAACTTTCGCACCCAAAACTCAATCTTGATTATACTGACTTTTGCGCCTGACGATCAAAACACGACGGAGGTACAACAAGGACACTTAACCAAACCATTAACATTACAAACGGAGCAACTCTTAAACCCATCACGCTTATCAACATACACCTTATGACTCCCATCACAATACTCACACACCACATACCTACAACCACCGCACACGGTGCACCCACCACCGTACCCGCCGCCGCCTTTCACCACCTCCTCCACCGGCACCGCCTGCAACACCCTCTTCAACTCCCCGTTCTCGTGCATCCGCTTCACCTCCTCCACGCCGCCGATACTCTTCCCGTTCACGTAAACCCTCGGCAACATCTTCACCACTTTCTCTCTCCTCCCTCCGACCACCTTCTCCAGCTCCTCGACATACTCGCCGTCCATCGACAAATCTCGTTCGTCCATCTTCACTCTGTACCCCTTCAAGATCGATCGGACGGCCCTGCAATCCTCGTACGTCCGCCGCACGACACGGAGGCTTGTGTAGTACACCACCACCTTGTTGTGGGAGTCCGGGGGTGTGGTTGGGGTTGGCTGCTGGGTGTGACGGTGGGCCCAGGCCCGGACCCGGTGGAAAATGGAGGGGTGTTTACGGGTGGGCGGGTTGTCGGATTCTGAGAAAAGGGTGTGGATGTCTTTGAGGGAGAGATGGGTCGGGCTTTGTTGGGCCGGGCTGGGCTCTTTGAAGGAGAGGGAGTGTTTGTGGAGTGGGCTTGAAGGGTAGTTTGGGGAATCTACAAGGAGGGACTCAATGTCTTTGAAGGAGACAGAGTGTTTGTGGATTGGGGATGAAACAGGGGAAAACGGCGTCGTTTTGTTGCGGAAGTTGTCGTTTTGGTTGTCGGCGAATGATGGTGATCTGGTGTGGATGCGTGCTGGAGAAGATCTCTTCACTGCCCATTGTACCCACATTGTTGCTTCTTCTTTCTACTTCTTCTTTGTTGTTGATGTGTTTAAAATTTTCAATTTGGGGGAAAAGAGAGAAAGTTTGGTGGAAAAATGGATTGAGTTTTAGGGGGTGTGGCTTGGATGGTGAGGTGGAGTGGAGTGTATATATATATAGTGGGTGTCGGAGAAATGATTGGTGATGCACTAGGTTGTATGAGTCATTGGAGTGACAACTGGCAGTTTGGCACGCAGGTTGTGGAGCGTTATGTTTTTGTCCTAATATGGTAGGCTCTTAAATAAGACGTGCACGTTTAGAACATGCTACGGTGGTACATTGTGTATTGGGTGGTGTTCCTCGAGAAAGGGGTGTTAAAAATTAATTGTGTACTAATGAGAGGAAATATGAAAATGGAGTGTAATCAGGTGGGTGAGTGGACTAATGTGGCTTACGGTCTCTGTGTTTCAATGTCCTCGTGACATAGTACATCAAACTTTAATTGCACTCTTGACTAATGTACTAAAAGTCATGAAAATGATGTTTTGTTGGTGCTAATGTCTAGTAGCTAGGACGTGCAATGTGTATAATTTGGACCGGTCATGAATCTATCCAATCTTGACTCGGATCGAACTTTAATTTGCCGATTTGAGTTTCCGATTTAAGACTTTGACACACCTTTACTATAAGTCAATTGAGGGTTTTTGACACCAACAACAAAATAGGAGGACAATGTTACTACCTTAGTACCTTTTCAATTTAAAAAATTATGATCACTGAATTTAGTAGTACAGCTACTCTGCTAGTACAATATATTGAAGGATTTGGAATGATATAATGTTTTAAATGATTAGAATCTTGATATAAGAAAAAAAAATCAGGATAAATTTAGGAAGTAATCTGCAGATTGAGTGAGATTTTATCCAAAAATGTCTTAAAAGGGCAGGGATAAACAAGGTAGAAAACTTGACTTTCAAACTTAGGAATGTATGTTCATGGTTTAATTAACCTTGTTCATTATTTGAACTTTTTAATCAATTTGTTTTTGTTGGATACGTCATTTTCTTTCCCCGCATCGAAGAATTAAGTCACGTCTCAATTCCTCACTAAAATTTTCAAAATTGTATTGGACACGATCGCCCACTAGAATTCACGACAATAACTCTAGTATTGGAGAACTTAAATTCGGATTAAACTAGATGACAAATTAAAGAAAACCACACTCAACTAACACATGCCGGTAAGCAAAGGAGATAGCCACAATAATGTGCCATACCCGACCTAGTATCATAGAGGTTGTATTTTTAACTTCAGACTATAGAAAAGTCTCTAATTTCACTATTTCAGTATTAAGTGTCAAAATAATTAATCATGTATCAAATACTGTATTCATGTGACCGTGAAAATAATCTCCTTTATGTAAGCAGAAGTGATATCGCTCATATAAATACGGTTTGCTACTTAAAGTATTCTCTTTATTGCTTTCGATTTTCTATGTTTGGGATAAATTTCTCTCATCTATTCAAGAATTCAAACTAAATGTAAATAATACAACGAAATTAACAACTTATTACATAAAGTTGAGCTAAACTTTGAATGATAAGAATCACTACTACAAACATATAGAGTATACAGTCTGTTTTTTCAGAATGTTTGATCATGGAGACCACTTGATATCTTGCCAAACAAGGAAAGTCTATGGACCAACAGCTTAATTAAGTAACTTGATATAAAGAAAAGAAAAACTAACTTAGTGTCTTTGACTGATAAAGGTGTATATCACACATTTGCATGTTATCAGGATTCAGGAGTAGCACTTCAGCTCAATTAAGTTAACTTCAGTTGGTGTCCGAACATGTGCAGACAGCTAACATATCTACCCATAATATATTGCAAAATTTGCAAGAAGATAGGACTAGTATGACTTATGAGTTGTTCTGAACCGTGGAATCAGCCTAAATTCAGATAAAAAGTGAACTCATATACAATAAACATGGAGGCTAAAGTTTTATACAGATAATTGGTTGGATTCCATCATTATGGCACACCTTAATCTGAAAAGATAATGTGGAGATCCAACCTATGACATGTATCATGCTCATATAAATCATAACTAATTCATTCATGTGTATGAATACATAATATATGATACTCCATATTCGCACAACAACAGCATATATAGTTTTAATCCGAAAGTGATTTGAGATCGACTGCAATGATAAAAGTCACCAACGTGGCTTTTTTAAAAAGTAGACGACAGTGGAGAAGCAAGATAAACAATACTAACCAATAATGTTAAGCATTTTGTTGTGGATGAGGATCAGCTGATTTACCAAAAAAAGGGATGTATATATAAATATGCAGGAGTATTTTAAGAAACATGTGCTCAACCAACCTAAGCTTCACCTATCAGAAGTTCACGCAACATACACTTTCCTATTCCTGCCTCAAAAGAGCCTGATTTTGGCTATGAACAGTTCAGAACAAAGATGGACTTAATCTAAACTTATCAGTGAAATTTGCAATATATTAACTAACTTAACTCGATCATTTCTGTTAGCTGTGCAAGTGTGTGGAGTTCTAAGGAGTGTCCTGTATGTCCTGAAAGCTGCATCTTTGAACTGTGAATTTACTGTGTCGATAGCGAGGTAATATGCACCTTCTCACATCTTAGCACCTCTGGAGAGAATAATGTCTCCATATGCCAGTCTCTGCTGGACTCTTAGGACATCACGGGTGGCTAAAACTGCAAAGTAATTGAAGAATGTCAGCCATTTTAGCTCCTATCAATCTGCTGCACTTTTAAGACATTAACAGTTCAGCATAAAGGAGTGGGTCTGACTGAACATAGAGTACCATCTGTACTAAAGATGTAAGGAGATGGATGCTCACCACAAGCCTGATAGAAGAGCTGGGCAGCCTGCTTCCTTAACATCCCGAGAGCAAGCTGGTTTAGTGATTCTGTCTGAGGCGCTCCAGGTGTCTCAAAGTATGTTTTCAATTGCCTAAATGGTGTTCATAGAAAAGCAATATCAGTCAGTATAACAGAAAGAGATTATTTTGCTTCTGAATTGGAGAAATCAGTAAGGTTGTAGATTGACATACGTTGCAATGTTTCTGGTCCTTATCTCGGCTTCTTCATCAATTAGGGGGCGCTGGGTCTGAGTGGGTCCTGTTTCTACCAACAGTTCTGTAAGAACCAAACAATGATGAGAATGTTGGCATTTTTGTAGGCATGGTTGCTGCATGTACTAAGAGCCTGTATAAGAAATGTAGATTACCATGATCAGGAGTTGGGCCACACTGTGAGCGTCTAGGCATTTTAAACTTTGGTAGTTCCAAATTTTGTTCTGCTGCTTCATGTATCCATTGGTTTTCCTCATCGAGGGCATCAAGACCGATACCAGTAAGTCTGGATGACCGCCTTTTCTTGTTCAACCTACATCGGAATTTCAAATGTCAGATAAGGCATCCTTAAGTTAAACTAATCTTTCACTCAGTAGTCAGTCTATTTAAGCTGAATGGTAGATAATTCATTCCTCAGCCAAACCAAATCATATTCCCTGAAGCAAGAAAATGAATGGCAAACTATGTACTAACCGCCCTGAGTTGGTGTCCGAAGTGTTCAACAAATCATCACTTCCAGGTACTGGGCTACCAGCTAGTGAATAAGATCTCACACTTGCTCCTGTCATGCCAAATGAGGCACAAGATTATGAACTGGTATCCAAAAGTACTGTTGGGATAACAGCAATTCAAGGATAGCTGAATTACCAGAACTGTGTCCTGATGCCATTACATTAGTTGTTCCCTCCGCGGGGAGCATGAAGTCAAACTCAGGGATGAGAAATTCAGGTCCTGCGGGGGGCTGGTAGCTTCTTAGTTTCTCTCTGGGGTCCAGTTGTTCAGTCGTCACTCCATTACCGACATCTCCCATGGGCTGCACAATCATGATGTCATGGACACAAAACTTATATTCATAACATATTCTACCAATTTGATAGGTAATTTTAAGAAATGATTCCTTACCATTTCTGGTGGATTTTGAGAGCCCTGACCACTTGGAGGTGAGGATGAAGATGGCTCTGGTGCACGAGGTGAACTACTCCTTGCTGTCAAGAAAATTCAAGGAGTTGATTCATCTCTCTGCAAACACAAGTGTTATATAACAGGGAGGTGGAGGTTTCATGAGCTCTTCTTACCAGAGGGAGAATCATGTGGGGGCTGCATACTTGACATCCAAAGCTTCAAAAGCGGCATGGGGTAATGGACTTCATGATTTTTTCCTATCAATCCGCAACATATTGCTACTGGTGGCAGGTCCACTAATTTTGCTATTTTCACAGTTGGTTTTGAATTTGAATCCTGGAAAACAGTAAGTTCGGCATTAGCTTCTTTAAGATATATTGGAGACTTCCTCTCCAGATAAGAACAGGGGCTGGACAAATTTTGCACTGTTGCGAGGATTGTAATCGAACAGGATCATATAAAAGACATTGTAGATGAAGGGCAAACCTCTCCGACTCTGGGTCTTCTAGTAGAGATGTCAGCAGCATTTTGGAGCCATGTCTGGTATAAGTTGCTAGGGATCATGGTTTGTTCAGTATCCATGAAGAAAGGAGCTTGCCTTCTTGCTCTCTTCCTTGCTGGGATTCGCTGGTGTACAGGTTTCTGATGCTGCTGCAATTAGTTTAGAAACGTTTATATCTCAATGTTGGTATCAATCGTCATCATCATCAAGAATGATGTTCTTCTAAGCAGGAATGGCAGAAATAAACATAGCTGATGAATAGGTTACCTGCTCACCCTCTCGAGACTGAGGAGAAGATTCATCAACTTGTTTTTCTGGACGCTGAACATCATCTGCTGCAGTAAAGTTCCTGGTGTTATAATCTGCACGAAAACATATGATGAACATTTTTCTTTCCTTTAAAACATTTGGATATTCTATCAGTTGTCAAATATTTTTGAGAATAGCAAAATCCAAACACTGAATTCAATGATTTCTTTCCTTCACACTTGCTGATTACTATATCCACAATAGGCTAAAATGAGTATTGTAGTGTGTGAAAAAGGCGTCATTCCAGCCACTGAAAGGATCGATAGTCCCAAAAAAGCCACTGACAGGAAGGGATCGTACATATTGGATAGAATCATGGAGTAGAACAGGAAAGCTTGATTTATGGTTCAGACAGGCATTGTAATAACAGAAGGATTAACGTGTCAAATCGGTTTCTCAAGCTACAAACCTGTTTCAGGCTCCATGGCCGGAGGTGGAGAGTGTGCATTCACAGGTGGGATAGGGTGTTCCTGTGAAGGGATGTTAATTTGTGTCGTTTCTTCATCTCCTTCAATATCAAACCTGCAATTAACAGTTCCACTTGAGTGAGACTAACAAAATTCAGATTGAGCATGTAAACCAGCAGACAGTTTTATGGAGCATTTCATATTTGCACCCTACTTTACCTTTCAAAGCGATTGTAAAGACCACTGCCAACTTGATATGAATCAAAGCGGTCATCTAAAGTAATTGTAGCAGCATCGGCTGAGAAATTGCGCACAACAGTTATGAGATAGCGACTAAAATAATAATGAACTCTATACCTGTACACTGAACAGACAATCTCACAAGCTGGAAAACTAAGCGAATTGGTACAGAAATTAAACCTTGATGGTTCGGTTGGTCTGGCTCTTTTTCTCTGAGGCTCTCACTCAGCTCATCAATTGTATCCAATCTCTGGATTGTCACACACAATCACACAAAACTACAGAGTCAGAAATCAGCTGTGCAAATCTAACTTCACAGTTACATTCTACCTTTACTATGTCACATATACAAGCCAGAATCAAAGTAGATGCCCCTTCTCCAAATATCTTAAAAGTGTGGAGTCTGATCACCTTCTCAAACTCAAAATCCTTTTAGCATTCAAGTGTCCTAACTCTAGGCACGAGTACGTTTACATGACAAAACGTCTAGGCAATGCAATTAGACCCACGCAAATACGAAAAATGAGGCTACCAGGTCAGTCAAATCACCATGGCAAAATATACAGTTTGCTGAAAACCCTTACTACTAGCAGTCTGATCATTTAGATACCCCTTTTTCCAAATGTCTTAAAAATGTGCAGTCTGATCATTTACTGGAGCTCAAAATCCTTTTAGCATTCTGTTTGAGTGATCAGTCAGAGTGTCCAAGTGAGATCCCATATTCAAGTGTCCTAACTTAGGCACGAGTACATTTACATGACAAAACATCTAAACAACACGATTACTAACACGTAAAATCCGAGAATGAGGCTATCGATCAGGTCAGTCTAAGTACGGTACCATGGCAAAATACGCGGTCTGCTGAAAACCCATACTACTAGCAAATCTGTTGTTAGAGTAGTCAAGGGACTGCTCAACATCTCCAACATTATCATCTGGGTTTTCTGGCAATGTCACTGCCTCAAACCTGCATCACCACTCAACACAAAAAAACATCAAACCCAGAAAATTACAGTTGGTAAAAATTTGGGAAACTCATTCACATGAATATGTGGGACCTACTTGGCTTGGTTTTTGCCTTTAGGTAAAACTGTGGGGTCCACTGCAGGTTTCACCTTCCATGCTGAGTTAATTTCAAGCTGTAAAAAGTAAAAACAACAGTTTTCCTCAACAAATTACTCTGAGCATCAATCACCAGTAAAATTTAACGAAGTAAATTACGGTAAAAAAAAATGAAATCGACGTACCAGAAATCGGTTTACATCATCTGTTTAACACATATAATTACATTTGATTAGCAAATTCTTCAGATTATTATACTGCTAATTAATTGGAAAATCAAATTAATTACACAGATTAAAAAGGGGTAAAAAAGAGGGCTGACCATATAACAGTCTGACTTTTCTCTCATACACAATTACAACGCCACCTGGAAAAAAAAAATCACCACATAATTTTCACCACATAATTAGATGAAATAGTAAAAATTGAGTGGTAAGAATTCAAGGTGTGGTAAAAACTAAAAAAATTTACCCATGAGAATCCCAGACAATCTCAACGCCATCGGAACCGACGGATTTAGAATCTCTTCGCTGTGTAAAAAAACCGTCAACGGTAAAAAAAAAAAACTTCACGGTAAAAATGATGCGGTAAAAACGGCAGAGTTGATCAATTGAGGTAAAAAAAAATAAAAATAAAAAAAATCAAACCAGATACGGATGATGTCGATTTGATCGAGTTTTTTCCGGTTCATCTTCGCGTGCATTGTTGCCGCCATCCTTTTTTTCACACAGAAAATCCAACATTATTCAAATTTCGTCTCACAAATTGTAAGAAAATCCCCAAATTAATTCAATCACAACCTCATAACATCAAGTCGAAGATTAAAAGCGTATAATTTACGATACTGGAATTTTCTCGCAGTAAAAATTCACTAGGTAAACAATTACGTCATAGAAACAGAAAAATTAAAAAAAATCGCCGCAAATTTCACAAATACGGTAAAATTAAGCTGGTGATTTTTTACTTAAGTTGAAATTGACAGAAATTTAACGTGTTACAGAAATCGTAAATTTCACGAAACAGAGTAAAATACGAGGAAATTATTGTATACAGAAATTCAGCGAAATTGAGTGAAAATAGTAAAAATGATGAAGATGAACAACGCAAAATCGAGGCGGAAAAAATTCAAAGAGGAGAAAAATTACCATATTTGGCCGAGTGGAGCTTTCCGAGCGAGAAGCTGGTGAGAGTAGAACATTTTTTCTCAAGACTAATTAAATTTTATTATAATAGTTAGTAGCTTGTGGAGCAAGGAACTGGGAGTTTAAATTAGGAAGAAGATGAATATATGAAGATGGAGGTGAGAGAGGAGGTTAAAATTAGAAGGCGTGGAAATGGAGAAGAGTGAAATTGAAGATGTCGGAAACTCAGAATTTGTTGTTTTGTTGTGTAGTGTAACAGAATTACAGCTAATAAATATGTGGAGTAATTATTGTGTTGGTGGTAAATAAATTTGTTGAGGATGAGATGCTTTTTTACTTCTTTTTTTACCGCCAAAAGGAGATGTAAATAATTGGGAGGGCTCCACTACGGTTAGTTTTGACACTCGGACGGAAGTAATATGAAAATGTGATAGTGGGATTTCGAGCTCGGGTTATGGATATACGATTAGAAATGACCGACTTTTCATGACCTAAACTTTATAAGATGATGATGATTGTGACTTTTTCCGTGTCTTGGTGAACAAAGTCGAGCAAATTTACGAGGCTATCCTTAAACGTGGTCCACGGTCACGTTCACGGGGCCGTCGTTGCTCTTCAACTATGAATTTAAAGCATGATTTTTAAACAGATTTGTAAAGTTTATAAGGGCTAAGAGTGTAGAAGTTTCATCTTATGGAGAGTAGCTTGATGGACAATATATAGCATCAAGCCACATAACATGTGAAATATGTGATGCGCTACAACTACTATATGTGAATTATGATGCAATTTGACACATTTGCAAATTGCAATGGGTCGTCCTATTCAATCAACTTACATTACAAATTTTGGATTCATCACTGCTTCCTTTGTATGGATGGGTTGAACTTCAATTCGAACCTTAGTTCTTGATACCACATAGTCACATATCACATCCATTGATCCATCCACTATATCAGTTAAAATAGTTCATATATATCGACACAGTCAATAGTAATATAGTGATGTTTATGAACACCAATTCAATTAGATTAGGCAAGACGTTACAAAGACTTCTCAAAGGCGTAATTAGGAGAGAATATATAGATACGATCCGAATTGCAACAAATACTCACAACTTGACGATTGATGCTTGCTCTAGAGATGAGAGTTTGAACTCTCTAGACATATTATCATATTCATTTTCGATAATAAGTTGAATTTTACAGCTCTTATCAATCATATTATTCAAATCAAAACCGTTTAAGAGAACGTACAAAACTACACGTCAAATTATTAGAATTGGACCATATGCATCACAATCATATAATAGTAGCTTCTCAAAGGGGCCTCATAAAAAAACCCCAAAATCATAATTTTGATCCCAATTTCCAAATTTAACAATCAAAATTCCCCCAAAAAAATGCATCTCCCACTACTCCACTTGATCACCATCCTATTAACTTCATTCACTCCCTCTCCCTCCTACTCACAACCCCACCACCTTCACAAACCACCGTCAAAACCACCGCAACAACCACCACTCACTCATCTCCGCCCAATCGAATCAATCCAACTAACACCACCTCTCCCAACAAGCCACCTCCCAACCCCACCGCCACCATGCACCGCCACTCTCCTCCGCCACCGTTTCGCCAACACCATGAACCAACCTCCTTACTCTGTCCTATACTCTCCTCCGCGCCACTGCCCACCACCCTGGACCTCCGCCGTCCTCCACCTCTCCGGTGCCATCTCCGGCGACCAGTACGACCGCATCGCCGCCGTATGGCTTGACGGAGCTGAGCTCCTCCGTACTAGCACTCCTGAACCCTCCGACAATGGCACCTTCTGGAATGTTTATAAGGATGTCACTAGGTATAGCGTATCGTATACTCTACACCTTTACTTGCTCAATTTCTTATGCATATGATCAAATGACGAGATGATTAATCTTTGCTTCTTTTTAGATATTTCTAGTTTTATCTTATGGTGTCGTGGTCTTAAAACTGTATGCGCTTCTTGTATTGTGAAGTAGTCGTTCTTTACGTGATTCTCGACGCAATTGTGTGTTAATGTTTGGTGTCGTAGTGTCATTGTCTTAAAAAAAACAATGATAAATAATGTTGTTAACCACCAAATTTAATCACTAAGTAATAAGCATAGATTAAATTAATTAGGGATGTCATGTGATATGTGACTACTGACTAGGTACATTTTAGCGCGCTAATGCTATAGAGTTCTAATGATTAGACACATAAAAGGTCGTCTAACTTTGCCACTAATAGTACTAAAAAGTAAAAAAAAAAAAACACTATATAATTGATTTCCTAAGACATCATAGAGGACAATCATATTAGAAAGTCTCGTATAAGACTGTCTCATAATAATTTAGTGCGAGACCAACAAAGTTAAGTAGATGATCTAGATGCTCTATTTGGCTCTAAATGTTTTGGGAAAGGGTAAATATTTGTCAATGATGAAAATGGTTAGTAAAATTGTTTGTGTTATGAATCTTATGATGTGGTTGGCCTAATAGGTATTGACAATGATGATAAATAAATTAAAGTGGTCTTTTGATTGGTCAGGTACATTTCTTTGCTACAGAAATGTAAGATCAAGCTTTCCATGATGCTTGAGAATTTGGTCAATCATGAATTTACTGGAGTTTATGATATTACTCTCACCCTTTTACTTTATAAAGAGGAAAAGGCTGTGATGGAGAGTAATTTTGGTAGGAAATTAGGATTTGGGTTGGGTAAATTGCGCGCGAATAATGTTGAACCACCGGCTGATTTGATTATCCCGGTAGCAGCTGGAGGAGATAAGGGGTACTGGTTTAGGATTGAGCATGAATTGGATGTAGTTTCGCGGAGGATTCAGATTCCTATGAATGCTAAGAGGATTGTGTTGGAGTTGTATGTCTCGTACCATGGAGATGACGAGTTTTGGTACTCCAATCCTCCGAATGAGTACATTCAACTCAATAAGTTAGATACTGGTCGAGGGAATGGAGCCTATAGGGAGGTACTCGTTGGGATTGATGGGAAGTTTGTAGGCTCAGAGGTGCCATTTCCGGTGATTTTCACTGGTGGGATCAATCCCTTGGTGTGGGAGCCTGTCGTGGCTATTGGGGCGTTTGATTTGCCATCTTATGATTTTGAACTGACCCCGTTTCTAGGTTTGCTTGTTGATGGCAAGAGCCACAGTTTTGAGATAGGCGTGGCGAATGCTATTGATTTTTGGTTGGTTGATGCTAATCTGCATGTTTGGGTGGACAAGGGATTTTCTAAGGTTGATGCAAAATTGAGTGTCTACAAGCCACCTGAGTTTTACGACTTTCAGGAGTACGAGTACAACCAATTGGATGGAACTTTTGAAGTTGAAGCTTTGAGGATAAGCTCTTATTCTGGATGGGTTGCTAGTAGTTCTGGCAATTTCACTACTACGGTAAGCAAGAAGATGCACATTACAAGCTCTATAACATTCCTAAGTAACGGTACATATAAGATGGTTGAGCATAAATCGAAAGTTAAGACATCAACGAGTGTACTTTCTGATGTGGGTGCTGTCATCTCTCTGAGAACCTCCAAGAGGAAGGCTCCTCTGACTGTCTACACCTCAACTGTTCCCGGAACAGAGAAGGGTACTAACATGATGATTACGAATATAACACATGTTCTAAAGGAGAAGGCCACTGACGGGCTGTTGCGTACATCTGTAGCTAACAATCAGGTGTCGGATGGGTGGATGCTGGTTAAGGATCATTCAGTTCTTTCAGGTACAGGCAAGACTCAGCAAACCCTGAGCTACCGTGATCAGTCTGGTTGCTTTCTTAGGAGTGTTGAAGCAACTGGAGGGAAGCTTCTAACAAACGTTTCGACTTCTGTTTGCCCTTCCATCTTTCATAAGACACTTAATACACTGTCTCTTGTTCAGTAAACCTGCCTGGTTTTGGCTGTTCTGTTTTCATTTCCAGAACAGTGGCAGTAAACTGAGTGAAGCATCCATTTTACCATGTACTCCGTATCACATTTTTAAAAGTTTTTTCTCAATGCATTTCTACTCTCTGCTCAGCTTTCCTAGAATCACATTTTGTACACAAGACTCGTGGACAGAATGAAGGCGATATTTTCCCGAGTTCATTACATATAAGTACCCGCCTTCTCCCTTTTATCGAGTACCATGACTTCAAAAGATGTTACAACAGCGAAAAAAATCTGCTAACTTCGCCAAAGAAAAAGAAAAAAAGAACAGAGCATATCGTATCATATGCTAAAATTCGAGCCAAAATATGTTTAGTGGATGTCGAACCGAAAAACCTTCATATATAGGAGTAACATTGTTGTTGAAACAGGGACAAGGAAGTGTAACCCTTGAATAAAACTGATGTTACACCTCTTACTCTTAGCAGACAAAACTTCCTCTATACACTCATCTATAAGTTATTAAATCAAAAGAATGGTGAGATACTGCTGCTCACCTCAAGTTCATCTATTCACCAGACCGCCTCGTGGGCGCCAGAAACTTTTCTTGCCAACAAGGTAATTATCATTGTAGAGGTTCACATCCCACTGCAGAGAACGGAAAATTGCACAAACCTTGTTGATCATTTCCTTGGATTCTTGAACTAAAATCCACCCATCAGGTCTCACAATGCGATCAATCTCCGCAACTAAGTCTATGATGTCGCATCTAGAATGATGGAATTGCAGATTAAACAGCAGCCAAAATCAGCAAGTCAGTAATTTAAACCAACAATCAGCATGAAGAATAGGCTAAACTGCTAAAGTTGTTTACAGTTTATGTCTTGAGTTTACCTGTCCGGCAGATTGCTGAAAAGGAATTTAGAGTGAAGCAAATCATACGTCCTGGGATAGGTATTGAAGGACTCGCACCAGTTGTGATACACTCCTATCAACCCTCGATCAAAAATTATACTCTAAAGCAAATTGAATTTGAGCTTCGTGTTCATCTTTAGGGGCCAATGACATGGTTAGAACATCTCTGTCCAACAAATGTCCCCCAAAGCTAGCAACTCCACAGCCAACATCCAAAATCACCCTAATGTTCTGACCCCATTTGACAACTGGTATTGCCTGAAAAAAGAGTTTACAAAAAAATTAGCGGACAGAATGTCGAGCCATATCAACCATAGATGCACTTACACATTCAAGCCACCTAGTCATGCTTGTATGATTTAGTCAAGAATTATTGTGAAGCTTCAAAACATTCAGACCTAAATCAAAGTGTATACCTTCTCAATAAAGTCGATATAATGTGTGACACCTTCCTTAAATTGAGTTCCACCTCCAGGGAAAATGGAATTTTTTTTCGAAATAGGGCTCAAAAAATAAATATTCAACAAAATGGGTCGGATTCAAAAACGTTTAATGTTA
>JBBYHQ010000018.1:4715856-4735060 GCA_038382645.1 Spergularia azorica
GGTCGCGGGATCTAGCCGCCTCTAATGGTGGTGACGGCTTTGGGATAGGTGGTGGTGTGTGTTGGACGGTGTACGGTAGTAGTGGTGGTGGCTGGTGTTGGATGATGGTGGGAGTGGGTGGTTATTACTTGATTAGGTTATGTTTAGGCTTAATCAATATATTAGTCATGTGTTAAAAAAATATATTAATGCTAAAACTTACCATTTTGGGTATGGGAAGAATAAAGAGAACCATCCCAAAATAGTAAGTAGGAAGTTTAATCTGAATCGGAGGGAGTACTTATCTCATCAATCATATGAAAACCAACATTACAATCAAAATCACTGTAATTTTGTACCTCAATCTAGCACACTTGTCCACAAAAGTCTCCGGCCTTATAAGGGTAAAGAAAAATGACCCCGTGCAACATACAGTTCCTTATTACAATGCAACATACACCGTACATATCAAAGCGCAAATTGCAAAAAAGACTCAAAATGACCCATAAGCACTTGATTGAGTTCACGCGAAACTCAAGTTGAGTCTTAGGCTTACAAACGACCGACGAAATTGAAACTCAAATCCAAACTAAATCGAATTTCGTAAAAAAAAAAAATACCAGACATGTTTGCACAATGGACCCCCACAACCAACCTCTTAAGTTCCAGTTCAAACTTCAGATGATGATAAGCATTCTCACATATACAAAAGGCCCATCGGTCCCACAATAATAAGAAACAGGAGTACAAGAACACTACTACTCTGTGGTGGAGTTCACATTAGAAAGACGTGGAACAACATAATCAACGGCTATGATCCCATCATGAACAGAGCCCTTAAACTTATGAACCAAAGACCTCATTTGATCTTCATACTCTTCAGCTGAATCAAGCTCATTAATATCAGAGAACACCACAAGTGCCGCCACACTGAATCCCTTCCCTCTCTCAGAAAAATTCTCCCCATAACTTATCTGCTCATACGGTTCCATTTTATCCTTTATTTTCCGTATACTCTCGAAAAAAGCCTCCTTTTGGCTCTCGCCCTCGACCCGAATAAAAGTAACCCGCATAGCGGATCCGGGTCGAGGAACAAGAACAGAATTGTTTTCCCCTAGGTCGGAGGACCAGTCGACAGCCATGACGTCATCACAGAGGGGGCGTACGAGGTTTTCTACGACTGACACGTGGGCAGGGTGGAGAGCGTAGTCGTGGAGGTCGGATATAGTGCGGTAGCGCGCGTGGAGCATGTGTGTGAACTTGTTGGATCTGGTGCGGAGGATGGGTCCCGCTGTAAGGTACACCACAGAGTCTAGTGAATTTAGACCGTTGAGATCGTTGACCATGTCGTTGACCTTTGTTGAGTAGTCATTTAAATCTTCTACGTCTTCCTTCACGTTGAAGAGTACCACGTGTTCGATTATCTCGTTTTCCGATGATGATGATGTCATTGTTTTTTTTTTTTTTGAGGAGAGAGAATGAGGGAGCGAGAGATTTGGGGAGGAGGAAGACGACTGGAGTAACTATGGATATTACAGGGGCATATGCTTTGTTTGTTTGGTGGATTTTATATACGATATAATACTTTAGAAAAACCGAATAATAATAATATTGTTGTTTAGGTTGAACATGAGGAATTGGTTTTTGAGATCCAATCTTAATTTTAAATGAAATATAAGAGAATATAATATGGGGAATGATGTGACATAAAAATATTGTGTGGTTAATGCATAAATTTTTGTTGAAACAATGTCCTACCACAAAATGTGTCTCATCAAAGAAGATAGAATGCTATAGGGAAGGCCGGACCGGTAGTCTAGCACGACTGTACGAGTATGATGGAATGATGGATACTACGGACTATGGAGTACTCCGTAGTAATTTATGTTGAAGGAGACGCGGTTAAATACAATACGTTATAATAGAAGTGAGTTAAACTTATACGGAAACTACTTATTTGATTGCAATGTGTCATACACGATTACTCTTTCCAAGTTTGTTTGGATGGATGATTGCTGGCAAGAAAGACTTTTTGATGTAGCTGTTGCGGATTATATGTCCGCTTCACTACTTAATGACATACAGAGTACGAGTACATAGTTTTCCTACTGAATGACATATGGAGTACGAGTATGAGTACATAGTTTTCCTTAATGACATACGGAGTACGATTACATAATTTCCCTAGAGTAACCCTTGTGTGAGACGGTCTCACAATAGCCTATTGTGAGACCATCCTATTTGTTTATATAGTGACCTCTTTCACATTAATAGTGATCATTGTACTACTTATCGTAATTGCTTTAATTTATGATTATAACCTCATTGTTAGAATTAGTAAAGGGGTTACTTTATATATTATGCATAAAGTTATCATGTGATCCTTTAAATTACAAGGAATGTGATTTTAAAGCGAATTAAAACAATTACTAAAAGCAATACAATGATCACGAACAATGTTAAAACGGTCACTTTTTAACCAATCAAAGTGGTCTTACAATAATTTACTGCCATTTCCCTATTATGTGGAGCACGAGTGCACCTTAACCATTTAGGAATTACGGAATAGAATTTTAGAGTGGACGAGATTCTAATGGGATGGCCCTGGTAAATAGAAATTCTGTTGGACTAAAAGAAAAGGACAGGAGAGATATTAGGCCCAAATCTTTTTTTCCCAAGTGAAAAGATTAAGCTCATCACTAATCAGGCGTATGCTCGCGACCTCGCGTTCATCAGTTGGGCGCGCGAGTTCTTTAATTGTTTGCGCCAGTGTGTACAGTGTACGATAGGTTGATCATCAAATTATTTTGGCAACCTTACTCTTTTTTCGATCAATCTCGTCATAGAGAGATTCCAGAGTAATATTCGTAAATCGGGTTCAAAACCGTATTGTTCATAATTATAGGACACTTCATTTAAAATCAATATTACTATGAGTCCTACATTAGCTTGATAAGCTTATGTGAAAAGACGGGATTTGAAGGAGCTGAGTACATTAATACCTATGTATATGCGATGTGCCATGTAAACAAAGATGTCGGATTTTATTTATTTGTTCTCCTGCTAATGACTACATACAATGAACCAACCAATTGAACCAAAAACTTAGACTAAATACCAAAAATATTCACAAATTAAATGCCAACACATGTTCTAATGAAACTAAAATTTGAATTAAACGCAATATGTACAATTAGAGTTCGGATTAGAGTAAAATTAACAATTTACCTCAAAACTTAGTTCCTAAAATTTGGGGGTAGTCTAGCCATGGCGACCCCTCTACTACCTCTAGTTAATTGTATTCATCATATATGAATCCAATATAACTCATGCTATCAAATACCCTAAACCCTAAATTACCAACCCTTTGAATACTTGCGATTTTAGAAACCCGTGTTCATCACATTGCCTTAATTTTCTCGGAAACCCTATAAGCAAAACTCGCTGTCACAACTCTTAAGACTCGAATTCAAGACCCTTTTATACATCGACGAACCTTGACTTTTTCCTCGATCGTGTAACAAACTTTCACCCTCATCGGAACCAGCAATAACCTTTCCTCGACAACCAAACACGTTACCAAAAACATGTTTAACACGACCAACAACAAAGTCAAAGCAAAAACAGCTCCCAAACCAATGAGGCTCGATATCCGGTGGCGTTGACATTGGCGCCAAATACGCTAACGCCGCTTGTTTAACCAACGGATTCTTTATCGACACATCGTAATCGCTTCCCTTACGTGGCGGTGACGGCGCAATGTCCGTCGCCGTTATCAAGTCTTTTAAACTCGTATACCCCGTCGAATTTATCGTCAACATCTCCATCTTGTTCACTGCCGCCGTTATCAGGTGCGCCGTCGCCTGAGATTCCGCCGCCGTCTGAGAACACATGTCGTGGATTTTTTTTTTTTTTCTAGACAAAAAAAGAAGTTAATGAGGATTAATAAGATTAAAATTGGTTTGAGATTGTATTTATTGGAGTTTGGTTGTTTAACGAAGTATAGTTGGAATAGGATTATTATTAAATTAAAAAAAAAGGGTTATGATTGATGATTTGATAAGATTTAAGAGAAAGTTTAGTTGGAGAATATTCTATTATTTTAAGATTAATATACTTTACTCAAAATATTACTAAGTAAACTAGGAGTATTTTTACAACCATGAATTGTATTACAAATCGCAGGATTAATAGGTTATTATTTTTACTAAGTTGATCTTTTTTACTGAGGTGGACTTTCCAGAGTGTTTATTTTTCTGTTATTTTTGTTAATTATCCAGCTTTGTAGATTATGTGATGATTTTTTTGGGTGATAAATTTTGGCAAAATGCACTAATTACTACTACTGTTGTCGATGCATGTTCATCGAATCTAGTCCCTACAATAAATGTATTGGCGAAGTTATTGCCCGATTTCTTTCCCTTTAATTTGTAAAGTATTCTAGTCGATATCTTTTTGTAGTCATCCATTTTTGGATTCAAAGGTAATTCGTCGTTTCAAGGTGAGTTAATCTTGTGCATTTAGGCCTTATTTAGAGTTCAGTTTTTTCGCGCTATCTCACACATAAATTTGCTCACTTATATGGTGTCAATGTGTCATAGATTCATCGTCACGTTTGGGAGTAATACTAGTTCGATAAGTAAGTACTCTGTTAACAACTCTGTCAAGAAACTGTTGTAATTGACGTTAAAAAAAAAAATTAGAAGAATGTGCTGTAATTACTAGCTAGTAGCTGTATTAATCACTAAAAAGGCATGTGTACAAAACAATTTTTAGAAGTACTGCAATACAAGAATGTTTCCACACTGTTGATGCTGTGTGCTGCACGTCTACAGCAAACTGCTCTTTCTTCCAGAATGTACCAACAGACCTATAAGTATCTCATACATCAATCAATTGTGGGTTGTTCGAAATCCCAAAGAGCTCAGTATATGCTGGCATCCCTGTGGATTCTTCCGGCTGTTGTGACGTGTGACCAAAGCTAATAACTTGATGAGGGATCTTGGTCGACTTCCAAAACTTTTTCCACAGAATTAAGCAATGAGTTGCATTGAAGACAGCCAAATAATCGATAGTTGACAGGCAGTTGGGTAGAAAGACGGTTTCTGTAGGTAAATACAGCATTTTGAGACGAACAATATGGTAACCAGGATTAATAGGTGTGAAAGCCGATGCAGCCACACTAACCTCTGTAGCTGAGAGCCTGAGAGGCAAGAGACGCCTTTGAAATATTAGGACCTTGTTTCTCCAGCATCTAACTTCTGCTTCTGACCTTTCTGAGCACAACAAAAGAAGACATATGAGCGAAAAGTTTCAATAACCAATATGACTATGCAATTAGTTACTTTAACCTAGGAAATACATCGTTTTACACACCAAAACACTAAACGTTTAGGATTACGGAAGTTACATCAATCAGATATTTAGGCTCATCTCTGTAAACATATATGACCAGGCTTATCCCACCCCCCCCCCCCCCAAAAAAAAAAAAAAAAAGATGAAGTGCAGGCTACTGGTCCAGAAGTACACATTAGGTACTCTTCTACTCCATTTCCCTTTCCTTTTCCACATGGACCAGACTTGTACTGAAGCGAAATGGCAAAGTAATTGGCCCCCATCCCTAGGCCTAACAGAATTCGGGTTCTACGGATTTAAGGAAAGGGTGTGGAGGAATAAACTTGGTACGACATAGATCTTGACCAACTTAAGAGAACACTTAGAAGTAAGTTACAATATTGTAAAAATTCAACCGAATCATATCCAGCTGAAAGTTAAGTTGTACTCATGCCAAAAAAACACATGAAAAATATTTAGATGCAACCATCCAGAAGTTATACTACCCCAAGTCCCCAAAGCATTTATCACTCATCATGTTTGCACTATTGGAAGACCAACCTTCAAGGCTTCCATAATTTAACTATCTTTCCTCGAATACATCCTTCTCTTATGATTTCTACCCCTTCAGCCATAGAGTTTTATCATCTAAAGCCCCCAAATTACGGTAACAGTACATTTACCAATTACAAAGTACCCAATTTCCTTTTCAATCTCCAGCTATGAAACTAATGCGGACTCCTAAACTATCTGTAAAAAGAACTAACCCAGTCCCATTGAATCTCTTACACTCGGCATTTCATCTCATCCAAAACCCTTTGGTTATCTAAATTCAACAGATAGATATCACATCAACATCATCAATCCCTCGTAGAGTGGCCAAAACACCACCTTCCTATTTCCTCCATACCAAGCCTTCTCTCATAAATCATAATCATTACCTTCACTATATGCCTATACTAGCACGACAGATGAAGCTAGTAACTCCTCTGACTTATGAGTCGAATGATCGCTCACATGGACTATAGTATTCAGATGAAAGAACACGCAATGTACTTTCCACAATATAATTAGTCCCTAGAACACGAAAAATCACCACAGAAGCAGTGGCACACGAAATTCAGAGTTATCAAATACGGAGTAGTAAAGCTACAGTCCTGATTTTCGACTCAACAATATACACCATTCAAACATTCAAATTACAGACTATAGCAAGCCTAATCCTGACAACAGACATAAACGCGCAAATAACAATTGATCCTACACATAAGATGAACCCATAATAGTAACTTAAACTCCACGAGCAATTTCAATAACCTATACCCACAATTCACAAATACTAGCACAGAAACCAGAAATATTAAGCAATCTCAATTCTCAGACAAAAGAACGGACCTTTATAATGTTATCAAGCATCGAATTCTGATAGGCATGAAATCCAGCACCAACGACATTACCAATAGGCTCTTCATCATTCCCCGTCACAGGCTCCTGCGCTCTAACAGACGGCATTGAATTAGCCGGTTTAAGAGGCAATACAAGCAACGGATTCAACAAATCACCAATCAGCATTCCAGTTGCCGCAGCCTACCAATCATACAAACAAACATAACAATTAGCACAAGGTCACAACAACCAAAACTCGAAAAACTCGAAAAAAAGGCGTAAATTAATAACACTAACACTAACACTAACCGCGCCCTCTTTAGAGGCCATAACAACCAAAGCAGAACGTTTCTTCCTAATTACGACATCCTCAACCTCACCAAACTCTTGAAACAGCTCTCTCAGCCTCGCAACGGTGTAATCATCCCTACCAGTCCCCCTCTCCCAGCTCACCTTCAACACTTTACTCTTATCCAAACCCGTATTCTCGGCTCCGGCCGTATTATTACTAGTCTCTCTCCTCGGTTCCGTCACCTCTACGCTACCTCCTTTCTTCGCTAACATCTCTCGAATATTCCTAACCTCCTCATCTAATTTCCTCATAATCCTCTCCTCCTCCGCCCTCGCCTTCCGCTCCGGGTCCACACCGCCCGACCCGGACCAGGCCCGCTCCCTCTCCTCCAGGTCCGACACCATCCGCCGCCGTTTCGCGTCCAATTGGCGGTCGCGTTCCACCTTCTCGCGGCGGATTTTGAGGAGGTCGTCGAAGAGTTTCCGAGAAGATTCATTGTTGAGGATTTCGTAGGATGAACTAAGTTGGGTGAAATTGGCGGCTGCGTTTGGGTCGTTACGGTTCTTGTCGGGGTGGAGAAGTAGGGCTTTATGTCTGTAGGCTTTGCTGATATCTTGTAGCGTAAGCTTCGCGCCTTCTTCTCCGGATGGTAATCCGAGGATTGTGTAGTGATCGACTTCTGGAAGTGGCACGTTCATGGTTGATTAATTGATGAACCCTAATTTAATTGATTTGGGGGAAATTGAATTACGTTCAAAAATCCCCAAATTGATTGGCGGGAATGTGGAAATTAGGGTTTAGATTGCCGGCGAAGGATGAAGAAAGGAGGTTGATTTTGCGGTGGCGGTGAGTTCTAGGAGAGGGGAAAAAGGATGGCGGTTGGTGGAATTGTTGCTATATATACACCGTCAAGCCCCGGGTCAAATCGCTACTTTCGCCGTATATTATAATATAATAATAATAATAATCGTTTATGGTTGGACTCTTAAAAGACTTAACCAAGAGGAAGGCTAAACTCTATTATTTAGTCTCGGTTCGATGGGACTTAACTTGGCCCGATTATTTGACATGGTTTCATCGAGACTCAACTTGATTCCGATTATTTAACTTGGGTTCACCGAGAGTACTCAACCCAATGACAAGGTTTACGATCCGTAGGCCTAAAAGAACAAAAGTAAAAAAAAAAAATTGACACTCATAAATCAAAATTGTTTTCTTTGAATTGTAGACTGTATATAGCCTCACGCACAAACAGAGAGTTTCGAAACTTTACAACCGCGGTTATCTAAGTAAATTAATTCGTAGATTGGCTTTAAATCGATGAAATGATAGGAATCATTAAGATGTCAGAAGTAAATGAGCAAAATCAACTTGTAATTGTTGGCTCTTGTTGTAGTGCACTAGGAAGGACAGGTCTCCAAGATGTACCTTCCGGGCTGTCCATCAGAGTGATCCCTACAGCAGCCAACTCTTTCCTGATTGTATCAGACATCTCGTAATCTTTGTTCTTCCTTGCTGTATCTCTCTCTACGATCTTTTGCAATACTTCTGCTTCTGACAACTTGGCGCGCTTCAAAGCCAATTCTTTCAATTGGTGTAGAGCCTGCAGTCAAAAAGGGTCGAAACATTAGGATAGCTAATAAAGTTGATGGCTGTATGCCTGTACTTGTATGTATTTGATCAGAAGATATTAAAATGTTCTTACTTCGGAATAGCTTGATGGCATCAGCCCTAGAGCAGTCAAAACATTTCTTATCGTCTTCTCTAAGGCTGCAAGTGATTCTATTCGTAGTTCTCGCTTCTTCCCCTGGAACATCAAATCAAATGTTCAGAAAAAGATTAATCCAAATGAAATCACAAGACGTGTACGAAAGAATAGAATTGTGGAATCACTGATTAGCCCAGAATCTTATATACCTTACGAGTATGCAGGAAGTCATTAATGCTCTTCAATGGATCAGAAAGTGAAGAGAGAACAACAGCGGTGTGAAGGTCATCTGACATTGAAACGAGGAAAGAATTCTGTAAATCACTGATGCTACTGGCAATGTCCTGGGGAACAGTGTCCTTCAGATTAGATCTGTCATGCTGGCTCAGAACATCTTCACAATCTTGTAACGTCTGCATAATGAATGCCATGACACACAGGAACCAAGAGCAAAATGTAAATCACTACATTAGCCTCATGAATAAAAGTGCTCGTTTAAACTACATTCAGACAACAATGTTTAAGATCTTTCTGCCGAATGGCAATTCTCATATTCTCAGTAATCTTTTAGGTGAGGAAAAGTAGCCAACTAAAACTACCAGTATTTATAAATGCAGGGTGATCCTAATGCCTTCAAACTTTCAAGTGTTTCAGGTAGGACACCTTAGCTAAAATACCTGGTATATGTAGAAGATACGTTCTGAGGCACTCTCCAGCACTACGTCAGAGTAATTCACAGGAGACCGGTAGTGGGTGCTCATCAGAAAGAGCCTTAAAGCAAGCGGATGATATAATTGTATAACCTGGAATATCAACAGTTGGAATGATAAAACAATAGAACACAATATTACACCCTACTAAGAATACCCCATGTAAATAAAGGTAGGAGGAATGTAAGGTCACAATATGTGAAGAGCTAAAGCTGATGAATCCGAATCCTTTACCTGTCTAATCGTGAAGAAGTTTCCGAGAGATTTGGACATCTTCTCTGAGTTAATAGTGACAAACCCATTATGCACCCAATAATTAATATTACTTTCACGACATGCAGCACAACTTTGAACAATTTCATTTTCATGGTGGGGAAACATCAGATCCATCCCACCACCGTGTATATCAAACGAGTATCCCAAGTATGCAGCGCTCATAGCACTGCATTCAATATGCCATCCAGGTCGTCCAGGCCCCCATGGACTCTCCCAGTATGGCTCTCCTTCTTTGGCAGACTGCAAAAGGTAGCACACATTTGTAACCAGCCAAAGATCACCATGCAAAGAATTGGTGATACAAACGAGGAACTTACTTTCCATAGAGCAAAATCAGCTGGATTTCTCTTTCTGGAGTCTACAGCTACTCTTTCACCAGCTCGATTATCCTCCAATTTGCGACCAGACAATCGTCCATAGCTAGGGAACTTCTCCACAGAGAAGTAAACATCCCCAGCCACACTGTAGGCAAAGTCGTTATCAATAATCTGCCAACATATCAGATCAGAAGAATGAATAATGGGGAGATTGTCTACCAAATTTATGAGAACCCTTCCAACAGAACACACTTAAGCTTAAGGATGAGGAACCAAAATCCATATAATTTGTTACCAGATGGTGAAGCGTGATTACCTGTTTAATCATATCTATAATTTGTGGTATGTGATCCGAGACACGAGGTTCCACAGAAGGAGGTAGGCAATGAAGATAAGCCATGTCTTGAAGGAATTCATTGCAAAATCGTCTGCTCAAAGATATTGGATCCTTCCCCAGTTCATTGGCTCTGGTAATTATCTACAGAATTCCAAAAGTCCATACTCAGATGTCCTGTCAGAAATGTATAAGAATGTCGGTACATGGCCTTAAAAGTATCAACCAAGAGCATCAAGCATTTAACAAACAACTACGGAATCCCAGGAACCAATTAAGTGAAGCCAGGAAACAATTATACGAGCACTAAACCCCAACCTTGTCATCGACATCAGTGAAGTTCCGAACATAAGAGACTTCATATCCTTGTTGTTTGAGATACCTGTCAGAATGGTAGAGCAGAGTTTGTTATCAAGAGCAAAAGTAAACATAAAGATGAAACAATTTCAGCAAACAAATCGTGAAAAGTGAGCATATACAAGGCACGTGCAACATACAGAGAGTGAAATATAGTTATCAGATGATGAAACCAGCTAAACTTCAATTCTTAAGAGACGGTTTTCACTTTTCAGCCTACTATTTACAAACACTCACTACAGAACATCAGACTTCAATTCTGCTTTGGCTATTAGTTCACAAAGCGATTCAGAAAGGGCCAATCATAGACTTCCCCATTGGACACTCAACTTTTCCATTGGCTCGCATCACAAAAGTTTGGAAAACCTAAAATAGCTGATAAGTAACCTTAAAACCAACAACCACACCCAATTCCCGCATGGTAGTGAAATACGCAACAGTTGAATTACATTTGATACACATCCAACATTCCAACAGAATCAGAATAATAGAAAATTATAAATTATTTTCATAAACAGATGGACTTCTTACAGAATTTGAACCAAAGATACAGTCTTTCCTTTCACTGAGAATAATTAAACATAACCTACACTGTTTCACCTACATACACTACTTTAAACCAAAAACATCTCGACATGCTATACAATACGAGATTATACTCTACGATATTCAACTGCCAAATATGGATAATTGGGCAGCTATGAAATCACATCTAATACACCTAACCTGCTGAACCTTTATCATCAAATGCCATTAACCATCTCCATCAAATGAACTTTTTTTGGCTATCTGAAGCAAGGCTATGAAGGGGAGCCTTAGCACACCGGTAAAGTGTTGCTGTGTGATCGATAAGTCACGGGTGAGCAGTCTCTTGTCCAAAAAAGTGACAAGGGAAGGCTTGCCACCCTTGTGGAGGGATCCCTTCCCATGACCCTCGCCTAGCGGCAAAGCCAATGTGCGACCGGGCTGCCCCTTTTTTAAGTAAAGCTATCATCTTTTCCTACTCCAACTAACATTAAACACAATTCACTTCAATTCATATACATAAATCATCAAAATCAACATCATTTCAACAAACTTTATCAATTACAGGACGATACTACAACAAATCGAACAACAAAACAAACAAATCCAGCAGAATCAGCAACACTAACACTAAATTACCAACAACAAAGTAATCAAAACTATAAGAAAGATATAAAATCAGCCTAATCTTTTACATTATTAGAATCAACAACATTTCACCAATCATTAAACCAAAAAACTACCAGCTACAAAAACATTAATATTACAATCAAAGAACAAAACTTTGGATAATTAATAAGAAAAGGGGATATACCTATAGAGGATATCAAACGTAACATAGGCTCTAGCATGACCAATATGGCTGAAATCATAAGCAGTAACACCACAAACATACATTCCAACTTTACCCTCCACTTTAGGCTTAAACAACTCCTTTTGCCTGCTCATTGTATTGTACAGCCATAGCTCTTTCTTCTTGGTCTCACCCCCCTCTTCTGATTGCCGTGTAGAAGAAGATACGCAGCGAACCCTTTTGTTTATGGTGAAATTGAGGAACCCAAGTGGGGTTTTGGAGAGAGAAAGTGGAGAGAGATATGGGCGTAGAAATGGTCTGCAGCACCTTATCAGGGCTACCATTCTTTCTTAGCTTCCTCGGTACGATAGAAAGAGGGAGGGAGGGAGGGATGATTTTGGTGAGGTTTTAGATTATGTTTTCATGGTGGGAATTGGGGAACTACCCGACACGGCGACACCTTGATCGAGTTATTTAGATCGGAATTGACCAGACTCGAATGGTTCAGATTCAAAGATTGAGACGGTTTTTAAGGCTTGTACAGTACGTAGTTGTATAATTGGGTGAGTCGAACCACAACGTTATTTTGGCTATTTTGAAATGTGATTAATTGACTACTCGTAGTTATTATTTTATTGATTTGGGCAAAACTAGGTTGATTATAACTCGAGTGAAAGACGTGTCTTTGATTAGAACTGGACTTTACGCGAGTGTTTGAGTCGGCTCAAACGGGAGGACATATTTATCCAGTCTAGTTTTAAGGCTAATCAGGGAGTTGAGGGCCGTGTGCTATTGTGCTATACTAGTGTCTTGTGCATGTTAACACAAATTTGATGTGCTTGTGTTTGCGGCTTTGCGCAAGCAGCACGCCACTTCTCCAGAAACCATGTCAAATAAATCTGCAGTATGGTACTGAAGAACGGAGGTGTAGAGCAACAACCAGGAAAACTCCTCTTAAAAACATGACCAAATGATTGGTAAGTTCATCTGTTTATATGCACAGGAAAAAGTCAGCTCAAGGTAGCCAACTTTGTCCAGTATTATAGTTTGCTGTATTACAGCATGTGTTAAATGTCATTTAATCGATTAACTAGTACGGAGTAACATGTATTCCAGAATTAGATAGGCAGAACTAAAACTATCTAAGGACGACTGCAGCATTTCTCAGAGCAAGGTAGCGTTGCACGTAATCATTAGGAAGTGATCTGATGAGCTTGAAGACTTCAGTATTGGCATAGCGCAGTTTGGTCCTAGGATCAAGGTAAGGTGCCTGCATAATAGAGGAAGATATATCATGAAACTCGAAGTGAAGAGGATATAACTTAAACACAGGGACAAAACAATGAAATATCAAGCACGGTCCATACATGCCATCTTTACAACTGACTAATGACAATGATGAATTCATGACCGTAGTTTTATATATGCATGAAAGAACTTAATAACGCATCCATCCAAATACTAAGCGATGGTAACGTTTATAACTATTCTACACATAAATCAGCTAAGCAGTAAGCACACTATCTCCTTTTGTTACACGGAGGTCAACTCCAAGCATGCTCGCTCCTATCATTTTGTCTCAACAATAGTTTTATGGAATTCATATGTAAGAGAATCTGAACCTCAACCTTGACCTTGGCATTCCATCCTGTAATTATAATCCCCTCTCCTTCACCCCGCACCCAAAAAAGTACATTTGTCTGACAAAGGGTTCGCCATCTAAAGCTCCCTATCCCTCACCACATGACCCAAAAGCTGAAGTCTTTTTCCAAAATAGATACTTTTAGCGCCAATAGGAAGTTAGAAGTTGCTCAAGTAATCGAAAGGGAGAAGGCTCGAATCGCACAATATCTAATTCACTAGCCCTTCAAATCTCAAACTCTTCGTTTTAATGCTAATCATTCACTCAGCCCAAATGCATATAGGCCGTCTCCCCGGAATATTATTAGACTGAAGCAAAACCAGACATTCAGACCTCAACAGAAAGCCTAAGATCCATATAAATGCTACTCTAAATTTGGACCTCAAAACTCAAGGGTATCAGCATGGTCCTTCCAGAAGATACATACAAACAATAGGTACCTTGATGAATACTCAGAATATAGTTTTTAACGATATTCAAACACTCCCATCATATCCAGTCTTCCTGTCTAAAGCTGTTAATTCCAAGCTTTGACACAGTGGATTATCCAGTCCAAAATCAGGGATTTTAAACACCAGAGAAACCAAACACTTCAATCTCAACCGCAGGTAAATGATATGAGAGCCTCTGAAATGTCTTAACAGACAACAAACACAAACACAAACAATTGAAGGAGGCCAGCATTCGTTCTACCTAAAATCTACTAGCATCATAACAATATAATATAAGCAAAAACTCACCTCATATCCAGTGATATCACAAATTCTCTTGGGTGGATGCATAGAAGGTGGTGTCTCAATATTGACATCTGTGATCGGAACACCAAAATATCAGGGGAAATGATTTACGATTTATATCAACGAACTGACAAACGCAATCAAGCAGCTTAAACCCAATCATTATATTAACAAACATAAACACATATGAAAATGAAACAACCAAGTTTCAAACTTTCCACCCACAAATTCACTCATACTACTCAACAAAAGAAAATACACCCCTCTTTCTAGTTCTTCCCCAACACAACCTACACCTTAAAATTACAACATAAGCATAAAAACAGATATTCTAATAAGCCCCAGTTCTTTTTTGAACTAAGAACACTTTCAAACATAACAACCTCACTTAACTCTACTTCTTCAACACTAATCATTTGCATATACAACAACAACTTCATTACCCCACCACCTTAAAGGCTCCCGCCATAAGGCAGGATCGGATGTACGCAAGCCAGACCACACACGGATAACAACAACAACAGCCTTAAAGGCTCCCGCCACAAGGCGAGGTAAGGGGGGTCGGATGTACACAAGTCTTACCCCTATTGAAACATAGAGAAACCACGCATGGATGACCCAAAAATGGAAAATTACACTAATCACTTGCATATATCAACTTAAAATGACACTAGAAAAACAAAAGGCACTGATGAAACAATTCCATAAACCCTAAAATTGCAGCAAACCCCCAATTCAGCACCAAATCACATTAACAAAAATTACCCAACAAAAAATCAATCAAATGCATCAAAATTGAAATTAAATAAATAAAAAGACATTGCATTTTATTTGATTAATAAATTGGGTGAACCAAAAGAGAGCAAGAAGCATACAGTTGGGTTCATCAGGAGGGTAATTGTGGTAATTTTCAGCCTGAATAATCTGCTTGAGATGCTTCCATCTACCCCTTGGCTGACCTTTCGGATATTTGTCGAATATCTGTATCTTCTTGAATTTGAAATAAGTTGGCAACACCAGCTCCGCTTCTATCACTTCTCTCTCCATCTTCTTCTTCAAGCTTCCCTCTCTCTCTCTCTCCTCCCGGAAAACTTCACAACCACAATACCTGTTTTCTAGGTTCAGAATGTTCATAATCACCTTATAAAGCTAAACGTGAAAAGACCCTTTTACCCCTCATTTTTTTGGGGATCAAAAATTTGCACTTAGTTTAGTTTAGTTCAGTTTTCTTAATTGGCAAATCTCCCCCTTTGTTAAATCTTGCATCAAAAATCTCCTTTTGTAGATCCATAAATAAATACACACCAAAATCATCGCTTTTTTTTTTTTTTTTTGCTTCAGAGTTCAGAATCCACTGCTGCAATCTGTCAACGTAAGTTCCTTCTTCCTTACGCTCTCTTTTTCCTCAGATCCGAGTACCCAGTTAGCTCTAATTTATACCTATGATGATTCCAGTATAACCCAAATGATCCTTTTGTTGGATTTTTTTTTTTATTTGTATGATTAAAAATTGCATCTTTTTTATTATAAATTAGATATTTGGTGTATAAAGTTGCATACTTTTTCTCCTGATTGTTATGTTATTGGTGCACATTGTTTGTAATCAAGCTGTAACCTATAGTGTGAGTACATTTGCCCTCTTTTAGAAGTAGAGATTAGTGGGTTTCTGTGTCTTCTTCTGTAAGATACAGTCGCCGTAAGGTTGCATACATCTACACCTCCTTATACCCAACAACAGTGTGGTTTTTGTTGTTGTTGTTGTTGTTGTTGCTGCTGTTGCTGTTGTGTTTATGTGTCTTCTTCTGTAAGATACAGTTGGCGTAAGGTTGCGTACATTTAAACCCCTTTAGACCCAACAACAGTGTGATTGTGATTGTTATTGTTGTTGTTGTTGTTGTCGTGTGGTTTTAATTATATTTGTTCTACTTGCTCAGGGCGCGATTTAAGAGCTGAGGTTAATTGATGGGTTGGTAGGAAGTTAAAGGTGAAAAGGTTGAGAATGGAGTCTGTAATTCAAAGGGCAGTTTCGTTGCGACCAAACCGTAGGGCAGACCGGGATGCTATAATTCAGAGAGCAAAGGGTGAGTTCTGACTTGAATTCTCTTGTATCTGCATTTCAGTGCTATGCTTTCGACAGTTGGTAGGGGTATGTTTACTCAGTAGAAGAAAGTAAATTTAAGTTTGATTGTTGATGCAGATCCTGAAGATCCTGAGGGAGGGTTCTTTTCGCCTGGAAAGCTGTCGGCTGATTACCCGCTGAAAATGTTGTGGAAGAGGGGGTTTATTCGGTTGCTTCTTGTTGGGGGAATGGTTTGGATGCTGCTTATTCTTTCTGTACTGTTAGTCCACATATGGTCATGTCAATCATCAGTAGCGTTTTTTTCAGGTATCGTCACAATCCCAAATAATCAGATATCATCAGATTACTGAGCTGTTTTGAATTTATTAATATTGCATAGCTCGGTTTTTATCTGTTTAGTTGCTATCATTGTGGTAATAGGGGTTGTGAAGGGGATTAATGACGAATAGCGCATAATATGTAGTGGAGTCCTGAGGTTGTAGAGACACATTACTGATGATGGATCTATGGCGTGGGGGCCTGGGGGCGGAGGGGGGGGGGGCAGGGATACCTCAGTCATTGTTATTGCTTCAGGGTCAAGAGAGACTGGACCAAAGCTGGTGTTTTTTCTTCTAGTGGTGGCTACATGTCACCCAATTAGAATACTTGTTTCTTCGTGAAGATAAAGTGCACAACGGAGTTTAATTTCATGTTTGTCTTTTAATGGAAGAATAGACCATGAAGATGGCCACTAATATAATTACTTTACAGTTTTAATGGAGGTCCGCTGCGAATGCGATTTTCTTGGCTTTTGCTGCTAGTAAACATAGGATATTGGGGGGTACATCTCTGTAGCTTATGTTAAGTACCCATGCAAGTATAATAATTTATACATAATAGTTTGCCTGTTTCCTTGGTGTTCTGTTTTTCATCACCCTGGTATTCATTTCCGCTGATCTTTTTTCTGTTTAAAGTGCAGCTATCTGTAATAGAGAGGGCAAAGTATTCTTCATGTTAGACTCAATGGGGTTTGTACCAAAACCACCACATCGTAAGTTTCTCCACCTGTTCTTTATTAAATCTGATATTACTTTATTAGTAGCTTAATTGATTTTCCATATCAGAAAAAGTTAAATTTCTCCATAGAATGATTCATTTAGCCCACCACAAAACATTTGCACTAAAACTTTGTTGTTGGTGGTGGTTTTATTGTATTGACATGCCCTTATGTTATTAGGATGCTTTATTCCTGTGGCTGATGATCCTAATGCAATAATTATCCCGGAGCAGAAAACCCCTGATACGATCGTGAAAAATCTGAGCTATATAGTGGAAGATGAAGAAATAGACACGTCTCATTCACAACCTTTATTTGGTGGAAATATAAGCTGGTCACAGCGGGAAGAGAGTTTTAAACTGAAGCCAGATATGAAGGTGAGCCTTGATAATTTGCATGCAAAATTATTTTAAATGAATCTTTTTCTCACTTCATTAAAGAACACTATCATCTCATGGGTTTATGCTGAAAGTTTATGCATATAAATTGCTCATATCTCTCTTTTTGTCCAATTCCTCTGAACTATTGTTGGTACTAAAGCCAAATTTGTTTGAGCTATATATATAAGATGGGAAACTCAGGCTCAAATTTGTTTTCCTATGCTTATGTGAACTCTGCGTGGGGCACTCCTCTAGGCTGCTTTGAGGTGGAAGTTTACCGAGTTCCCATTGTTCAACATTATCTTACTTGCGGATTGTCATTAAGCACTCTTGTTTTTGCATTACAAAAGGCAGTTTCTTTAGAGAGTGTTTGGATACAAGGGTTTGATTCTCAAATCCAAATTTGACTCAAAACCCATGTTTGGGAACTCAAGAATTTGAGAATTTGGAATTTGTTCAAATCCAATTAGCCAAAAAACAAATGACATCTCAAGAGGTGTCATTTTGAAATCCCACCCTCCCCAAACATTTGATTTATATTTGAATTCCACATTCTCAAATGATGGAATTGAAATGATTACAAATTTTCAAAATCTTGTTTCCAAACGCTACCTTAATGTATTGACAACAGATTGGTGTAACTTCCTGATCATGAAATGCATTGTTTGGCCTCTATAAATATCTGATTAGTGATTTGCTTGTTAGATGGTCCATCAATCAACTTTTAGACATTCGATCTCCATGTCTCAGTGTCTACGTTCTTAATATTGTGTAGCATTAGGGGAATCATATGGATGTCTGTTGTCGAGTCTAGCATGGGTCAAATTGATAAAGTCTTCGGACCTAGTTTTACTTGTATAAATCTTGCTACTGATATACATTCCAGATAATTTCAAAACAAGGAGCTTTTGCCTGCTCGCTTCCACGTTCACTCCATGAGTTTTGCCTGCTTCCGAATTCAATTCCATGAGTTTTGCCTATCTTATTTACCTATAAATCCCAATCTATGAGATACTCCTTGTTTATTTCATGTACGATTTCTCCATTTCATAACAGTGGACTTCTTTCTGTTCTTTTTTTTTTTTTTTTTTTTTTTTGGTTATTGAACTTCTTTCTGTGAACCCAGTGTTACTGCTATAGTGATGACTGCTGAGTATGTGTCCTTAATATTCTTGCACAACAACATCCTTTCAACTTGTTTGTTGTGGAAATTGTATTCAATTATCATAATCTGTTTGAACTTTCAGGTGCATTGTGGGTTTATGCACAATGGTGGTGGCGATATGGACCCAAAAGACTTAGAGTATGCCAAGAAGTG